>CM018695.1:11363434-11814654 GCA_009363875.1 Mikania micrantha
CATTGCTTTAAAAATTGTTTTAGTATATAATTCTCTTGTTATATATTAAAAATATAAATGAGGGAAATAGTGACCTTTTTCTCACTCTATCTTTTTTGTATTTGGATTTCTTTGTAACCCCTAAATTTTGTCGTTTGAATTTAAATTTTTATAGTATAAATTTTAAGTTTAATAAAAAGTTTTTATTTGATAAATTTATTCATAAATAAATAAATAAATACATAAATGTTACACCATAGTTAATAAACAAAATTCGATGTTATAAAATAAATCTTAATAATATTTGTATAAAAATCATTATGGGTGTAAATATATTTATATATATATTTATACATTAAACAAAAACCTTTAAAAATAAAATAAAATAGCAGTAGCAGTAGTAAATAAATTGGGAAGCCTAGAAGAGTTATGTTTATAGTACATAAAATAATAATAAGCTAAATAAACTATAAGGACCATAAGTGGTAATTAGCAAACTTAATGCAATGAACAAAAAGTATTAAAACGAAATTTGTTAAGCCACTAAAGCTCAGGGACTAAACTGCAATAAACCAAAACCCAATTGTCCCTCTCGCCCGTATACCCTGTGCACGACCCGATCCAAAACCCTATACGTGACCCGGTATTCTACCAGTGTAATCTACGTGTTTTAATTACAGCTGTTTTGGAACCAAATGAAGCAAGTATACGATTGAACAAATCATTCCCAATCAATAATGAATGTAATTTATGTCATTCACGCTGTA
Source organism: Mikania micrantha (assembly GCA_009363875.1). NCBI lineage: Eukaryota > Viridiplantae > Streptophyta > Magnoliopsida > Asterales > Asteraceae > Mikania > Mikania micrantha. The sequence goes on from CM018695.1 coordinate 11,364,181, forward strand.
AGTAGATCTACAAAATATACGATCGAACCAAAGATTGAATCCCATTCAATCTAGTATAAAAATCAAATCGAATACACATATCACTTCCTTTTGTAAAAAACGAACCTTTCTGGGAACCAAAGCGTCACTCACGAACACCCAGAAAGCACGAATTTGATCCGAGATTCAAGTCGGCACTGTTGCTAGTCGAACACCATCCAATCGAAATCATACCAGGTAATTAATCACTTCTTCTCGATCGGTTTTAGACTAGGATTGAAAGCCCAAACGTTTTGGGGGTTCACGATATTTCTAATTAAATAGTTAAGTATTTATTTACTTATTTAAAAATATTTTTTTAAGTTAAATAGTTAGAATCTCGGATCAAATATTTAAGTTTTAAACATATTATTATTATTATTATTTATATATTAAACTATATAGGTAATTCACCAACTATTCATATAGTTGACCCAAATTTATTTTGCATATGTAATAGCATAAGGTGAAGGCTATGCTGAAGACATATGATAAGCTTAGAGGACTTAGTTAACTTTAAATAATGTTAGAATTTGAATTGTAATGTAAAGCGTTGTATTCTTTAAATGTTTGTAATGATGTCTTGTATTCAATGAATGTTAGTTTAAATGTTAATAATGAATGCATTAAATATTCGAACTTATTAATAGCACCATGAGCTAATAAACGGTCAAACTTACGCCTCTACGTATTCCGTCGTCGGTCGGGGTGTGACTAGGCCTGTAAATGAACCGAACGAACACGAACACATGCATGTTCGTGTTCGTTCATTTAAACTTAACCGAACACGAACACGAACACGAACACGAACACCTTAACGAACATGAATTTTGTGTTCGTGTTCGTTTATTAAGAAAATGAATATGTTCGTGTTCGTTTGTGTTCGTTCTTTAGTACATTAAACGAACTGTTCATGAACATAAATGAACACAAACGAACTAAAATAAACGAACAAACATAAATGTACATTTTTTAAACATCATTGAACAATCATAAACGAACATGAAGACTATTGAACAAGCATAAACGAACACAATTGAACAAGTATAAAGGAGCACAAATGACAAGTCTCTTAAATGTAAATACATATCATTCGTAAATTAGTCAGTTAACCGAATAAAAACTAACATTACATAGTTAACAAACATAAACGAACATTAACGAACACAAATAAACGAACATAACCGAACTGTTCATGAACATAAATAAACGAACATAATCGAACTGTTCATGAACATAAATAAACGAACACAAGGTATGTTCATGTTCGTTCATTTAATTAAACAAACACAAATTTTGTGTTCGTGTTCGTTCATTTATTAAATAAATGAACATAAACGAACTTCTTACCGAACATTTCACGAACAGTTCATGAATTGTTCGGTTCGTTTACAGGCCTAGGTGTGACATTCTTCCTCCACACTTGCTTTCACGACTGATTATGCTTTCATTTTGTTTTATGATAAAATGATGTTTGCTTTTACATTTGAGGAATATTTAGGGTTTTTTGGTAGAGTGATAGTCTTTGTGTTGTTTTTTAATAGTGTTTATGTATTATATAGATCTTGGTAGTTGCCGCCCACAATGTGTGACTAAACCGATAGTTTTGTTAAAAACGACACACTCATGCGTGACTAGTAAAACGATATGCCATATTCCAAAGTCATTTATAAAAAGTAAAATAAGGTGACACAGATAACAGTATTACAAATAAACTAACATACTAGGTAAATTCATACTTTTGAATGGACTCGAGGGAGGAGATGAAGACAAACGTACTACTACCTAAAATGGGATAAAGAGACTGCTTCAAAAGTGACATCAACTTATAGTTCGTTTTTTTCTATTCCTTTATTTTTTAGTTGATATATATATATATATATATATATTATATATATATATATATATATATATATATATAGGATTTGAATCATGTGAAAACCCGATCTTAAAGAGAGAACCCTTAAACCCTATATCAACCGTTAGATCAATCTTATTAATTTTTGATTTAATATTAAATATAAGGGCAATTTAGTATTTTCTCACTCCTCATCAATATCAGCATCTCTCTCTCCCATTTCATTTCATTTCAAAGCTTTTACCATCTCTCTAAACACACACAAGCAACACAAAGCAGGTGACAGTGATGTTGGTTACGGTGGTGCAGGAGATGAGCGACAGCGAGGTGCAGGAGTGGTGGCGGTGGGCTTTAGGCGACAATAGTGGTGGTGGTGAGTTTCTAAGTTGGTGGTGATAATGGTGGTACTGGTGGTTCTCTCTCTCTCCCTCTAAAGATCATGGTGGTGGTGGGTACTTCAAATGGTTTAGGTGGATGTGGGGTGGCATCCGGAGACAGCAAGCGAGGGTGGCGGTTGGTGATCCAGGCGGATGGTGGGGGTGACCGGGCAGGTGTGGTGTTGACCGGCGGATGGTGGTGGTGGTAGGTCCAGGCGACGAAGGTGGTGGTGGTGGTGCTGGCCGTTTCAGGTGGTGCTCATGGTGGTGGTTTGAATACATGCTTGACCAGGTGTACTTTATGCTGAAAAACTTGTACATTTTTATTACTACATGTAACATCCGTACAGTAATCTTGGTACTCATAGATTAGGATAGAACAATGTGATACATGATAGTCTTTATATCATTTTGATTCTTGCTCAATATGTCAATGTGCCTATGTGATTCATATGTTCATGTTTGTGCGTTATAGGGTTTTTTATTTAAGTATATATTTATTGATTACAATCGATTACGCTAGGCAAGAACAATATTGTATCATATCGAAACAGTGGTGGGTTGGCGATTGATAAGGCAGGTAGCTGGACTCAAGGTATGCCCTATACATATACTGCGTTCGGTGTAATAGGATAGTGTTAGTGCGTAGTGTTATGACAGATAGTATGACAAACAAATCAATTAAACAAATCGTAATGCGTGAGCGAGACTGAGTATCATTATGGGTGACGAATCTTAATGATATGAATGTCGAACTTATAATTACGAGTAAACATCAATAAATACGGAAAACGACCAAAAAAGTACGTAATTACGGGTATACACGTAATTATATTCGTTTAACGGTCTGATTTCGAATGAACAGTAAAAATAAGTAAAATATTTTATTTTACATTTTACAATTTTGAAACTCATTAAAAACAATTCAAGAAAACTATTTTTACAATTCAAAATATTAAATTTCGTAATCAAACGATACGCGCGTAAAAATACGCGAAACCGACACCGAGCGATACCGAATACTCGGGATATAAAATCCTAAATTCCCCATATTCTTCATCTAAGTTCCAGCCACCATATCTTCTCTCTCTAGAAATTCGTCCAACCCATTTTCACCCAAGAATAACTCACAAATTCGATCATAACTTCTTCATTTCTTATCCAAATCGCGCATATTATAAATCAAAACGACCGTCTCGACGAGAGGAAGCTGGAAGTACAAGGGATCGGAGCTGATTCGAAGTATTTTGGCCGGAATCTTAGAGAGAATTTACGGTGCTGAAGGTATGGTTACTATTCATCATCTTCTTCATTTAAAAATCTTGAATCAGCTCTTTATACTCGACAACCAGACCCCAAAGTCCTTTATTAAACTTTTAGAGATGTTTGTTTTGAGGATTCAAGGGCTGGAACGTGAGAAACAAGTCATTGAGACTAGTATCGATGCCAATCTCGGCTCACGATGATAGTGTTGATGGTTCCAGCTTTGGGTGACCAAACAATGGGGTTTCGATGTGCATGGGGGCCCTCTTCACGACCTGCTTTGTCCAGAATAATGATCTCCAAAAATCTGGGTCCCCTACTGTTAACCTTAACAGAACCGAAGAAAGGATTCCATCGACATTACAAGCCATCGATATTACAACATCGATGGGTGATAATGGGCTGAGCCGAGAACCTTAATCGATACTAGCTACCTCTGATGACTTAATCTTGATCTAAAATCCTTAGGTTAATACACAGGTTCTCACTTTTGGTTCTTCTTTGAAGAGCTAATGGGGAATCCTCAAGATAATACACAGGTTCCCACCTTTGATTCTTATTTGAAGACCTAATGGGGGATCCTCAAGATAATACACAGGTTCCCATCTTTGGTTCTTATTTGAAAACCTAATGGGGGGTCCTCAAGTTAATACATTGGTTCCCACCTCTGGTTCTTATTTGAAGACCTAATGGAGGATCCTCAAGATAATACACAGGTTCCCACCTTTGGTTCTTATTTGAAGACCTAATGGGGGATCCTCAAGTTAATACACTGGTTCCCACCCCTAATGGGGGATCCTCAAGTTGATACACATGTTCCCACCTTTGGTTCTTATTTGAAGACCTAATAGGGGATCCTCAAGTTAATACACATGTTCCCATTTTTGGTTCATGTACAACACCCTATGGGGGATCCAAATCCGCCAATATGTTTACAAAGAAGTCAATCATGTTTTCAAGGATAATCTAATGTTCTTAAACATAACAATTATACAAAGCGATATTCATTAACAGGTTACACGACTCAATCAACCAATCAAAGTTTATAACATATTAAATCTTATATTATCTGTATTATTACAATGATATAGGAACCGGTTAGAGGTCTATTTGCTTGCTACTTGTTCAGGTTTAGAGTCTACTGCTGTCAGGTGAGAACATTAGCCCCTCTTTTACTTTTTTTACAACTGTTTTGGGGTGGAACACGTGACCAAACACTCTTTATACAATCATAATTCATATACAGGATTCATGCTACTTTTCAACCATTACAGGTTCACTTTACAAATTCAAGGGATTTCTCAACTATTTTTAAATGATTTATCATGTATTCAAAAGGATTTATCAACTGTTTTAAAGGTTTTATCACACTGTTAAAAATTTTCTACTAAAAGGTTTTATAAAAGGTTCTCTAAACTGTTTTACAACTATTTTACACAAAAAGGTTTTATAAATGTTAAACACTTTTAAAGAATAAGTCTTATAAACTCTTTTACTATAAACTTGGACTTTCGATAAAATAATATTTTTTAAACCTTGTTATTATATAAGGACACTATTCTCAGTATTCAATCAAAGGTTTCAAAACAAGGTATTAAATCAATAGTTTTCATAGTGGTATTAAATCAAAGGATTTCAAAACAAGGTATTAAATCAAAGGTTTTCAATGCGGTAATCAATCAAGGATTTCAAAACAAGATACACATTCAAGGGCTTTCATTGTGGTATTCAATCAAAGTATTCTAGAGGCAAAGATCTGTATTCTTAGTATCTATGATCTGAAATTCAACCAAAGGTTTTAAATCAAAGGATTTCAGAGGCAAAGATCTGTATTCTTAGCATCTATGATCTGAAATTTAACCAAAGGTTTTAAATCAAAGGATTCAATCTTAAAAACTTAAAAGCATGGTGTTCATAGTTGTGAACAAACTTATACACACATCAAGACACTTATTCTTATTCTTATAACGTTATTACTGAGTGATCACAACAAGGGAAAGTGGGACACTTTTTGGTTACGCCAAAGCTGCGGTTAGCGTTTTAAATTTGTTTTAAAAACTAACTGCGGATTGGATGCATTACGGTAATATGGATTTGCTGCTAATTAACTTTACCAACATAGGTCATATTGACCGGGTACGTCAACACGAAGTTTGTCTTCTTAGTAAACTCGTTAGTACAGCTCGTGTTGAATGCGTTTGCTGGCTAGTCTTCTGACTCCAAACGTAGTTTGGGACTTGATTACATGTTGGCTTTTCTAGTAGACAGTCATTCGACTGTTTGCACACGTTATTCTTACTTGATATTAGTTTGGGTTGCAACTATCCATGTATTTTCATTCACTGTTTTATACATATGTTTTGCAATGCAGATTCATATTTACAAATGTTAAACCTATTGTTCTTACCAACTACTTTTGTAGTTGACAGTTACTTTTCACGTGTTTCAGGTAATCAGGTTTAGAGCTTCACAAGGACAACTAAGGAGACCATAGTTAAGATAGAACAAGATGAAGAAACAAGCTAGGATGGATTAGAAACTCACATAATCCTGATTGTTTAATTGTCTTGTCTGATTCTTATTTTGTAAACAATATTTTTGGGTCTGTAGTTGTCATTCTTTTGGTAGATAGATAGAATGTGTATAACTAAACAATTGTCTAAACTTTATGAAACTTAGTAATGCATTGTGGTTGTTCTTATTCGATACTTGTGCATGATTCAACCATCGATCGTCACTGCACCGTGGATTCCGCACGCAGCGCAGGGAGTGTGACACTACACATGTGTAGTTTTTCAGGTCTTTATAATATTGCTTGACCAGGTGTATTGTGTGTTGTAAAACTTGTACATCTTTATTTATACACGTGTAGTTTTCAGGTCTTATAATATTGCTTTGATCAGATGTACCTTGCGTAGTGAAACTTGTACCTTTTTATTTATACACGTGTAGTTTTTTCAGTTCTTATAGTAGTGCTTGAGAATGTGTATTGTTTGTTGTAAAACTTGTACATTTTTATTTTATACACATGTGTACTTTTTTTTGTTTTGGTTAATTTGATGTTCTTGTATAAAATTACATATTTGTAATGTTTGTTTCATATGTAAAAATACACATGTGTAATGTTTTATTTAGATTGAAAATATGTAGTTTTGTGTTTGTGTAATGATTTTTTGTGTTTGATACACATGTGCATATTTTTTTCTTTAATAAAATATGACTTTTTTATTTTCTATGAAAATTATACATTTTTTGTTGTTTTAATATTTTAAAAAATATTTTTTTAATTAAAAGACATTACACATGTGTATTATTTTTGTAATCAAAATATATAGAAAAAAGATATATAGATACTGACGAAGAGAAAGGAGAGAGAGATGATAGAGACACTGATGGTGACAGAAAGAGAGAGAAGACAGACACTGATGGTGACACAAAGAGAGAGAAGAGAGAAAAGATAGTTGAAAAAAAAGTCATTTTTACCCCTTAAGAGGTAAAATAGGTAGTTTCTTTTTAAAAATCTCAATAAAATAATCAACTTTAATTGTGGACCACATATTTTTTCTGTTTAATTAACTAAAAAGTAAAATAAGTTTGATCTAACGGCTGAGATATAATTTAAGGGTTTTCTCTTTAAGATCAGGTCTTCAAAGTATTATATATATATATGGACTTATTCCATTAAGAACCATTAAATTTGAAAGAACCAAAAGAACTAATTTTGAACCACATGTTTTAAGAGGTAAAAAGGTAATTTTTCTTTAAAATAGGGGAATTTACTTTTTCACCCTTTTAAACTTGTGGCTACAATTGGTTCTTTTAGTTTGAAGTAAAAATAGTTCTCAATTGAACATCCCCCTATATATATATATACACAGGGGATGGTTCGAATGTTAACTCTTCCTTATTACGATAACCGAATAACTACATCTTATTACTTTGGGGCCCACATTCAAGTAAATCTAAAGGTGTAGGTTTTTTCATATTTTTTTATTAATATAAGTGGGCTATACATTAATTTAAACAAAAAAATACACCTTTAGATTTACTTTAGTGTAGACTCCAAAGTAATAAGATGTAGTTATTTGGTTAACTCAATAAACATGGGTTAACATTTGATCCTCTCCCTATAGACACACACACACACATATATATATACATATATATATAGGTGTGTGTGTGTATGGAGGATTGAGAATAAATAAAACATACTTTTATTGTAACACATGTAAACAAATTTCTTCTATAATGTGTGTATATTTATCACCTTTCAAGAGTTAACATGTAAATTATAGGTCTAAATCAGTTAAAGTGTTGTAAGTCAAAAACTTACAACGATGTTAAGTCTTAAACGGTGATGAATTTACACACATATAAAATATGACATTGTTCTACATGTATGTATGCATGCATGCATGTATGCATATGCATATGTATATGTACATGTATATATAACAAACATCCTCTCGAATACTTCACTAATTGTTCGTTAAACCTTCAGTATAACAAACATCCTCTCGAATACTTCACACACATATACATGTATATATAAGTATATATGTATATATTTATGTACTTGTGTGTGTTTTTTTAGATATCAAGCGAGAAGTGAAAAACAACTAACATATCTTTAACTCATTTCCTTTTTATTTTAAATTTATGAAAAGCGTAAGTTATCGATATGATCTATGTGGTTTACTAGCATATCACTTTTGGTCTCTAGGTTTTATAAATTATCCATATGGTCTCAAATTTTAGACTTTAAAACACATATAGTCCTTAGGTCACAAATTACCCTCTCATAAAGACTATATGTATTACAAATGTTTATATGTATTACAAATGTTTATAGTTAGAGACCATATGAGTAATTTATGAAACATATGGATCAACTGTTAAATAATAACAAACTATATGAATCATTTCAGTAATTTACTCTTAGTTAAAATGATGATTTATTTTGTTATATATGTTTCCAAACAAGTAATGCAAGGTTTGTTTTGTTTTACGTTTTATTGTAACAAATACACATGTATATTGTTGTGTCTGTAAAATTTTACTTCATAATTAAGAATAATTTAGGATACAGAATATTTCGGGATAAGTAGGAATATTTGCGTATATATGTTTCTATGAACTGATGACTTAATAAATAAATAATGATTTTATATTAATTATTGTTATTTATTTATTCGACATGTGCTGCTAAAGTTTGAATTAAGTCAACAGGTCAAATAAAGCCAATATCCCTATTCTGCCCTCATTGTGGAGAAAAACGTGGACTAACTAAAGAAGATACCAACGGTTATGTGGACTTGGTTGGCGCATAACCAGGAAGTGGAGCGAGAATTATGGAACTGCATATTTTGCCGTTGTACAATTTTGTAGTATAAATTGAGGCAATGGTCGATCTAGGAACACACACCAGATACACTTAGCTTACTTCCGCTTTCTTCTTCCTTACTTTACGAAATTTAGAGGCTAGCAACACTTAGCTATCGATCATTTGTGCTCTTTGTTTGTAATTTTGTTTCATTGTATTAATAAGAACAAGGCATAGTGACAATTGTCACCTCTCGAGGTTTTCATGCCAGCAATCCTAAGGGATTAAGGGCTTTTCCTCGTGTAAATTTCGTGTGTTTGGCTATTTTTCTGTTTTATATTCTTAAATATCCCTAGGGATCCTCAGGGATATTTTTATCGAATTTTACTCACAAAATTTTTTCTTGATTGTAAAACACAAAACCCTATTAAACTAATTCGGTTTTGCTAAAAATTACTCTTGTTAATTTTGACCCGAAACAATTTGGCGCCCATCGTGGGACAAACTTGTGTTTTTTATAACAAAAACCTTGTTTAAAGGCGTTTTCAGAAAAAATATATTGAAAAATGGCTTCACAACCAAGATCGACTTCTTCATTATTTATTGTCTCTGCTACTACTACTAATGTATTCTCGCAGATTCCTGTTTTCTCCAAGAAGTCTGATAATTCCGGTAATCTTGGGAAGAAGACCACATTTATAGCAGAAAGTGTTCCATCGACAAGGACAACTACTTTTGCTCCTGTACTTGTTTCTAACAATGAAATTTTGAGTATGCTTCAGCAGGTTCAGCAATAGATGTTTGATCAACAAAGAATGAACCAGAGTATTCTTAGGGAAATGGAAACTTTGAAGGCCGAAAAGAATAAGCAGATCGAGACTTCTACTCCATTGGCTCCAAGGATCCTGGATTTCGGGACATCAGGGATGTCTGGAAATCATTCTGGAGACTTCATTCCCATGCAGACTAGTCTCGGGGATCCTTCAGAATCCCAAGGGTTAAGGATATCTCGGAATAATACCAATATCCTGGGAACTTCTTCTCTAACTCCTATCACTAGTAATACTTTCAACTATTCTCCAATTGATACTACTAACTTTTGTTCTGTGCAGGAATTAGGGCTGACTCCCCAAGTGGCTAAGGAGATACAGAAACTTAGGGACATGATCTCAAGTGTTCCAGGAGTGGTGAAGCCTATTCCTGAGGTTCCTGTGACAACCCATAGGACCTCTAGAATTGCTCCACCAATATGTGATGCTGAGATCCCAAAGAGATTCCAAACTCCAACCATGAATTTATATGATGGAACCACAGATCTCGAAGAACATGTGGCACAGTATAGGGAAAGGATGGAGACTAACCCTATACCCCCACATTTGAAAGAAGCATGATTGTGCAAGGGATTCGGTTCAACATTGACAGGGGCAACCCTGAAATGGCTGCTTAATGTTCCTCCTTATTCAATTACATCATTTCTCTTTTGATTAATCTATTTAACAACCAGTTTTCTTGTAGCAGGACATTTGAGAGGCTGACTAGTGATCTTTACAGGATAACCCAGGTATCCGACGAATCCCTCAGGAGCTATGTCAACAAATTTGGCAGAGAATCCCTGGATATCCCTAACCTGGATATCACTACAGCTGTTCAAGCTTTTAAGATGGGATTGCAAAGAAACTCACCTTTTTATGATGACTTGGTTATGAATCCTTGCAGGAACATGGACGAAGTCCGGAACCGAGCATTGAGATTCATTAGGTTGGAAGATGATAAAGAAATCCAGAAAAGGATCACTACAACGCCTCCTAGTGATCAAGGCAAAAGAAAGTTGGATTCACCTACCAACAAATCGAAATCCAAGCCATATTACAAGGCTGACAACCACAAGATCAATTCTGTGGATGAGGATGATGAAAAATATCGCAGGATATCTGACTACTGTTTTTCTGTTGATATTCCTGAATTAATGTGTGCTATGCAGGATTTAGGTGAAAAAGCTAGATGGCCACCGAAGGAAAAGAAGTTTGCAACAAAAGACAAATCCAAATGGTGTGCCTTTCACGAAGATTTCGGCCATATAAAGGATGACTGCATTGCACTAAGGAAGGAAATAAGCTATCTACTAAGCAAAGGTCATCTTATGGAACTACTAAGGAAAAAGAAAGAAAGAAGATAGGATACCAACGGATTCCCAAAAAGAGCTGCATCCCCACCAAAGGATGCAAAGGTAATAAATTTTATTTCTGGTGGTTCTGACATATGTGGTACCTCTTATTTTGCAGCTAGAAAACATGCTAAAGAAGCCAAGATGGAGAATGGAGAGAGACCCACAAAGACATCAACACTTACAACTGAGACAGTAGTATCCTTTGAAGAACAAGACCACGAGAATATCCTGGATCCTCACCATGATGGGTTAATCATTACATTATATGTTGCTATCCACTATGTCGCATGATAGTTATAGATAGAGGAAGCTTAGTCAACATCATCCAATTGGAAACACTCAAGAGGATGAATATCCCTGAATCAGAGATAACTACCAAATATTTGATCCTGGTTGGATTTAGTGGTGAAGCTAAAGCCACTATTGGAGAGATCAAACTACCGGTATACATCGAGAGGGTAAACTCTATGCAAAAGTTTTGTGTTATAGATTCCTTATCTTGTTATAATTTTATACTAGGTAGACCATGGATACATGATATGAAAGTTGTCCCCTCGACCTATCATCAGTGTGTCAAGCTGCCAACACCATGGGGAGTAGTGAAGATTAACAGTGATTTACAAGAAGCCGAGGAGTGCTATTCATCTTCGATGAAGGCAACTACCAGACCTTCATCAGCATAGCAATCAAAGAGCGACATTGGGGATACTCATGAATATAGGGAGAAGGAAGTAAAGGAAGTACTCCTAGATCCCAACGACCCTAAGATTAAAGTCCTTATAGGAACTGATATACCTGAGGATATTGAAGGGAAACTGATTTCTTTTCTGAAATCAAGAGTTTCCACATTCGCATGGAAACATGAGGATATGACAGGAATATCCTCAAATTTGATTACACATAAGTTATGAATAGATAGGAATATAAAGCTTGTCCACCAAAAAAGAAGGAAGTTTGCACCCGAAAGAAATCTAATAATCCAAGAGGAAGTAGAGAAGCTCCTCAAAGCAAAAATGATTAGAGATGTGAAGTTTCCAAGATGGCTAGCCAATGTAGTCGTGGTTCAAAAGAAGAATGGAAAGTGGAGAGTTTGTGTGGATTACACGGATCTTAACAAAGCTTGTTCTAAGGACCCGTTTCCATTACCACATATAGACTCCATGGTAGATGCAACAGCAGGACATGAAATGTTAACTTTCATGGATGCATCGGCAGGCTTTCAACAAATTCAAATGGAACCCTCGGATCAAGAGGATACAGCCTTCATGACGCAAACAGGGATATATTGATATACAGCAATGCCATTTGGCCTGAAGAACGCTGGAGCCACATACCAAAGACCTGTCAATATGATGTTCAAAGAGAAACTGGGGGACACTATGGAGGTATATATTGATGACATGGAGGTCAAATCAAAGAACTTTGAAAATCATCTTAAAGATCTTCAGGAATCCTTCGATATCCTTAACCATTACAATATGAATCTTAATCCATCTAAGTGTCATTTTGGAGTAAGATCAGGAAAGTTCTTGGGATATATGGTCACCAAAAGAGGAATAGAGGCCAGCCCAGAACAAATTCAAGCTATCTTAAACCTCAAATCCCCAAAGAACATAAAAGAAGTGCAGAGATTGACAGAAAGGATAGCTGCACTCAACAGGTTCATCTCGAGGTCCTCTGAAAAATTTAAAGGATTCTACAATATCCTTAAAAAGAATAAGAAGTTCCAGTGGGATGAAGAACATGAGAAGGCGCTTCAGGATCTGAAAGAATACTTATCCTCACCGCCATTACTCTTGAGACCAGAGGATGGTGAACCACTATCATTGTACTTAGCAATATCCCGAACGAATGTAAATGTTCTGTTAGTTAAGTATCGTCAGGGATCACAACATCCCATGTACTATGTAAGTAAGAGTCTAGTAGATGCTGAGACCAGATATTCTCACCTTGAAAAGCTAGTTTTAGCTTTAATCATGGCCTCAACAAAACCTAGGCATTACTTTGAGACACATAGAATACACATTTAGACAAATTATCATATTAAATCCGTGTTCAGAAAACCTGAGCTATCAGGAAGGATGGCAAAATGGCCAGTGAAACTTAGCACTTATGATTTAATCTATGAACCAAGAACAGTGATTAAGTCACAAGCATTAGCAGACTTTGTTACTGATTTTAGTAATGATCTACAACCAGAAGTAGATTTAGAAATAAATCTTTTGGATGAAGATACTAGTGAATGGACTTTATTCACCTATGGATCTTCGAATGTAAGAGGAACAGGACTAGGCATCACACTAAAATCGCCATAGGGTGTAGATCTACTGAATTTGATCTTGATCGTACAACGAAATTCTATTAACACTCAAATATATGCGGAATCTATATTTGAATTATATGAATCAAAGAAGAACAAGCATTCCAATAATCATCTCCATTTCATTAATCAATCTTCAATGATTACAATCTCTCACAGAGAATACACACAGAATACAGAGGTTTTCTAGAGTTCTAGTGTTCAAGTTATGTCAAAATCAGACAAACCTACAATTTATACTCTGTCAGCCGAACCTATCCTTAGCCGAACCCTTAAGGTTCGCTGGACTAACCTAGTCTGCCAAACCTACTAGGTTCACCGAACCTGCTAAGGTTCGTGGGCCAGACGAACCTCAGCCAAACCTCTCTAACATTCTATAATTTACAAGTTTTGACAAGCAACCTATTACAAATATGTACTAACAAACTCCCCCTTAATAGTTGCTTTCAAAATCTTCAATCTTCAGCTTTATCTCCACTTGTCTCTCCACACACATTATCAGAAGCACGAATAATAACAGATCTTGGAATCTTAGATAATCTTTCAGCTTCCAGCTTGGCATCTCTCTCATCCATCTCCTTTTGTATCTTCATCAACTCTACATACAAATAATCAACATCTTCCTAGTTACATCCAAAATGTATACCTAAAGTATAACACTTCCGAGCAATTGTTTGAAATTGAACTGCCATGTCTTTATAACTAATCCCAACATCATGATATCCCTTATCAGCATATATCTCAGCTACATTCAGCAAATCAATATCTTCTTTCGAACAATTGACTATCCAAACAGGATCCAACATCCTAATCACTCTCCATTGTTCTTCTTGTTTCTACAAAATCACAGCTTCAGATGTATTTTCATCATAGAACCATAACTTGAAATAAAGATTCCAATTCTGTTCTATCCTCCTCAACCTTGGTCTTTTAAAAAATTTAGGCTTTGAATATCCAAACAACTTATCTTTCACTTGTGGACTCAACAAACTCCACCCATACTTAGCCTCTTTCTTCAATAACTTCTCAAATGTATCATTATGTTTAGTCTGAATGGGCTTTATCATCTTTAATCTGGATAACTGCATACACTCAAAAGATGGTAAAGACATCAGATCTAATGCTTTTCCAAAATATTGACATCCATCAGTCCGTTTGACTACATAACATCCTTTATCCTTTATGCTTCCTGAAATGTTGTGAAAGTAACCATAGCTAACAATTCTTCCTTGCATCTTTGACTTAGATCCAATCTTGAATCTTGTGAATTGTTTAGTTTGGTTTTCTTGAACTTTTTCTTCTATGACTTCTATCATTTGCTTAAAAATGTACAAGTGATCAACTATATACTTGCTTTCATCTTGATTCTCCTTCCATAATTTCATGTAAGTCTTTTCTTTCATCTGAGCTAATGATGTTTTTGGTACACCTCCTTGAACTTCAAGATCAAAAATCTTCTTCAGAGTTTGCAAATTGTACAAATTTTCATCCATTGGATCATCTTGCTCAAAATCAAATAACTCTATGTGATCATCTTGTTCAAAATCAAACACTTGATCAGAATCCACTTCAAACATATCAGAGAAATCATTTCTTGAATAACCACCAGCAATCTCTCCTTCCTCCAAGTCTTTATCTCTAGATCTTTCAACAATCATTCTCTGCAAATCAATATCAGAATGTAGTTTAAACAAATCAAGTAAAGTAGGCAAAGAATAATCAATAATCTCCTTTGGATGTTCAATATCAGATAAATCTTCAACATCAACATCTTTACAATCTTTAGCTTTGTCAGAAGACATTACAGAAACATGAGTAGCATCAAGAGAAATGTTGGAAGAATCATAAACCACTAGAGCACCAGTCTTGGAATTTAATCCACCTGAACTTCCAGCACCATTCACATCACCTTCATCATCTTTATCATCATGATAAGCATTAAAGCTTGGATGCTCATCAACATCTGAATCCTCATAGTCAATATTCTCCTCTTCTTTTTCATCATTAATGTTCACAAATACATGATCAGAAGTAGTACCAGCATTCTCAGCTTGATCATCCTTAACTTGAATGTCATCAATCTTTTTCTTCAAATCTTGATTTTCCTTTTTGAACTCAGCAATTTCAACATCTTGTTTTGCAGTCAAAGTCTCTAAAGAAAGAATCCTGTCACTCAACAACTTCTTCTCAACTATATCTTCTTCTCTCCACTTCATCAGTTGAACAATTTGGCTTTTCATAATATCTATATCACTTGAGCTTGATGAAGAAGGTTGATCAGCTACTATGTTCTCCTTTTCCATCTTATACTGATCAAACTCCTTTGACAAAATTGATATCCTTCTTCTAATCTCAGAATCATCATAACCAATAGAGAAGTTTAGATCCAAGTCATCTAAACCTTCAAATAAAAACTCTCCTCTTGTAGTAGAAGCATCTTGAAAAGTTGTTGTAGCTTGAAATGATGTAGCCATTGTTGTAGCATCCAAGAAAGAAGGATTGAAAGTAGCAACATTGATAAACTCAGGAGTTTGAACAAAAGAATCTGTTTGCATATGAACAGGTGATGTAGAAGCTTCTGCTTGAACCGTTGTAGCCACTAAAACAGGTTCAGAAATAGAAACAGAAACTGGTGTAGTAGAAACATCAACAGAAGATGATACAATAATCCTTGGAGATTTAGTCTACTTCTTCTTTGGCATCTTAGCCATTCTCTTTTTTTTCTTTGGCCTAGAAGTCTCAGGCTCTTCAGTAATAAAATTAGGATCATCTGCTTCTTCCCTTGCTTCTTGACTCTGACGTTGAACTGGTCTTTTCTTCAATCTTTTAATCACACTACTACCTCTAACAATAGTCTCTAATTCAGACTCTGTTTCAGTAGAATTTTCATCTTCACCCTCAACTTCAACATTCTCAGTATCTACATGTTGAGAAGCAGTAGCCTCTTCTTGTCTTGTAGCATCTTGTTGTTGTTGACCTGGATATATAACATCAAGAGGAACCAATGTAGAAGGAGTTACACTTGGCCCTTGAGTCTGTTCTTGACTTTGTGACTGTGATTGTGAAGATTGAGCTTGTGATTTTCTTGCTTGTTGTCTAGGAGAAGGAGGAGGTGGTGGTTGTTGTTGGTCATCATCATTATCACTGAGCAATTCACTGTCAGGACTAGAATCTTCATGCCTCCACGCATCATTCTCAGGAGCAACATAGTTAGCTCTTGCACAATGGCATACTAACTCTTTAACCAAAATATCATCACTGCTCTTCTGATAGATCTTGACCTGACCAAGACTAGAGTCAGTCATATGCTTTAACTTGAGAAGATCAGTAGCAACTCTAGGAAGATTTTGCTCTGGAAATCTCTCATCTATCAACATCTGAACAAATCTGGGATACATGTAGAATATTTCCTTTGCTTTGGTGATGTTATCAGACATATATCTGAAAATCTTCGCTGAGAAATTGAATGGTTTGTTCAAAATCAAAGCCACCGTAGCTGACCTCATTAGATCTCTGAGCTCATCAAACGTTCCCTTCCTCATACTCAAACAATGCAACAATACATGAGCCAGCAGCTTGTACTGTAGAGGAAGTTTTCCTTTCTTGATAGAACTCTCAGTATATACTCCAAAATACCGAATCCTCAGAAAACAACCCTTGATACATCTTTCTGGAATAAGTATCATCCCAGCAGGTTCTCCACCGAACTGTAATACTCTTCTAATGTCTGCTTCAGTAACTCGAATTGCTTGACCAAGCACATTCGCATCAATAACATATTCTTCATCCACAGTAATTAACCTTGCTGATTCCCAGAAGCTTTGAACATGTGATCTGTAAATCTGACAGGAATCTGATATGGCATGATAAATCCTTGAACGTCTCAGAAACTCAATCATCGGCCTGAAATCTTTGCCATTCTTGGTCGTAGGATCCAGATATGCACATAGATTATGCTTATCTCAGAAAGTAAGATTCGTCATTTCTACAATCAGAAATAAAAACAAAATTAAAACAAATTAAAATTAAAAATTAAAAAATCAAAAAAATTTCTAAGTGTTGAAAGCAGCGAACCCCTGTGCCAAACCTAAGCCTAGACGAACCTGTTGTTTAGACAAACCTCTGAACTTAACAAACCTTTACTAAATGAACCTTTTATGAACAAACCTTCATATCACACGAACCTTCTTGGTCAAACGAACCTTGACCAACAAAGGTTCGGTTCTGATATTCAGAGGTTCGTCCCGAACCTATCAAATTCAAACGAACCTTCAAGATTCCAGCGAACCTAAGTCCTTTTAACGAACCTAAATCCATTTCAAAATCAACTTTTCAAATCTACGAATTAGATCAAAAAATTGTTATCCAGAGGTTTGTAATTAACAAATGAACAAAATTAATGAAAACACTTTGTTCAAAACTTAGATTTTAACAGTTTTTAACTCAACAACACAGTTTTGACTAAACTATCCTAAAACCAATCATATCTTCTGATTTAGCCGGTCAAACTTCAAAATTTTTACCTATAAATGATCACAAAACAATTTCGAATCAGATGATATGAGGCAAAATGTTTCTGAGATCCTAAATCGAAAAATCAAAAAAAAAAACAGTTGCAGGTTCGTGAACAGCTTCTGATGAAAAGTGACGAACGTATCAAACGAACCTGTTTTTATACGAACCTGTTGACAAACCTTTTCAACGAAACTTTGACCAATATGTTGACCGAACCTGTCAACAAACCTCACAAACGAACCTATAAACAAACCTCTCAGACGAACCTGTCCAAAACCTCTTGAACGAACCTGTTCAACAAACTTATTTGACGAACCTGTCCAACAAACCTATTGGACAAACCTTTCAGGCGAACCTCCAAGCAAACCTTTTTGAAATTCAATTTTTATTTAAAATTTCAAACAAATCAATGTTTTAATGTTTCAAAGTCAAAACAAAAAATCAAAAATTATTGATTTAACATCAGATAAAACAAAATTCTTTTTGTATTTTTAAAATTTTAAAACAAACAAACAATCTACAATTTTAACAAATCTGACTATAAAATAGAAACTAACAAAACAAACACATATTTTTGTTTGAGAAAGATCCAGACATGAGATCATATTGTATTTCAGATATCAACACACCTGATTGAATTAATGAATATGTTTAACAGCAAATTACAATTCAAAGATGATTGTCAGTATAAAACCTCTTTAAGTTTAATTACTTAGATAAGATATCAATTAAAAACAAAACTATCAAATACTTTATATTTTCCGTTTACTTGAACACATCCCCGATTTATGAATAATTAATCAAACAATAATGTTCTTGAAACAATATATTTCAATTTCAACTAGCTTGACCATGTAAAAACAAAACATAATTTCTTTTGAAAATAAAAATATAAAACAATTTGAATTTGTTCAAAATCCTGAATCAAGGTTGATACTTACGTATGCTCAGATGATCCAGAAAATGAATGAAACAATAATTTAAGATTAAGCTTTTAACAATCACATCGATATTTTCATATACACAAAGATTGTCCAAAACTTAATCAATAACCAAGAAAACAAATTTGAATCATTTAAAGCTATAACAATCAGGTCGATACGCAAGTATACGCAAAGAATGTTTCAGCTTTAAACTAAAATAAAAGAAAAACAAAATTAGAATTTCTTTTGAAAATTAAACACATGATCAAAACTAGTAATTTAACTTTTGTTCAAGAAACATTTTGTAAGAATAACTACCACTCATTCAGGACAAAACTAAGTACTGTATTCTAAGCATCTGTTTTTCATAAAGCATTATCAAAATTTTGTCAAATGTTATCTTAACTAAGTTATAAACCAACTAACATATCATACTAAGTAATTGTAACTGCTCTTTATGTTTTTGTTATAGAATGATACAGATGTGTTTCCAACTGCTACAATGTACTATCATTTCTCATTTAGTCAAATCAATTTCTCAGAATTTTAATTTTTTAAATGTTTTTGTGTTTTTGATTTTTTAAATGTTTTTGAGTTTTTCAAAATTTTCCCCCCCTAAAAAAACTAAAACACAAAACAGCAAAAATTAAAATATCTGATGTTAATTCAATAACATTGATTGTGAAGGAAGGTGATTTGAGATTACCTCACCCATAACCCTAATACCATTTAATTTGAGTAAATACTCAAAACGAGTTTTATCAAAGGCCTTGGTGAGAAGGTCTGCTCGTTGCTCATCTGTATGTATCTTCACCACATCAATAAGTTTCTTTTCATAGCAATCGCGTATGAAATGAAACCTCATATCAATGTGGTTTGAACGTGAATGATACACATGATTCTTTGTGATAACAATAGCAGCCTCGTTATCAACATGAATTGGGGTTGTAAGAAAATTCAAACCGTAGTCTCTCATTTGTTGTTGAATCCACAAAACTTGTGAACAACAACTGGCAGCCGCTACATACTCAGCCTCACAGGTCGAAGTAGCAACAGATGTTTGCTTTTTGTACTTCCAAGAAACTAAACGCTCCCCCAAAAATTGTGCACCTCCAGTTGTGGATTTCGTATCTGTATTACATCCGCCATAGTCGGAGTCACTGTAGGCATTGAAGGAAAAGTTATCATCCTTAGGATACCACAGACCGGTGTCTGGTGTACCCTTCAGATAACGAAGAATTCTCTTGACTGCTATCAGATGTGAAACTTTAGGTTTTGATTGATATCGAGCACAGATACTTGTAGCAAATACAATATCTGGTCTTGAGGCCGTCAGATACATCAAACTACCAATAATTCCATGATAAAGAGTAGGATCGATAACCTCCCCCTTAATATCAGGCTCAATCCCGTGATTGAGCTGAATTGGCATAGAAATTGGTTTTGAGTCAAGCATGCTAAACCGTTTTAGCACATCTTGAATATATTTTGTCTGATGAATGAAAATTACATCATCAGTTTGATCAATTTGTAATCCCAGAAAAAATTTGATGTTTGACATAGCACTGATCTCAAATTTCTCAATCATCACCTCTTTAAACTCCAAACACATTTGTTCATCGGTAGATCCAAAGATGATATCATCGACATAGATCTGAACAAGAATAATATCCTTGCCCTTTTCCCGGTAAAACAAAGTTTTGTCAATCTGACCCTAATTGAAACTGTGTTCAATAAGATGAGTCAATAATGTCTCATACCAGGCACATGGAACCTGATGTAGACCATACAGTGCTTTGTCCAAGATGTAAACCTGATCCTGGTGGATAGGATCCTCAAAACCCGGTGGCTGACAAACATACACTGTTTCCTTCAAAAAAACCATACAGAAATGCAGACTTGACATCCAACTGAAAAACTTTGAATTTCTTGTGAGCAGCAAAAGCAAGAAAAAGTGTAATTGCTTCTAGCCGCGCCACAGGTGCAAACACTTCATCATAATCAATTCCTTCAACTTGTTTGAAACCTTGAACCATTAAACGAGCTTTGTTTCGGACAATTACGCTTTGATCATCTCGTTTGCATCTTAACACCCATCTAGTGCCAATTTTTTTCTCCTTTTGGCAAATCAACCAAATGCCAAACCCCCAACTTCTTGAACTGATTTAACTCTTCTTGCATAGCCTCCACCCAGGTAGACTCACGCAACGCTTCAGTTACAGTCTTTGGCTCTATCTGAGAAATAAATGCAGAATGCATCCAGAGCTCTTGACTGCCATGAGTTCTTTCTAACTCAACATACAAACTCTCCTCATTTGTGACTTGATGGCGTGCTTGTACCCCAGCAGCTGGATCTCCAATGATCTGATCAACAGGATGATGTACATGAACTCTAGTGACAGGCACTTGCAGGACTTCTACATTATGATCAAGACTTGTAATATTCTGATCAATATCTTGATCATGAGAAATAACATCTTCAAAAACATCATGATCATCATCAGATGACCAATCATCATTTATTACTTCTGAAATGCCTTCCTCATGTGGTGAATGACTACCATCTTCAACATGATGAGAAATATTTTGATCTTTAGAATTCTGCAAATCATACAACATTTGCAAAGTTATTTCATCATCAGAAACATTTGGAGACAAATTAAAAGACTTAAACAGTTTATCATAATCAAAAAGCCAATCTGGTCCTTTTCCGTCTGGTATAGGTGTATGTCTTTGAACATCCACATGATACCATAATTCTACAACACCTGTACGTTTATTAAACACACGTTTGTTAGGAAGACTGTAGCCAAGAAAGAAACCCTCTTTAACTTTAGAATTGAATTTTGATCACCTGACCTGTTTTTCAATTTCCAAAATGATTTTGACTTAAAAAATGATTTTGAAAGTGATCTTGAAGACGCTTTGTCAAAAGAATCATCATCAGATGATACCACAATTTTCACAAACTTTTTCACATTTCTTTTGTTATCAAAAACTCGTTTCTTTTGATTAAGTTCTTCTTTTACCCAAACACAATCAGGATCAAACTTCCGAAGAACTCTCATTTCACTAGGTTTCACTTTCCTAGGACTTCCACTTGACCTATTCACCCAACTCTCATCATCTAAACTCTTTCTGATTCTGTTGTTTGGACAATTAGCAGAAATATGTCCTTTTCCACAACAAGTAAAACATTTTCGTGTTTTTCTCTTGGTGAATAAGACCTAAAGCTGCTACAGTCAATAGAACTGATATCCAAATCACAATCAGCAATCAAATGACCAAATTTACCACACCGATAACATTTTTTATCTTTCAGACGATTCTTTGGTTTTTGTGACATCCAGTACCAGATCGTCCGGCAAGTCCATACGGTATGTGTACTTTCATTATTTACTGTGTGTAAATACAATGCATGAACAGTGTTTATGATAACAGAACTCAAAAAACAAGAAATAGTTGTACGTATTTAAGTGAAAACTTAAATACCGTAAGTACAACAACTCACGATAAACAACAGTTGTAAGTATTTAGGTGAAAACCTAAGTACAATTAATACAAAGAATCAAGAGAAACAACAGTGTACATGTAAACAACAAGAACATGTCGGTTGCGATCTGATATCCATAGATGACAGGAATCAGATGGCCGATAAATCAGTACGAAAACGATGTGAAAACAGGACGTTTAGTTGAGTCCGTCAGTGAGGAAACATAATTCAAGACACAAATGCAGTGTTATTTCAGAATAACGAACTAACAATGTGTTTGCGTGGGTGACGATTCACACAAACATATCTGTGAGTTTAACGTTCTGAAATGACGACTGAAAGGTAAAAAACAAAAGTCAGAAAGCAAAACCATCGTCGTGTTCGATCGGGTGACGATTCGAACGAATACGTGCGAAGGCGACGCGATCTGACGAAACTAAAACGATAAACGATACGAACGAAATAATTCAAGAAAATTTAATTTAAAATATTTACTAGGAATAACCACCTTTAAAATATTTAAAATAAATTCTTTTGTTTAAAACACGTAAAATATGCGCGTAATGTTTCGGAAACGCAACGGAGACGCAAAACGAGCAAAAAAAATGAACCCGGACACGCTCGGGGTATAAATACCCTAAATGAGCTCATTCTACTCATTTATCTCTTCCCACTCTCTCTCTAAAACCCTAATCCCGGTTTCCATCCTCTCTCTAGAATTTTGAACTTCAAATCATCACAACTCACTCATTTCTTGATGAAATTGAGTGATTCTTGAGCCTAAACGAAGATCTTGATCTCCTCTATGCAAAAGTACAAGGGATCTGCTCTGAAAAAGACCAAATCGAAGGTAAATGGGCTGAGAAGTTTGCGAAAAATAGGGTTTTCATCCTCCTTGTTCATACCCGATCTAAAACCGGCTTACACCACCCTAACCCCCACAAGTTATACACGAAAATCACCATGGGGACCCTGTAAGACACCATGATGAGATCTTGGATTCAAGGATGTGGAGAATGGGATTCAGTCTCATCTGGCCGAATGGCACCATCCAGACCATCGAATGGGACCACCCATGTGCTTCGGCCAAATGGCCTCATGCGCCATTGCTCATTCGCTCAAGGTCATTCGCCGGCCTTGCTATACGACCTTTCATTCGTGGGTTCAAACTCATTCAGCAGCCACCCTATTCGACAACCACCCTTATTCGGCTCCTACCTTCATTCGACAGCCATGTGATTCGGCCACCTCAACCCAGTCGGCCCAGCAACCTGATTCGGCCCAAGGCCTATTGCTTCGGCCCATCATGGCCCAATCTGTCCATAGTAAATTCATGCGGCCCATGAGAATGTGTCAGGCCCAATCGGTTTAAGGCCAACAGTTGGTCCAACACCATGATTTGAAACCAGGCCACGCCTTTGGACCCAATGGATTGTTCGGCCCATGTAAATCAATCGGCCCAAGGCTTGCTGTTTCGGCCCAGACATTCTGTTTCGGCCCATCATGAACTAATTGGTCCATGGTCAAATCATTCGGCCCATATGTCCACATTCAGGCCCAGTAAACTATTCGGCCTAGGAGCTCTTGTCCAGCCCATCTACTTGGCCCAATCTTTGTTGGTTCGCCCATGTGATGGGAATTGGCCCACATAATAATTATGTGAACACATTTTAAACAAAAGTGAAGGAATAACAATACATGGGATTTTATTATAAATGGGGTGAATTGTGAGTGAAAGAAATCTTGTAAAGACTAAAACCTTATGTTTTATAAAAATGGGGACATAACTAATTATTAATTGTGTAACAATAGTTAAAGGGTAACAAGAACAACACGTGGTCTTAAACCATAAATCCAATTGATGTTACAAACTAAAATGGCTTCAAGGTGACCTATCATGACAAGTTTACATAAAGTTGGATATAAAGATAATAACAAAGTGTGTTAACTTTAACACAATTGGGTTAAGATTATTACACTCAATAACTAGCAAACGGGGCCGAATGATGACCAAGACCGATAAGTGTTAGTCGACCTAGACTAACACAGACACACACACAAACACATACTCAAAAACTTATACTTATAAGTTACAACAACATGAAATCAATACAGGATCGTGAAAACTACTACAAGTACAATAACGATCGCGTGCATTTCTTGTCTGTACATTATCAACCACAACAATCACAAGGTGAGTTCATACGCCCCCTTTTCTAATCTTAACTGATTTAAAACTCTCAGGGTTGAGAAACATGCTTAAATTTTATTTATTTAAAAGTTTTAGTTTAACATATTGCCTATACTTTGATTTAGATAATATTGCTTGACTTATTATCGTTTATCATTGTATGCATGCTTGTATGATCATGATATGCCAGGAACAACTAAGATGAATATGATAATATACCTTCATAACTCATCAATACAACAGAATAACATAATTGTAAGATTACATATTACAACATTTAGTTATTCTTACAAGAACAAACATTGAGATAATCACAGGTGAACATGATGACAACAACAACAAAACACATGAATGATATGAAGATAATATATCTTCATAATAGCATTCAACACCAGAGCTAACTAAGTGTAGTAAGACAAGTTCTTATAACACTCTGCTTATAACTCGGTGCGTACTACAAGATAACATGGAACAAGTATCATCCACCACCTGAGTCGACTAAGTGTAGTAAGACTAGTTCTTACCACATCTTAGTGACAACAGGGTGACTGTATGGAACAACAAGGAATGATAATCATGATAATGTAACTTCATGATAGCAACATCATTCACACAACAATTAACATAATGTAATAAGACAAGTTCTTATTTAACTTTGTTAACAACAATGAGAACATACAACATTGAGAACAAACAACAACATTGGTGAACACAATACAATTGATTACTATTGAACTGTCTGCATTATATCATTTCAATCATGTGCCATGTATTCAAGTTGATCATCGTAAGTCCCTTTCTTAAATCGCTGACCAATTAGTTTGATGTCACTAAACTGACGATAGCATAGTGTTACCATAGGTTTGACAAACCTCTAGCTTGTAGGGCTAGTATGTTGATTGTATTGATCATTGGCCGGTAACGTATGACCGGTGACAGGGCGACGAACAGTCAAGGTCTGGTAAGCGACACATGGTGATATTAATCTGCAGTAAAATTGTAATTAACTTATCGTTACCTGTTGACTAGTAGACTGAGGAAATTTATTTTCTCTCATGTCATATTACTTATAATATCCGTAAAAATGTAACAAGAAAATATATAAATAAAATGTTAAAATAATAATAATAATAATAATAATAATAATAACAAATAAAATATTATATATATAAAAAAAAGTTATTATTAGTTAATCAAAACTCAATAAATGAAATCGAATAATAAATAAGATTAACAATGTTCCGACAAATTTAATCACAAGTTCCGAAAAATAACGAGTTATTAACCGAGCTACTTAATTTAATAAACTTAAGAATGATCTAATCGTAAACCTAATGTTTATAGATGAGAAAATTTCATTTAAACATCGCTTGGTTAAATTGGTAACATCTAATTAAATATTACTGGAATACCACTCACAACTGTGTACAACTAAATTGAAAACCGACTTAAAAACGGATCCATACCTGAACCATATTTTGATTTGATTTATTTACTTATACACATATTGTAAATATATATATATATATATATATATATATACGTATATTATATATGTAGATGTATATATGTATAATTATAATAATACTAAAAAAAAAAAAAACTAAAGCTTCCTTTGCAAGGGTAATAAACCGACTCAAATATATACATGTATATTTTTGTATATATCCAGAATTCAGACATACTAATCTCAAATTAGTTCAACGCTCCAACTTAGATATTAAATCATTTCCTTCTTCCCAAACAAACAGTTGTTAAAACGCATCACCAGTATAAACTAGCATCAAAACTTATGTCCTTGTGAACCATCGGTTGTAACCGGATAAGAAAACGAAACCGGAACATGAATCCACCGGTACAAAACTCCATGTCAATTAATTCATCATCATCGCCACTATTCTAAGTTGTATCACGGCTGCAATCTCTTTCTCCGAATCGATTTTTGTTGCTGTATAAGGTAAGAACGTTAAATAATCCAATTAATTAACTCCGATCGTTAATCCGTGTTGATATAAGTTAACCAAAAAGTTTGGAATTTACAAAATGAACATTCAAATTAAACTCGATATTATGGGTTGGAAATAGATATTATGTATGAGTATATACACACACATGTATACAGGAGCATATATGGTGGCAAAGTAAGAATCGGAAGTTGCTGTAGCTTTAGAATTCAAAGGAAGAATTGAAGAATGAAATTAAATCATATTTTTAAAATTTAAATATTAATTAAATCATATAGTTAATAATTGAGATGGTAGCCGGCTGGTTAAAATTTGTAGCTTGGAGGAAAAGGGTCACGAGTTTGGATCCCTCTAAGTACTTGTTGAAATTTGAAATTTGATTTCCCATGAAACTTGTTTGAAAGAACGTAGTAGAAAAACGATATCATATTTTAACAATCAAAAGACATAGAAGGGCTTGTTAGAATCTTAGATTTTAGTTTTGTAAAACCAATTATAACAATTTTTAGAATCCAGAGACGGTTTAGAAAAAAAAAAAACTTTAAAAATAGCTAAATAAATAATTGTGAAGTGAGAGTAAACAGTTATGCCTTGAAACAAATTAATTCCAGAGGTCACGAGTTCGAGTCCTTTTCGAAACAACTTTTGATTATTTCACTATAAAATTTCGTAAATCGTAACCGTTATGATCAACGATGTTAGAAAATCCAACTTACAAAAATAAAGAATATTTACAAATGTTAATCAACAAGTTGTTAAAGAAACCAATTCGGCCGGGTTAACGTCAAAAGGTCTAAATTACCAAGAATCTAACCGATTACATATAAAAATGAATTCGTTTATACTAACGTGAAATCACATAAAAATACAGATTTCTGAATCATCAAAGATTGGACTACGTGTTTATTATCTGAAATAAAATTGATAAGGCTAAGGTACGGATTCTGTATATTTAACTCATAGTATAAATTCTGTTGTCCGTCATTGTACGGATTCTGTTTATTTAAATCATAGTATTTTTTTTTGTTCTGTAATATGTTTCTGTAAATCTTTCTGTAATAATTAAATTTCATTTCTGTAATGTTCGGATTTCAATTTAACACGATATGATATCGTGTTTCTCTGTTTCATTTAACATGCAATAACTCTAAATTACGTTGTACTCATTATTGCATGATCCTGATTATCGCTTAATTGGTAGTATGACTACCCTACTGAACTTTCTGAACTTGTACTCTGTTACCCGAGCATGCCCCTACCTGTAAGGATGACTACAGGCCCATTATGGCGGCAACCATAATGTGGAACCATCCGTGACGGTTAGTTGAGTTCACGGCGTCTCCATTAGTACTCTGATAGTACATTGTGCACCTACTGAATTCTGGGGAGGCGTATGGACTGGTCCTAGGATAAATTTTAAACTGTACCTTCTGATTTCTGGGGGATAGTGACGTGTATGCCAACACTAACTATCTCATGTGTCTGGTAAGCGGGAGTAGCTACCCGTAAACCTTACACTTTTATACGTACAGTCGGCTCGTGGTACATTCTGATTCTACTAATTCTGACTTACAATATAACCTGTGTTATTGTTTCTGAAAGGTTATATTTATCAAAGTCAGACCACTGTTTACTGTTTTGTTTCTGTTACTGCTCTGTCATTGATTTCTGCTTCTGAACATTATTCTGATTATCTTCATCATCTTTTGAACCTTTTTATTACTGTTGTTTATCTGTTACTGAGCATTCTTTGGCTCAGCCGTATTTGTTTTTGTGGTGTTTATCTGTATTGTGTAGGTAATCGAGGAAATCAGGTGGGGAACTTCTGAGAGTAAAATCGGAGCTAAATTTGAATACTTTTGGATCTGTAATAAATGTGATGATCAATACTTAAAACTTAAATAGTTGTTTTGTTATGTTTAATTAGTAACTTAAGACTTATGTATTTATGTTTTAAACATATTTGGAATTGTTGCATTTACTTCTGATTCCGTATACGTGACACGTCAGCCTTAAACCGGGTTGGGGTGTCGTAGTTATGGTATCAGAGCTAAGGCTCTTTCCTGTAGAAAACTTAAACTAATATGACATGTGAGGTTAATGGGTAGACATTGGGATATGATTATACGGATATTAGGACTTTACATTCTGATTTATTTGTGTGTTAATCAATTTGTAGCATCCGCTTCTAGCTGTTAGAAACCTTCTCTATTATAAAAATCTAACCACCTACTTAGCTTTAGGACGTTTCTAATGCAAGTATACCATTTCGAAAAATCATCGAATATCATTTCAGAACAAGATAAAGACTTATGGGCATTTTGATGGACACAAGCAAAAATATCTCGACTTTGTTGAACCTATCCATGTCGATTTAAAGATTGCTACCATGCATTCACAATTTGTGTTCCACAAGAGGTGTATATGCATGAAACAACCATGTTAGTTGTAGTTATAGTTATAGTTAGTGATTATTAGGAAATCATTTATTCTCGCAAATGGTTTTCCATCAAATCATTCTATCTTTATAGACAATCATTTGGACCTTGAGGTGCATGATGGGATGACAGTTAGGACACTTGTGTAAAGTAAATTGACGTTATGGTCGCGAACGTAATCGTGAATTTACAATTACATACGGGTTCTACCGAAACTCTATTATGTTGATCAATGTTCATCTGAATGTGTTAATTCTCTTCTGATTCTGAACTTGTTCTGTTATGCATTGAAGTACTATGTACTTTAAATGTTTATGAAGCTCTTTATAGGAATTCAAATTCGATAGCCATGGTAAATGAAATACATTCATCCAACTAATACTTTTCTATCATAATTAAGATATCTTATTATCACCTCATCATGTAGAGACTTTCTGATTTGAAGGGCTTCTGTGATTCATTATATCTATGAGCATTACTAATATGATTATAGACCAACCATCTGTACATTGAGTCACCATAAAATTTCAGATGCATTGCGTATTGTTTGGTGATCCTAAAAATCTTTATTAGTATAGTAACGAACTCAACCTCGTAAATCTCTGAATATTTTCTAAGCTCTTAAAGCCTTGAAATTTCTAACACTTGGTTGTGCCAAATATTTAGCTTCTGTAAAAGTTGATTCTTCGAGTTAACTTACTATTTCTTATCATTCTATCGTCCTAAATTTTCGAACGTGAAAAATTACCTCGTATTTCATCTGATCGTGAAGTAGAATTCACAATTAATCTCATAATTCCTAGGGTCGAACAAATTTCCAATAAGTCTTCTCGTATGACACCAACGGAACTCAAGGAGTTAAAGGAACAATTACAAGAGCTATTAGATCTAGGATTCATTCGAACCAGTGTTTCACCATGGAGCACACCAACAATATTCATTAAGAAGAAAGATGGGACACAGAAGAAACTGTATGCACAATTTTTAAAGTGTGAATTCTAGCATAATAAAGTTGCATTTCTGGGTCATATAAATTTTACTGATGGAACCACAATGGACCCAAGAAAAGTCGAAGCTATCATAAATTGGCCTTCACCTACCTCAGTAAAAGAAATTTGAAGCTTTTTAGGCCTGGCAGGCCATTATCTTAGATTTTTTTCGAAGGATTCTCTAAGATCTTTTTACCTCTTACACAACTGCTAGAAAACGATAGTCAAATATTCTTGGAATTATGAAAATGAGAAAAGTTTCCAAGAATTTTAGAAAAGATTGGTATCTGCCCCGATTCTCAGTTTACCTTTGAGCACAGACGGCTACCAAATATATAGTGATGCTTCTAAGAAAGAATTAGGTTGTGTGTTGATGCAACATGGTAAGGTTATTGCTTATGCTTCTCGGCAATTGAAACCTTATGAAGTTAATTATCAAACACATGATCTCGAGCTAGCTGCTGTTATTTTTGCGCTGAAGATTTGAAGACATTACATTTACGGAGATTCTTGTTATATTTTCACCGATCACAAAGAAGTATATCTTCGCTAAGAAAGCGTTAAACATCTGTCAGAGATGTTGTTGCTGATGCCCTTAGTCGGAAAAGTTCAAGATTGTTATCGTCTTTGCAATTACAACAAGAGATTATTTATGATCTTGAAAGACTGAATATTGGCTTTCAAGTAGGTAACTCAGATGGGTACCCTGCCAAATTTCAGATGGAATCTGATTTAATCTCTCGGATTAAAGAAGCTCATAAAGAAGACGGTGAGTTGTGGGAGATATTTCCATGGATTTTGTTACCAGATTACTGAAGATATTTAGGAAGAATGATGCTATATGGGTCATTGTGGACAGATTGTCCAAGTCAGCTCATTTTCTTCCCATCCAACAAGGACATTCGGTTAGTAAGTTATCGGAAATATTTACACAAAAATAGTCAGATTACACGGTACTCCAGTTTCTATCATATCAGATCGAGATCCGAGGTTTACTTCTCATTTCTACAAAGGTCTACAATCTGCTTGGGGTACTAAATTAAGGTTTAGTACTTCTTTCATCCTCAAACTAACGGTCAATCACAACGTACAATTCAGACACCGGAAGACATGTTGCGGGCATGTGCCTTAGAGTGGTCGGGAAACTAGGATAAGTACTTTTGTTTAGTGGAATTTGCATACAATAATAGTTGGCAAGCTAGTATCGGCATCACACTATTTGAACTATTATACGGTCGCAAATGCCGAGCACCAATCTTTTAGGACGAAGTCGGGGAGAAAACAATTGAAGGACCCGAACTTGTCCAGATTACCAACGAGAAAGTGGTTATCGCTCGTGAAAGGTTGAAAGAGGTACAAAGCATACAGAAAAGTTATGTAGATAAGCACCGACGTTCTTTGGAGTTTCAAGTCGGGGATAAGGTATTTCTCAAAGTTTCGCCTTGTAGAGGTGTCTGTCGTTTTGGTCTTAAAGGAAAACTCAGTCCAAGGTTCATTGGACCGTTTGAAGTTCTGGAACGAGTTGGCGAAGTTTCGTATCGTCTTGCATTACCACCGCAACTATCTCACTTACATAACGTCTTTCATATATCGTTATTGCGAGAATATAATTATCATCCTCTACACGTAGTTAACTATCCGATTTCGGATATTTGAGAAGATCTATCATACAAGGAAGTACCGGAAGCGATTCCCGACCGTCAAAAGCGAATTATGCGAAGAAAAACAATTATGTTTGTTAAAATTTTGTGAAAAAAAATCATTCGGAACATGAAGCGACTTGGGAGTTGGAGGACATGGTTCGCTCACAATATCCGAATTTATTCGAGTCTTGAATTAGGTACGACGGTTTGCTTTATTATCTGTATTAATTATTTGTTTATGTAATATTTTATCCGAAATTCTGTAATTAAACCAACATAAAGTTTTGGTATGTAAAAAGTTAAATTAAATGAACAAGTCTGTAAATTAGGAAATAAACTGGTCTGTAAACTCTGCAATTTCGAGGACGAAATTTTTCTAAGGAGGGTAGAATTATAATATCCGTAAAAATGTAACAAGAAAATATATAAATAAAATGTTAAAATAATAATAATAATAATAATAATAATAATAATAACAAATAAAATATTATATATATAAAAAAAAGTTATTATTAGTTAATCAAAACTCAATAAATGAAATCGAATAATAAATAAGATTAACAATGTTCCGACAAATTTAATCACAAGTTCCGAAAAATAACGAGTTATTAACCGAGCTACTTAATTTAATAAACTTAAGAATGATCTAATCGTAAACCTAATGTTTATAGATGAGAAAATTTCATTTAAACATCGCTTGGTTAAATTGGTAACATCTAATTAAATATTACTGGAATACCACTCACAACTGTGTACAACTAAATTGAAAACCGACTTAAAAACGGATCCATACCTGAACCATATTTTGATTTGATTTATTTACTTATACACATATTGTAAATATATATATATATATATATATATATATATACGTATATTATATATGTAGATGTATATATGTATAATTATAATAATACTAAAAAAAAAAAAAAACTAAAGCTTCCTTTGCAAGGGTAATAAACCGACTCAAATATATACATGTATATTTTTGTATATATCCAGAATTCAGACATACTAATCTCAAATTAGTTCAACGCTCCAACTTAGATATTAAATCATTTCCTTCTTCCCAAACAAACAGTTGTTAAAACGCATCACCAGTATAAACTAGCATCAAAACTTATGTCCTTGTGAACCATCGGTTGTAACCGGATAAGAAAACGAAACCGGAACATGAATCCACCGGTACAAAACTCCATGTCAATTAATTCATCATCATCGCCACTATTCTAAGTTGTATCACGGCTGCAATCTCTTTCTCCGAATCGATTTTTGTTGCTGTATAAGGTAAGAACGTTAAATAATCCAATTAATTAACTCCGATCGTTAATCCGTGTTGATATAAGTTAACCAAAAAGTTTGGAATTTACAAAATGAACATTCAAATTAAACTCGATATTATGGGTTGGAAATAGATATTATGTATGAGTATATACACACACATGTATACAGGAGCATATATGGTGGCAAAGTAAGAATCGGAAGTTGCTGTAGCTTTAGAATTCAAAGGAAGAATTGAAGAATGAAATTAAATCATATTTTTAAAATTTAAATATTAATTAAATCATATAGTTAATAATTGAGATGGTAGCCGGCTGGTTAAAATTTGTAGCTTGGAGGAAAAGGGTCACGAGTTTGGATCCCTCTAAGTACTTGTTGAAATTTGAAATTTGATTTCCCATGAAACTTGTTTGAAAGAACGTAGTAGAAAAACGATATCATATTTTAACAATCAAAAGACATAGAAGGGCTTGTTAGAATCTTAGATTTTAGTTTTGTAAAACCAATTATAACAATTTTTAGAATCCAGAGACGGTTTAGAAAAAAAAAAAACTTTAAAAATAGCTAAATAAATAATTGTGAAGTGAGAGTAAACAGTTATGCCTTGAAACAAATTAATTCCAGAGGTCACGAGTTCGAGTCCTTTTCGAAACAACTTTTGATTATTTCACTATAAAATTTCGTAAATCGTAACCGTTATGATCAACGATGTTAGAAAATCCAACTTACAAAAATAAAGAATATTTACAAATGTTAATCAACAAGTTGTTAAAGAAACCAATTCGGCCGGGTTAACGTCAAAAGGTCTAAATTACCAAGAATCTAACCGATTACATATAAAAATGAATTCGTTTATACTAACGTGAAATCACATAAAAATACAGATTTCTGAATCATCAAAGATTGGACTACGTGTTTATTATCTGAAATAAAATTGATAAGGCTAAGGTACGGATTCTGTATATTTAACTCATAGTATAAATTCTGTTGTCCGTCATTGTACGGATTCTGTTTATTTAAATCATAGTATTTTTTTTTGTTCTGTAATATGTTTCTGTAAATCTTTCTGTAATAATTAAATTTCATTTCTGTAATGTTCGGATTTCAATTTAACACGATATGATATCGTGTTTCTCTGTTTCATTTAACATGCAATAACTCTAAATTACGTTGTACTCATTATTGCATGATCCTGATTATCGCTTAATTGGTAGTATGACTACCCTACTGAACTTTCTGAACTTGTACTCTGTTACCCGAGCATGCCCCTACCTGTAAGGATGACTACAGGCCCATTATGGCGGCAACCATAATGTGGAACCATCCGTGACGGTTAGTTGAGTTCACGGCGTCTCCATTAGTACTCTGATAGTACATTGTGCACCTACTGAATTCTGGGGAGGCGTATGGACTGGTCCTAGGATAAATTTTAAACTGTACCTTCTGATTTCTGGGGGATAGTGACGTGTATGCCAACACTAACTATCTCATGTGTCTGGTAAGCGGGAGTAGCTACCCGTAAACCTTACACTTTTATACGTACAGTCGGCTCGTGGTACATTCTGATTCTACTAATTCTGACTTACAATATAACCTGTGTTATTGTTTCTGAAAGGTTATATTTATCAAAGTCAGACCACTGTTTACTGTTTTGTTTCTGTTACTGCTCTGTCATTGATTTCTGCTTCTGAACATTATTCTGATTATCTTCATCATCTTTTGAACCTTTTTATTACTGTTGTTTATCTGTTACTGAGCATTCTTTGGCTCAGCCGTATTTGTTTTTGTGGTGTTTATCTGTATTGTGTAGGTAATCGAGGAAATCAGGTGGGGAACTTCTGAGAGTAAAATCGGAGCTAAATTTGAATACTTTTGGATCTGTAATAAATGTGATGATCAATACTTAAAACTTAAATAGTTGTTTTGTTATGTTTAATTAGTAACTTAAGACTTATGTATTTATGTTTTAAACATATTTGGAATTGTTGCATTTACTTCTGATTCCGTATACGTGACACGTCAGCCTTAAACCGGGTTGGGGTGTCGTATTACTAGTAACTGTTTCGATGAGGCCTACGGTAATACAAAGTGGTAGAGGTAAATCGGATGCATTGTAATCTGATTGCGTGAGGATTGCAATTGATTCCTTTTAGGCTCTATGCACTTCAAGTTGAAAACAAATATCAATTGGTTAACTAACACTCTTATATTCTATAAGTGATTAACAGTTAACCCCACAAGCAATAGAATAATAACAAGGACCAGATTAAATTAATCTAACTTCCTTAACACATCGAGGGTTTATCAATACTTCGGTTTGATAACTAAACCCCTCTTATTATATTATTCTACATATGATACAATGGGTGATGAATACACCGGACGGATTAACAAACGGGATGAACAGGTGAACTGGAAATGGATATCTATAGTTGTATTGCAAGTAGTGTGGAGTTCTATTAGTTATGTGGTGGGATGTTGGCTGGGGCTTGTTCCCCTACATATGCCCTATATATAAACATAACTAATAGGATGAGACACCACTTGTAAATATAACCATGGAGAGGCCATTGTGTGAACGGGTGAATCAAACAACTTACAAGTAACATGTATGACATTGTGATTGTGTATGTGAACAATTCAAGGTTTTCAATTATCAAATTTATGAACTCACCAACCTAGTGTTGACTTTGTTTAAATGCATGTTTTCTCAGGTGACGAACATGTTTAGTTACCAGTATTCAAGAACATAGCTAGTGGACTTTTAGAAGACCAAGCTACATTTTGTGTTGTGCATATTTTGAAATGACAAAACAATGAATCATCTTTTGTGCATCTTGTACAGTTACAAGATAGAAACTCACTGATTCTTTTGAATAGATTTACTTAGTTAAATTATGAGGAAACAATGTAATTTAACTTTGTAATTCTATATCATTGTCGTGTTAGCATTTCTCATTCATATATCATGTTCTATGTAAACAATCTGATCATTTTGATTATCAAGCGATATCGCGCCCCGAGAAATTTCCGCCCGACGGGAAAGTCGATCCAGCCCGCCGGCTTGGGGTGTGACAGTTTTGGTTCATCATAATACTTTGATGAATTGAAAGGTTTAGAAGCAACCTTTGCATATGAGAATCTGTTTCTCAAACCAGTTGATTTTATCTTTGAATTAGTCTTTTGAGTTTTAAAATTCTTTGATTTATCTTTATGTCCAATGCCAAACTTATCAAAGAAAAAATATACTTTGTCAACCTTTTTAGAAAACACATTTTGCTTTTGAAAAATACCACTAGACTCTCCTTGATGTGTAGTAGATGACTTTACATACACAATCGGTTTGAGAGTAGTGGTTGTTTTGGTTTTCATCACTGGTTTAGAAACAAGATTGTGTTTGATCACCACTTTCTCAACTGGTTTCATCTTAGCTTTTGACCTCTGAGACATTAGACTTTTTTTATCACCAGTTTTAACTTGATAACCATTCTGTCTCAAAATGTCAGGTGAATATTCTGATTCAGTGATGTCTTCAATAATGGGAGCATCACTATCGAGAGACACTTTTTCATCAGATGACGATCCTCCAGCAATTTCAATGACATGTTCAGACCGATGTTCATCCAAAGAGACATGATGAACTTCCAAATTCGGATCAATTTGTGGTCTGGAAACACAGCTGGGAGGAGGTGGTACTGAATGAAAACCCAAGCCGGTAGTATCATTTGATGATCTTTGCATTGCAGCAAAGTAATCAATGACATACTGAGAATTCTGATAATTCTCCAGCTCGCTTTTGTTCATCTCAGCTTCTGCTTTTGCTGCTGACAATTCAACCTTCAGCTTTTGCACTGATTCGAGATGCACAGAAACTGCATGATTATTTTGTAAAACTTTGATTTTCAACTCTTCATTCTATTTTCCTAAATCAATTATCTTTTTGTCAAAGGCTTTTTCTCTTAAAATTAGCTTCTTGTTAGCTTCTGTACACTCTACCAGTTCAGCAGTCAGCTGAGCATTCATCTCTTTCAATTTATCAATGATTTCTAACAAATCATCATGTACCTCATCAACATTCTTTTTGCCTTTGCCAGTGTCTTCATCCAAAGAAGCCATAAAAGCACCCATCAACTCATCATATTGCTTTCCCCAATCATAACCTTCATCAGCTTGACTCACTAAAGCTTTCGATGACGCTTCAGACTTTTCTTTCTTCTTCTGATAAGCTTCCTTTAGTTTGAAAGGGTGTAAATTTCCTTGCTTCTTTGGATTCTTGCATTCTCTAGCAAAATGGCCTAACTCACCACAGTTGTAACACTGAGTAGTCTTTGGATTAAATCCAAACTTGGTGTTTCGATCAAAAGTGAATTTTTTCCCAGTTTTCTTTTCATATCTATTGATTCTTCTGATCACATGTGCCAATGCCCATTGAGTGTCAATCAACTCCATCTCGTCATCATCAATTTGCTCATAATCTTCAAATGTAAGATTAGAGTTTCCAATCTTTCCTGCAATTTGTTCATCATACGCATTGACTACACATGACAAAATTGACATATGATCTCGAACAGCTTCTACAGTTACTTTCCCCATATTTGTTGTATTCAGCTGAACAGGAGGTGTTGTTGAGTCAGACTTCTTCTCTTTCCCAGAATAAGATGAACTAGAACTGGCAGATGCAGAAGGTGCAGGAGTACTATCAGAAGTACTAGAAACAAATGTTGTCTGAATCTTTGCTGAAGATACAGGTGGTGTAACCACTGATGCACCATATAAAGAAGGATCTTGAGTAACATTCACTCTCCTTGCTTTTCTCTTATCCTTCATCTCATGTTCTTCTAGTTTTTGAATAAATTCCACCAAAGTCATTCCTGGTAGATTTTCTCTCAAGATTAGCACCAATGAATTCCACTTCTCAGGCAACGCATCTGCAAATCAATCTATCTTTTCCTCTTCAGTGTATTCAATGCCACACTTCCTAACTTCAGTCAATAAATGCCTATATCTTGTTATTAAGGCTTCAAGACTCTCATTTCCAATAAAGTTGAAGTTCTCAAATTCTTTGCGAATATCAGTGGCTTTCATCTTCTTTAACTTGGTATTTCCCTCAATCCTTGCTTTCAAAGCATTCCACAAACCATATGAGATTTTGTGTTCATCAAATTGATGAAGTATCTGATTAGAGATTGCTTGGCTCAGCATCCGGTAAGCTTTCTTCTCAGAATCGTATTTTTTTCTCTGATCGACATCTAATCTCTCAAGGGTTTGATCTAAATCTGTCCCCACAACCTTGGGTCTTTTATAAGGTGATAAAATCATTTCCCACAAATTAGTGTCAGTTCCATTTAAGTGTGTTTCAAATCTTCCTTTCCAGTTCTCGTAATCTGTCTAATCAAGCAACTTTGGAACTTTGTTTGTACTTCCAACCTCAGTTTCACTAATCAGAATGCTATATATTTTAGAATTCTGACTAGCTACAACAGCATACATCTTTTATCAGCGAACCTCTGATGAAAACTTAGCTTCACAAACCTTACAACCAGGCGAACCTTCAATACTCCTTGATTTGAACGAACCTCAATACACGAACCTCAAATCACGTACCTCAAGTCACGAACCTTAAGTCACGAACCTGGAAACAAACCTGATCTCACGAACCTGAGACAAACGAACCTCTGTAGAAAACCTTCAACGAACCTCTTCAAAAACCACTAAACGAACCTCAGAAAAATTGCAATAACAGCGAACCTCTAGCTTCAGCAACTCACAGGTTTGGCTCACGAACCTGTACTGCAAAGTTCAAAACTTTTGGAGGGAAAAACTTCCAAATTTGAAGAAAAACCTTCAAAAATCCTCAATTTGCAACACAAATCTTGTAATTTTAATGTTCCACAGCAATTGATGATGAAATTTCACTCAATTCAACAATCAAGTACAAAGAAAGCTAGATTTTCAATCCATTTCTTGATTTTTTTATCTTCAAATACTTGAAAGTCTTTGATAATATTGTATAGAACTCCACAAAAGCTCTGATACCACT
Organism: Mikania micrantha; assembly: GCA_009363875.1. NCBI lineage: Eukaryota > Viridiplantae > Streptophyta > Magnoliopsida > Asterales > Asteraceae > Mikania > Mikania micrantha. The sequence continues at coordinate 11,402,984 of CM018695.1, forward strand.
GTAGATCTACTGAATTTGATCTTGATCGTACAACGGAATTCTATTAACACTCAAATGTATGCGGAATCTATATTTGAATTATATGAATCAAAGAAGAACAAGCATTCCAATAGTCTCCATTTCATTAATCAATCTTCAATGATTACAATCTCTCACAGAGAAATCCACACAGAGAATACACACAGAATACAGAGGTTTTCCAGAGTTCTAGTGTTCAAGTTATGTCAAAATCAGAAAAACCTACAATTTATACTCTATCAGCCGAACCTATCCTTAGCCGAATCCTTTGGTTCGCCAGCCGAACCTCTGGGTTCGCCAGCCAAACCTCTAGGTTCGCTGGACTAACCTAGTCTGCCAAACCTACTTGGTTCGCCGAACCTGCTAAGGTTCGTGTGCCAGACGAACCTCAGCCAAACCTCTCTAACATTCTATAATTTACAAGTTTTGACAAGCAACCTATTAAAAATATGTACTAACATAGGGGGACATAATACCCCAATCGATTAGTTGTGAATTTCAAGCAACTAATAATGAAGCAGAATATGAAGCCCTAATAGCAGGACTTCAATTAGCTAGGGATATGAACATCAGAAATCTACATGTATTTGTCAATTCCTTACTAATAGCCAATCAATTTAATGGCTCATATACAGCTAAAGGAGATAAATTGGCAAAATACTTAGAGATTGTTAAGGATATAACAGGATATTTTTACAACTTTGATATCACTCAAGTGCCAAGGGAAGAGAATGCTGAAGCGAACGCACTAGTGAACCTGGCATCATCCCTAAGGATCCCTGAGGATATCAGTATTCCTATCCTACATATTTTAAGGCCGGCGATAGATATGCAAGACACAGGAAATATCCTAAACTATCCCTATAAAGAATTACCTTCAAACAGGAAAAATACTTGATAAAGAAACAAATCCTAGAGATTTTAAAGCTAAAGTATCTAGATACACAATCATACGTGATATCTTATATAAAAAATCAATAGCAGGCCCATACCTAAGGAGATTGTGGAAATCACACTAGGGGTAGAGCATTATTCTCAAAGATCCTGAGAACAGGATACTTTTGGCTAACCATGAGAAGAGATGCAATGTCTTATTCCTAGAAGTGTGACGCTTGTCAAAGACATAGTAATATTCTTCATCAACCAGCTGAAACTTTATATCCAATAGTCTCATCATGGCCATTCATGAAGTGGGGAATAGATATAGTAGGTAAGTTACCCAAAGCACCCGGAGGAAAGGTGTTTATGCTTGCTATGACATATTACTTCTCAAAATGGATTGAGGCTGAAGCCTTTGTACAAGTTAGAGAGAAAGAAGTAATCTCATTCATAAAGAGAAATATCCTGACTAGATTTGGGATACCCGCGATAATCACTTGTGATAATGGATCTCAGTTTATAGGCAAAAGGACTACAAACTTTTGTTAAAGCTGGGGCATAAAGATGATAACCTCTACACCTATCCATCCTCAAGCCAATGGTCAGGTAGAATCAAGCAACAAGATTATCATCAATAACCTTAAGAAAAAGTTCGGATCCAAGAAAGGAAAATAGGCTGAAGAACTTCCATTTGTCCTATGGGCAGATAAAACAACTACAAAAAATGCGACTGGTCAAACACCATTCTCATTAGTGTATGGTTCTGAAGCCGTTCTCCCAACTGAAATGGTTATTCCTACTGCAAGATCAAGTTTACAAGCTCTAGAATCCAACAATGAGATACTATCTAAGGATCTAGATACTATTGATGAGCTTAGGGAAATTGCAAGGATAATGTAACATATGGCGCTAAATCAGATATTAAATTATGCAATGTATAATATTCAATCATTTTTACACATATATACTATACTTATTAGAGACTCATCACCTGTTTGTATTTTATGAAACTCAATAAATGTGCCTCCAAAACTAGGGTCTCGACCCAACTTGACCGAAAAGGAACAAAATATTAATCACAATACGTCCAACGGGGTCCAATATTTATCAAACTAAGAATTAACATACAAAGTATACTACAAAAACATGTTCAAAGACCATCTCATACGTACATGCAAAAACAAGAATATACCTAAGAAAGCACCCTAATTCTTAAAAACCCAGACCAAACATCATAAAATCACTAGATTCACAAGTTGAAAAGCTTATAATTAGCTAAGCATTTCCGATCGGTTCTTGACTACCTTAGTTCAAAAAGAAACTAAAAAGGAAATCATACTTACACACCTAGAGAAATTTCCACCCTAAGTAAGATACCATACCCAAAATAAGCTGGCAACGTGTTCTTTTCCTCCCATATCACTCGACAGCAGCAAATAACCCTCCCCCTTGTTACTTAGGCAACTAAAGGACTCAAACAATGCTAGACTTGCTAATAGGGTGGATAGCTATAGTGAGGACAGCATATTCCCATCTTCTACAGCTGTATGGCATCTTCCTTAACCCTCATGTTAGTTAAAAACACCTTAAAAGACAGCCTACTTTTACTGTAGGGAGCAAACAAAGAGATGGACCATGATAGACCACCCATTTCCTATGATCTTGATTTACACTACATAGATGGAGGTTATGGCAATCCTTGGATAAAAATCTATTTTTTGCAGCAAAAAGGACACATTTAGGTGGCATAAAATCCCTGCAAGATTTACTCATCAAATCATGGTTACAAATCAACCTAATCTCAACCGATTCCCTTCCACCATAACTAAGATAGAACTTGAATATGGACTTCCACTTATTCGGTTTCAGCAAGGAAGAAATTCCACCCATTCACTATAAATACCATGCTTAGAGTAATTCAAAACCCACACCACAACCTTCTTTCTTTCCTCTACATTACTCGGCAGAAACATTAACCGCCTATTGCTCCTCCCAGCTTAAAATAACCAGCCCAGTCCTTTTCCCCAAACCACCCCTCTTTACCTTCTACTAAGAACCCTCAACCGAAGGAAAATCAACGCCCAGCCGCAACAGCCCTCCTCTCGACGCACCAGCATCAAACAGTCACTCAGCATCAGCAACGGGAACAAAGCACGATCGGGAATCAGCATCATCATCCTTGTCTTCAACCCTCATCTCTGCTAGCTTCGGTAAGTTACTTGAAAAACTCAAGCCTTCTTCCTTGTTTGTTGAAGGTAAAGAACTATAATCAACCACTTAAAATCCAACTTAAAACTCTCATAAAATGAATCACAAGGTCACGACCATGCATGTACACATGCATGGGCTGCTAGAACAAATCTTTTGATAGAATCCTTGTAAATGCAAAGGAACTTGGGTGAACAAACTTACAAAACCAGAAAATCTATAAATGGTAGACAATAGATAAGGAAACAATACAAGACACTCGTTCATATATATATAAATATATATATATATATATATAAATATATATCACACGTACGTACATAGGTAATTTGAGGTTCACGCAAGAAAACTTGCATGAGTAGGATGAAAACAAAAAAAAAGGTGGGGGGGGGATAAGCCAATGGATTATGGCACCTTGATATCACTAACCAGAAAAATGCAAAGAATGTTTCTATAGGTCTTAAATAAAAATCAAGAGTATGCAACTAAGTAATCATGAAGCCATATATGATTGATTTGTAAATATATGTACAAGTTTCAAATCCATATACATATGAGAATATATGCACACGATCGAGTGCTTATATATATAAGCAAACATCTACGTACTAAAGCACACACACCTCTAAATAAAACAAAACATATTGTCAAGAGAACGTAAAACTTATCCACGTAAACCATAAGGCAAATATCAAGGGTTAACAATATACCAGCTGAAATAATAAGCACAAGAGTTTATAAGCAAAGGAATGATCCTAAAAGTTGATGGAATAAGTATAAAATATTGGGATAATAAAAAGAATAACCAAGAGATTCCAACTCATAATATAACTTACTTCTGTAAGAAGAAGAAACAAACATAACATAATACGATTAGGTAGACTTAATCTATTATGGGATACAAAGATCGGAACCAACCGACAGTTATCACTAATTGTAGTCCATTGACCTCAATAAACCTACTATATTGTAGGGCTTGAATAGGACGACCATCAATTACCTCAACACTCAAGAATCCGTTTCACACCACTATCATAGTGAGTTTCACAACCCCTTTTATACTGTTTTACTCTTTGGGGTGAAAAGTGTGATACTTAAACTTTTTATGACTTTATGCTATATATGTTATTGTTAAAACATGAGTTTGTCGGATGTAGATTTCATAAGGTTTGTTATTCTACTGTAAGTCCCTTTATTTATGCCTAGACACAACCATTAACTCAAGGGTTTGAGCCAGGGGATATATTGGATAGTACTATCTTGGTTGACAGCCCATTCACCTACCGAGTGGTCTTGCTAGCTACAGTCACCCCATGATGCCTATACGGTGGATGAATATGTCTAACTCTATTGTATACTTTGAACTCGGGATGAGTTTGGTGAACATGAGATCATAACACAAGGGCAATCAGTCATAGGTTTGGTTGTGGTCTTACGTAAATTGCATTCTTACTTACCTATGAATAACATATAAAATGATTTACGGATAGCATAACCCTTGGGGAGATGAACCCAAGGATTGATTTTATCGAGTCCCAGACTTGTGTGACTCACCAACATTATGTTGACTGTTTTCTCATGCTTTTCAGGTCATTAATCCAAAACCTGAGTTTGGTGCATATTTTTGGACATTACTCACAAAGATTCACTTTATTGCCTAAATGTTATAGGCTATAATCTTTTAAGAATCTCTATGTGTTGTAATGGATACTTTAAAACATTGGTTGTTGGTTGTTTATTTTGAATGATGAATAGATGTTTTAGCATTGTCATAAACCATAAGATTCTTGATTTCCACATCATCTCACCGCCCGTGATTCCACCATCGGCAAGGGTGTGACAGATAAGTATGGCAACATATCAGCAAAAGATAGCCAAATCCTATAATAAGAATATTAGAATACGTAGATTCCAAAGTGGAGATCTGGTTTTAAGAAAGGCATTTCAAAATACTACAAATTTTGATGATGGAAAACTTGCTCCAAAATGGGAAGGACCTTATAAGATCGAATCCGAAGCTGGAAAAGGGACATATAAGTTAACCAACATGTAAGGAGAACCTCTTCCAAGATCTTGGAATGGCATTCATCTTAAGTTATACTTTATATGAAACTTATTACAAAAGATTATTACTTAAACTCTATACTAATATTTCCAAGTATTTCTATTTATTCTTATATATTCCTATATATTTTTGTATATTCTTAAATATCTGGCTACTAACTTAAGCATCTGAGGGGCATCAGGATTCCTGATTCCCATCTATGCAAAAATCATAATGTTTTGTAGGTATAGCAAGAGAAGAGATGAGACTTTATGTCTTAACCCAAGTTCTGACCTGAAATCAGAACTTGAAGAAGACCCCGCAGAGACTATATGTCTGGTTGCGAAAGTTTTGACCTGAAATCAAAACTGTGTATAAGACCTCCGCACAGACTTTATGTCTGGTTGCAAAGTTTTGACCTGAAATCAAAACTCAAGATACTTTTTTCTCTCATGAAGACTTAGGGCTCATACACACTCGCCAGTTGCGCACGTTTACCCTGTTATAGTCCGAGGTAATAGGACCAGTACACGAATGAGTGGCTGACAATTTCATTATCAAGGGGTATAACTAAGGATCCTCCGAAATATCCCGGTATAGTTGGAGATTGTGGGACCAGTACACGCATGTGTGGCTGACAATTTCACTTTTGAAGGCTATTACCAGGGATCCTCCGAATTGTAGCAAACCCACCTGTGCCAGACATAGCTGTGCCACCACCCCCATCCCGCTTTGAGGTAGGAGAACCCTCGAGACCGAGACAGGTAGTTGACCAGGAAATGATTCAACAAGAGCTACGTGCCTACTGAGCGCAGCAAGAAGTGGAAAGAGCACACGTGATGGCCAGGCTTGAGGCAACAGAAAGGGGAAATGGACGACCTGATCAGCCTCATGCAAGAGTTAACACAGGGACTGGTCATCGTGGACCAAAATACTAGGGACCACGAGGAACAGAGCACCCAATATCACGCAGAAACGTGTGAGCGGTATTAGGGTTTACTTGTGGTTCTGACGATTGCATCGGTTATATATCATATTATATATTAGGACAATAGGGGATGAGCTCGCCAAATTTTGTTAATTGGATGTTAAGTGAATACACTACATCCTATGGTCGTGCTATCCAAATTTAGGAACTGCCCTTGAACTTATAAATCTTGATGTATGACAATGATTTTAATGAAATATTTCCTAATTTCTTATGTTAAATTTTTGTGTGAATATATTGCAGTAAGAATGTCGTCGGGAGACAATCACTTCATCAATCATCGCATCCCTCTTGTTATCCTGTCCAACAGTAACACCGATCCCTCAGAGCACTCGAACTCTTCCACTGATAGCCACAGGCAGTCAATACCGATGCCACCACCACCGGTGATGCCAGCCACACGAGACTATCTTCGGGGAAGAGGGCGCACTCGTGCAACCGCACGTAAAACTACTGGGCTGCCTTCCCGACGTCACCTGCTACCTGGGGAAGGAACATCAAATGGTGCCCAACTCCACGGACTACCTGACACTATGCCCCACCAACTCCAGGAAAATTTCGTGCCATGCGGCGAATTTCATACTTGGAGTAACACCTTCAGTCTTGAATTCGATCATTGGGCAGCGAAGACGCAGGAATTCCACGAAGGGTGGAATGATTTGGTGGAAGAAGTGCACACCAACGACGTCGGGGTGGCTTTCATGAGGGAGGAGCTCCGAAAGAACAGGCGTTTGGCGGTGATAGCAATGGTGACAACTTGGCTGGTGATGGTGATAATGGCGGTGGCCATGTATTTTCTGATGGCATGCTAGATTAAGAACTATTTATCCCGGTGCTGTTTATGAGCAAGAGCTCCCGGGAAATTTTCAAAACTTGGATATGTATTATGTTAACTGTGTTGTCTGAGACATTATTATGTTTTATGATATGGTGATGGTATTTTCTTAATTGTGTTTGAATTAGATAACTCTTGATTAATGTATTTACAACTTATAGAAAATGTCGCCGAAGAGACGTGGGAGACAACCAAAGACTGATACTCCCAAAGTGGACAACCTGGATGCAGAAACTTTGGGTGGAACACTAGGAGGAACCGAAGAAAACACAGGGAAGACTCATACCAATCCACCTCTAAGCACTGATGATGTTGTAAGGATTGTTTCTGAGCAGCTGAAGGCAGCATTCTCACACAAACCGGATGGTACCAATGGAAGCGGTAGTCACCATGGCACCATTATCATTCACGATGGAACACCGGTGGAAACCAACAAGAAAGGTTGCTCATACAAAATGTTTTCCTCTTGCAAACCCAAGGATTTTTATGGAACTGAGGGAGCAACGGGAGTGTTGAGGTGGATGGAAAAGATTGAAGTGGTCCTGAGTATAAGCGAGTATTTGAACACTCAAAAAGTCAAATATGCTACTTGTTCGTTCAAGAACAAAGCCTTAACCTGGTGGAATACCCAGGTGCATGCTAGAGGAAGAGAAACAATTGAGACAATGAGATGGGCTGAACCAAAGGCATTACTCATCATAGAGTATTGTCCAAAGAAAGGAATGCATAAAATGGAAGAAGAATTCTGGAATCTCCGTAAGGATGGAGCAGGCCACCAAACCAACACTAACAGATTTCATGAACTATGTTGTCTGTTACCTCACATTGTTTCGACTGATGAGAAGAAGGTGATAGATATATCTGGGGACTCAGCCCTCAGATACGGGGAATGGTAACTGCTGCGGAACCACGCACCCTGGAGAAAGCAATATTGTTAGCAGGAAGTTTGACTGTAACATCAGTGCCGGAAACGCAAGTGGAACAGTGATCTACACAGTAACATGAACAGTAACTCATGTACAAACTATGTGTATTTCATGTATATCATTATCATTTCATGTTTATCATAGAACAATTTCACAGTCATTGCAGAAACATAACTCAGAACTATGGTTCAACAGTCAGACATTTATCTGACAACACATAACCATCACGTGATTGTTAGCTAGGATTTTATTATGTATAAACGTATGTGAGATTGTACAAAACAAAACAACGGATGTCGTTACGTGAATGCTAAACTGACAGAATATTCGTATAGATGACGATCTGTACGAATACATCTGAAAGTTTAATGTTCTGAATGATGTCTAATAATTAGAAAACATATTGAAGAGTGTAGTTATCGTTGTATTCGTACGGGTGACGATCCGAACGAATACGCGCGACGACTGTATGATTCGATTTAAACAGGTAAACTAAATATTTTCAGAAATTTAAAATAAACGAAATATATATAGTTAATTTACTAGGAATTACCACCTAAAAGAAATTTATAACCTTTACTTTTTAAACCCAAATGTTTCGTTTCGAAAAACAAAAGCAACCGACGCGTCTACGTGAAACCGAGCGAGACCGAACGAACCCGAACACACCGAGTGGTTGAAAGCCTTTAATGAGGCATTAAATGCCTCATTTCCTTCCCCACCAACCAGCTCCACCATAACCAATTCATCACCCTCTCTCTCTACTTTCTCTCTCTGAGAACCACAAACCCTATATCTCTCTATACTCAACCAAATCGATCCATTTTGGTGTCAAAACGACCACAACAACACGTAGATCTTGAAAGTACAAGCGATCTGAGCCAAGAATCATCCGATTTGAGGTAGATTTGAGTCCAAAAGTCCGATTTTTAGGGTTTCCAAAACCCCATGTTCGAACCACTCCCAAACCGGTTCTAGCCCACCCAAAACTTAGGTAAATGGCACAAAATCATCTTAGGATCTTATGGGAGCTTGGAGAAAACCTTTCTCTAGCCTAAAACTCGAGATTTATGAAGGAGAGAGGAGCTGTCTTCGAACGGCCGAATGGGGAAACAACCAGGTCGGCCGAATGGCCTATGGCCGAAGAAGCCCTTGACTGACTGGCTACAGGCCAAAGGAGCTCAGCTGGGCCGAATAGGACCATGGCCGAAGAAGACCTCATTCGGGTGACTGGGTGCGACCAAAAGGGGGTTAACCCCGAACGGGAGCCATCCTTCGCATGTGTTCATTCGGCCAACCCCTCACACTCGCATGCCACATGAGTCGGTCCTCCTCATTCGCATGAAACACCACCTTCGGCCAACACATTCGCAGGCCACACCTATTCATGAATCAGTCGCATGACGAGTCACACTCGGATGTAGGTCATTCACTGGGATATCATTCGTATGTGGTGTCAGGCAAATGAAACGAATTGGGGGTTCCTCTCATGGTGTTTCATTCGTAATACCATGCACACATGCATGGGAGTTGGACGTGAATACATGCATGAGATCCTATTAGGGTTTTGTAGTTTATAAATAGGTTTTGTGTCTCACTTATGCCATGGATTCCAACACTAATTTCTCTAAACTAATATAAGGTTCAAACATGGATTTTAACAAGAAAGAGGGTAAAGTCGCTTGTATTGATTAACTCAATTCTTGGGATACAAAAAAAGGGTAATATGGTTTTCATTATGAGACAAGGAACTAAGAAACAAGTTGAGAATTCATTTAGAATCAAGGAAACAAACTAAGTGTAGGTGTGGACTACATTGTAAACACCTAACACTTAGTGAATTCTATACAAATATATGACCTAGTTAGATAGTTCAAATGAACCTTCTAAAGCAAGTTATACGTATCAAGACGATCAAGAGATTATGAGAAACAAAGATCTAGCAAGAGACTTGGAGTTAATCGAGTGAGATTAACCTAAGTCTAACATGTAACTTATATTTTCTTAGAATAATTTATGTTTTAATAAAAGGAAAGTGATTTATATAATTCTTAACTGTCACACCCCCAATTTCAACTAACGGAATCATACCGTTTGGGAACGTGACAAACCAGGATCTCAGATCATTAGACATAGCGAAGACCTCTATATGAATTTCAAAAACATACGTTGGTCTTTAAAACAAACATATTAACCAGAGTTTACAAAAAGTGCGGAAGCGTTTAAAACCATAAACAGTTGTAAATCAAACATTACAATTCAAGTACTTAAATATTCAAGTTTAAATAATCAAAATGAAAGAAATGCATGAGACTCTATCTTCCTAGTCCATGCCAGCTGTTACGCGCGCCTTAGCGTCCTGAGAAAACATGCAAATCAAGTCAACACAAAGGTTGGTGCATAACACAGGTTTTAAGTAATCATAGTGTTCAAAACATCAGTTTGAATAACAAGTTGTAGATAACATAATCACAATTGCACAGTCATGATAGCTAGTCATATAACTATTTACATACGTGTTCGACACCGAAGCTGACTAGTTGCCATGCTATAGCATGTTTTCGCCTTGCCACTATTGTCTATCACAACAATAGTAAAAGAATGTGTTTGGTCAGTCAAACACCTGCGTAGATCCCATCTACCAGGTGAGGTTTGTCAAACCTAATAGATCTATCTTCAACTACCACGCTTTGCACTACGGCAAACTAATCGGTTCGAAATGTAAGGACTTTGAGTGTTATGTGTACACTTATAGTAAACAGCTAACTCATGCAAGTGATATGTATCTAAAATGTTTGTTTGCGCATGTTTTCTCCCCCAAAACATTTAAAATAAGAAAAGGGGCCGTGTACGCACCTTTGGTTTTTAGCAGAATGATCAAGTATGTGTAAACTCGCGTAGAAATCCTCTACGAAGAATCTGTGATTTAAACAATAACCTATTGTTATTCGAATAATCGTTTTGTGCTTGAAATCACATACGTGTCAACACACTTATGTTAAAGTGTGAGAATTTGGCATACGAAAGTACGCGTGTCACTGAAATCGATTAAATAAAATCACATTTGATTTTATTTAATTAAACGTAATTATACGCGATTTCGTGTTCGGACTAAAATATGAATTTTATCATCCTAACGCGTTCGTATTCTCGTTACGGTTCCAACGCAACTTGAACGGACTTAATCGGAGTTCGTATACGAAAGTTATGCCTAAAATACTAAAATAATCAAAACATCAAAAATTCGGTTGGGCCGGGACTCGAACCCGCGACCCTCAACTCCACACACACCGCATCTACCATCTCGACCCACCAACCTTTGTTAACAAAAGCCCAATTTAAATTCTTTTAACCATTTATAGATTCGGTTTCCCTTGCTTAACCATAGCCGAAGCATCTTACCCAAATTGACCACGAATTCGAATTCGGTTAACATCAATACCATGGATCTTTTATCACTTAACCTATTTCGAACCTTTTTACATAGTTTAATTCATTCATTAACTCGATTGAAGTAAAAATCCCTAAGTCGTTCACCATAACAAGCCCTAGACCACGAAATCATAAAATTCAACCTTATGAATTCAAATTGAGATGTGCTTATGCTTAATCGAAGCTTTCTGAAACTAGTTATAACAATCAATTTGATTTTAAAACTGGATTGATTAAAAACCCCCAAACCGTTTCTTCTTATGAACCCTAGAAATCGAAGTGTGATAATTCAATGTTATTAGGAGGAATTAATTTAGGATTAACTTCAGTCGAACTCCTCTGAACCTATCCATGCTGTTCAATTTCATTTTTAAACCGATTTAATCACTAACCCCCAAAACCGTTCAACACATGAACCCTAATGATGGGACTTGATCAATTCGATGATTTTACCCCAAATTAACATATGGTTAAGCTTAATCGGTTTTTTTAGAAGGAATAGGGATGATCACTTACTTGATTTGTTATCGAATTCTTGTAGTTCACTTTCAAGCCCTAGGTTCGGCCTATACCCGATCGAATTCTTCCTTCCGCTGCTTATAGGATCGAATTGATGAATGATGTAGACCCTAAAGATGCCGAATAAGAGTTCTGAGAGTTCAATGTTGCGAAATTTGATCGAATGTTGGGGTTTTATGTATATAGGGCTACGGTTTCAACTTTTTGTGCCTCTTGGAAACCAATTCGACATTATTTGCTCTTGTAACCGCTAATCGTTAATGATAATCATCAATATGATGATTAAGGAGGGTAAATGATCAGTTACAACTCACTTTGTGATTGATTTCGGGTTTAATTGCAATTATTCACCACTTTTATTCCGAATTTTGACTTTAAGAAAGTCAAAATTGATCCTTCTAATCATATACAAATTAAAATCCTATTATCTAAGTATTTTAGACTTATTTCACTTAATTCAACCCTTAGAAAACATTCTAGATCAATAATTTGACATTTCGGTTAACAAAACTAAACCGAAAATTCCTAATTTTCATTAATTGGGCCAAATTGAACTACCATTAGCTAAATTAATCCAATTGGGTTTCATTGGGCCTTCCTGGGCCTACCTTGGCCTTCCCTAGGCCTACTTTGTTTACATTGGGCCTTAATGGGCCTTAGTGGGCCTTATTGGGCTTCTCTTGGCTTTGTGGGCCTACATTGACTATGTTGGGCCTACATAGACTTTGTTGAGCCTAATTGATCTTGTTGAGTCTTCCTTGACCTTACTGGATCTTCTTTGGCTTTACTGGGCCTTCATTGGTCTTGTTGGGCCTTCATTAACCTTGTTGGGCCTTCATTGGCCTTATTGGGCCTTCATTGGCCTTATTGGGCCTTGATTGTCCTTGTTGGGCCTGTGATAGCACCAACTCCCGTTAACAGAGTTAGTGTGAAAAGTCGGATTGTCACATCATCCCCTTGTTGAAGGAATTTTCGTCCCGAAAATTAGCAAGTGTTAAGAGTAGTTAGGAAACTACTTACGAGTTTAAATCGTACGTGTTAGTGTGATTTGATCATTCTGTGTGCTTGTGTGTACTCACACACAAAGTCTAATGCTTGCAACATCACAACTCAATTGTGATCGTTCAATGTAACTGTTTTGCGTGTACACTAGTTAGTTCACCTAACTGTGACTGTTTGTGTTTGATCATACTGTGTTGTGTAGCCTCACACCTAGTGAGTGTCTGAAACTGTTTGTACTATGTAACCCCGCACATAGCAAAGTGTATGTAACCAATGTACTATGCAACCCCGCACATAGCAAAATGTATGTAACCAATCGTGTATGTACTACCATAACATGTAACATATGAAATGTAGCACATAAAACATATAAAATGTAATGTAGCACAAATATCTATAACAAAATCAATTGAATAAATAAAACGTTTGTGCTTACAGTTTGAAATTTGCAGTGTTGATGTGTGAAAGCATCACGTCATCCCCTTGTTGAAGGAAATTTCGTCCCGAAATTTAACGTGCGCTCTCAGTGTTAGCAGTAGATGTCTTGAATAGATGAGGATATTTCTTCATCATTTGATCTTCTCGTTCCCATGTGAATTCAGGACCCCGTCTTGAATTCCATCGGACCTTAACTATTGGAATCTTGCTTTGCTTCAGTTGTTTGACCTCTCGGTCCATGATTTCCGCTGGTTCTTCAATGAATCGCAGCTGTTCATCTACTTGTATTTCTTCCAATGGTACAATCAATGTCTCATCAGAAAGACATTTCTTTAAGTTTGACACATGAAAAACATCATGAACTCCACTGAGTTCTTCCGGTAGTTTGAGTTGGTACGCAACCGGACCAATCCTTTTCAGAATCTCAAAAGGTCCTACGTAACGTGGACTAAGCTTTCCGCGCTTGCCGAATCGTATCACACCTTTCCAAGGTGATACCTTTAGAAGAACTCGGTCTCCTACTTGAAATTCCAACGGCTTGCGACGTTTATCTGCATAACTCTTCTGGCGATCCCGAGCCGCTGCCATACGGTTCCGGATTTGAACTATCTTCTCTGTTGTTTCGTGCACCAGTTCAGGACCTGTTAACTGACTGTCACCAATTTCAGCCCAGCAAACTGGTGAACGACATTTGCGACCATACAAAGCTTCAAACGGTGCTGCTTGAATACTTGTATGATAACTGTTGTTGTAAGAGAATTCCACCAACGGTAAATGATTCTCCCAACTGTCACCGAAGTCAATTACACAAGCTCGTAACATATCCTCGAGCGTTTGAATCGTTCGTTCACTTTGACCGTCGGTCTGTGGGTGATAAGCGGTACTCATATCCAAGCGAGTCCCCAATGACTTATGAAGAGATTTCCAAAAGTTGGAAGTAAACCGGGCATCCCGATCTGATATGATAGAGATTGGCACGCCATGTCGTGCTACTACTTCCTTAATGTAAATACGAGTCAACTTCTCCATCTTGTCAGTTTCTTTGATTGCTAAGAAATGTGCAGATTTCGTTAAACGATCGACAATTACCCATATCGTATCACAACCAGTCGGTGTACGGGGTAACTTAGTAATGAAATCCATCGAAATCTGTTCCCATTTCCACATCGGTATCTCTGGTTGTTGCAGTAAACCAGATGGCTTCTGATATTCAACTTTGACTTTCGAACAAGTCAAACATTTGCTAACGTACTTAGCAATATCAGCTTTCATGTGAGGCCACCAATACAGTGCCTTCAAGTCGTGGTACATCTTGTCTGATCCCGGATGGACTGAATATCTAGACTTGTGTGCTTCGTCCATCACGAGTTCCCTTAAACCTCCATACAAAGGTATCCACATTCGATCAATGAAATAACGAATTCCATCAGATTTAACATTCAATTGTTCATCCATTCCTCGTAAAGACTCCGGTACTAAATTTTCCGTTTTCAAAGCCTCAATCTGAGCACTATGTACCTTGTCAGGTAACTCAGTATGTATTGTCATCATAAGTGCACGAACCCGTCTTGTTCCCGTTGTATCTTTTCTGCTCAAAGCATCGGCTACGACATTAGCCTTTCCCGGGTGATACTTAATCGCACACTCATAATCGTTCAACAACTCCACCCATCGTCGTTGCCTCATATTAAGCTCCTTCTGATCAAAGATATGCTGCAAACTCTTATGATCAGTGTAAATGGTACACTTAGTTCCATACAAGTAATGCCTCCAAATCTTTAAAGCTAAAACCACTGCTCCTAACTCCAAGTCATGAGTAGTGTAATTCCTTTCGTGTGTTCTTAATTGTCTGGAAGCATAAGCGATCACTTTATCCCGTTGCATCAACACACATCCTAAACCCTGTCCAGATGCGTCACAATACACCGCAAAGTCTTCCGTTCCTTCCGGTAAGGACAGAATCGGTGCATTGCAGAGTTTCTGTTTCAATAACTGGAATGCAGCTTCCTGTTTATCCGTCCAGTTATATTTTGTTCCTTTGTGCGTCAGAGCTGTAAGTGGTTGAGCGATCTTTGAGAAACCCTCAATGAATCGTCGATAATAACCCGCCAAACCAAGGAATTGTCGTACCTCGGTAGGGGTCTTTGGCGCTTCCCAATTCTTAATCGCTTCAATCTTCGCTGGATCAACATGTATGCCCTTTTCATTAACAATATGCCCCAAAAACTGTACTTCTCGCATCCAAAAATCACATTTCGAGAACTTAGCGTACAGTTGTTCCTGTTTCAACAGCTCTAACAGTAATCGAAGATGTTCAGCATGTTCCTCCTCAGACTTTGAATAGATGAGAATGTCATCGATGAAAACAATGACAAACTTGTCAAGATAAGGTTTACAAACACGATTCATGAGATCCATGAATACAGCTGGAGCGTTTGTCAACCCAAATGGCATGACCAAGAACTCATAATGGCCATAGCGCGTTCTGAATGCCGTCTTCGGAATATCCTCCTCCTGGACTCTTAGTTGATGGTAACCCGACCTGAGATCAATCTTTGAGTAGTAACTCGAACCTTGCAACTGATCGAACAGATCGTCAATCCTGGGTAACGGATACCGGTTCTTGATGGTAACCTTATTCAATTCCCGGTAATCGATACACATACGGAAAGTTCCGTCCTTCTTCTTGACAAACAATACTGGAGCTCCCCACGGTGAAAAACTAGGTCGTATGAAACCCTTATCCAACAATTCTTGCAATTGTGTGGATAACTCTTGCATTTCTGACGGTGCAAGTCGATAAGGCGCCCTAGCTATCGGTGCTGCGTCTGGTGTAAGATCGATTCGGAATTCCACCTGTCTCACAGGCGGTAATCCCGGCAAGTCTTCTGGAAATACCTCCGGAAACTCACAAACTATAGGTATATCTTCAAGTTTCTTCTCAGCTACCGGCTTTTCAGTTATAAGTGCTATAACTGCCGTATGACCTTTCCGCAGACATTTGTGTGCTTTCATACAAGATATGAGACGCAGTGGCGTACTGCTCTTCTCTCCTTGTACATATAATGTCTCTCCCTGCGGAAGAGGTATACG
The DNA here is from genome assembly GCA_009363875.1 of Mikania micrantha. Taxonomy (NCBI): domain Eukaryota; kingdom Viridiplantae; phylum Streptophyta; class Magnoliopsida; order Asterales; family Asteraceae; genus Mikania; species Mikania micrantha. Next base: position 11,419,366 of record CM018695.1, read on the forward strand.
AACAATCTTTTCATGGCATACAATTTCAGCCTGGTTCTTAGACAACCAGTCCATGCCAATAACTACATCAAAACTGCCTAAGGCAATAGGCATCAAATCAATCTCTAATGTCTGACCCATCAAATCAAGAATACATCCCTTATAAATGTTTTCTACTACAATCAACTTACCATCCGCTAACTCCACAGTATAGGGACTATCTAAGGCAGTGGGACTAACATCTAGTGACTTAGCAAGTGAACTAGATACAAAACTCCGGTCGGCACCAGTGTCAAATAACATAGAGGCATAGTGATTATTTAAGAGGAACGTACCCGTAACGATGTTGGGATCCTCCCGCGCTTGACGTCCTCCAATCACGAACGCCCTGCCTCTAGCACCGTTGTTGTTGTTATTATTGTTGTTGTTGTTGTTGTTGGTGCCATTGCCATTACCGTTGCCACCTCCATTACTATTACCATTACCATTGTTGTCCCCGCCTTTCTTAAGTTGTGGGCAATCTTTCTTGAAATGGCCCATCTTGCCGCACTCAAAACAACCTTTCTGCGCGTTGTTTTGATTGTTATTCTGGTTGTTATTGTTATTCTGCAGCTCTCCGCGACAATCCTTGGCTGCATGTCCAACCTTGCCACACCTCTGGCACTTAGCTCTATCACATTGGTTACCCGCATGATGGTAACCACACTTGTTACACTTGGGGTGCTTACCAATATAGCCCCCCGATGATGATGATTGTTGGCCACTGCTTGAACCATGATAAGACTTGTTTGAGTCTTGTTTCCTGTTTTGCTGATGTGATTGTTGGTTGTTGCCCTTGAAGTTGTTACTATCCCATTTTCTCTTGTGATCTCCTACCTTGGTAGCAGATGTTCGCTTAGGCAGGGTCCCTTGCAACACTGCCTGATCAGTAAGCTGATGTGCTAGACGAACAGCTTGTTGGATGGTGGTGGGATTCGCTGAAGTCACCAACCCTTGAATCTGAGGCACTAGTCCTCCAATGTACCTTTCGATCCACTTACTGGCTGGAGTAGCCATATGTGGAAGCAGTCTGGCCAGTTCATGCGATCTGGTCGTATATTCCTCAATGTTTGACCCCTCCATCTTGAGGTGCCAATACTCTTCCTCCAACTTCTGCATTTCACTACGAGGACAATACTCCTCTTGTAGCAAGGTTTTGAAGTTGTTCCAAGTCAATGCATTTGCTTCACCCAACCCCAGGGTCTGAACATTGGAGTTCCACCATGTCAGGGCTGGACCCTCCAAAGTTCCAGTAGCAAATTTCACTTTGCTGTCATCCGGGCAGTTGCACATCTCGAACACAGATTCAGCTTTTTCAATCCATCGGAGAAGTCCTATGGCTCCCTCCGACCCTTTGAAGTTGTGTGGTTTGCAGTCCAAGAACATCTTGAACGTGCAGACTTGTGGGTTAATCACTCCCCCAGCTGGACCCTGTGGCCCTGTGTTGTGTGTCTGAGCGTACTGTGCGATTGCCTCGGCAACCCTGTTGTTGATTAGCTCGTTGAGCTCAGCAACAGTCATATGAACATTTCCTTCAGCCATTTCCTCCCTATTTACAAGAAATGTTAATGCACAATCAAAATCCAATTTTGACATGTGTAAGTAAAAACAATAAATACAACATGTAATATAAACAACACAGTTGTTGGAAACAAACTATAGTTCTTTCATAAATAGAAACTTTCTTTGAGTACAATACTTTTGAAATGAAATACAAAATTTCAAACTACTAATGTAGGAACACAACCCGTTCCTAATAAGTTTAAACAAAACAGAAATAAAAGAAAGAGAATCAATCGTCCTCCACGGTGGATTCAGGATCGGACTCAGCAACTGATGCTGGTTCCTCCTCCTCATCCTCGTCCTGTTCCTCATTCTCAACTACCACCAAATCCTCCAAAGCTTCAATCCTGCCCTCCAAGATCTCGGCTCGGTTCTCTGACTCCTCTAAACGACCAATCATGTTCCACATCTCATCTCGCATGTCATGAACCAGTTGGGCAAGTTCCTCTTGCCTCTCAATGGCATCCCATAACTCCTGAGATCTCTGATAGAGCTTCTCCTCTGCTGTATCCACGTCCTCGCGCAACTTGGCGATCTCCTCTGCGTCCGTCCTTTGCCTCTTAGGCTCAGGAGCGTCCAGTACGGGTGGTGGATGTGTAGATGGTCCTGCAGCATAGAGTCCCTGGTTATTCACCCACGGTGCCTCCACCGGATCCTCATCCGGGTCCTCAACTGGATCCTCGTCTGGATCCTCCTCTGGATCCTCATCAGGATCCTCGTCTGGATCCTCCTCCGGATCCTCCTCTGGGTCTTCCTCCGGATCCTCCTCTGGATCGGAGTCCTCCATCTCATATGGTGGAGGTGATGGAATGGGTGGTGGTGGTGATGATGGTGGTGCCGGAACCATCGGCTCCTCGTCCTCAGAATCATCAATGATAACATAAGGAACTGATGATGAAGCCATGCCTGTTACATAATATTATATGTAAGTGCAGTGCCATGGAATACGTAAGCAAATCAATTACATAATGTCATATGTAATTTCTAAGCAATGTGTATAAGCAGATGTGTCTAATGTCTAACAGTCATAGTCTAGGCCTACAAATGCAAACCTAGTTCGCTATAACCAATGTCTCTGATACCAATCTGTCACACCCCCAATTTCAACTAACGGAATCATACCGTTTGGGAACGTGACAAACCAGGATCTCAGATCATTAGACATAGCGAAGACCTCTATATGAATTTCAAAAACATACGTTGGTCTTTAAAACAAACATATTAACCAGAGTTTACAAAAAGTGCGGAAGCGTTTAAAACCATAAACAGTTGTAAATCAAACATTACAATTCAAGTACTTAAATATTCAAGTTTAAATAATCAAAATGAAAGAAATGCATGAGACTCTATCTTCCTAGTCCATGCCAGCTGTTACGCGCGCCTTAGCGTCCTGAGAAAACATGCAAATCAAGTCAACACAAAGGTTGGTGCATAACACAGGTTTTAAGTAATCATAGTGTTCAAAACATCAGTTTGAATAACAAGTTGTAGATAACATAATCACAATTGCACAGTCATGATAGCTAGTCATATAACTATTTACATACGTGTTCGACACCGAAGCTGACTAGTTGCCATGCTATAGCATGTTTTCGCCTTGCCACTATTGTCTATCACAACAATAGTAAAAGAATGTGTTTGGTCAGTCAAACACCTGCGTAGATCCCATCTACCAGGTGAGGTTTGTCAAACCTAATAGATCTATCTTCAACTACCACGCTTTGCACTACGGCAAACTAATCGGTTCGAAATGTAAGGACTTTGAGTGTTATGTGTACACTTATAGTAAACAGCTAACTCATGCAAGTGATATGTATCTAAAATGTTTGTTTGCGCATGTTTTCTCCCCCAAAACATTTAAAATAAGAAAAGGGGCCGTGTACGCACCTTTGGTTTTTAGCAGAATGATCAAGTATGTGTAAACTCGCGTAGAAATCCTCTACGAAGAATCTGTGATTTAAACAATAACCTATTGTTATTCGAATAATCGTTTTGTGCTTGAAATCACATACGTGTCAACACACTTATGTTAAAGTGTGAGAATTTGGCATACGAAAGTACGCGTGTCACTGAAATCGATTAAATAAAATCACATTTGATTTTATTTAATTAAACGTAATTATACGCGATTTCGTGTTCGGACTAAAATATGAATTTTATCATCCTAACGCGTTCGTATTCTCGTTACGGTTCCAACGCAACTTGAACGGACTTAATCGGAGTTCGTATACGAAAGTTATGCCTAAAATACTAAAATAATCAAAACATCAAAAATTCGGTTGGGCCGGGACTCGAACCCGCGACCCTCAACTCCACACACACCGCATCTACCATCTCGACCCACCAACCTTTGTTAACAAAAGCCCAATTTAAATTCTTTTAACCATTTATAGATTCGGTTTCCCTTGCTTAACCATAGCCGAAGCATCTTACCCAAATTGACCACGAATTCGAATTCGGTTAACATCAATACCATGGATCTTTTATCACTTAACCTATTTCGAACCTTTTTACATAGTTTAATTCATTCATTAACTCGATTGAAGTAAAAATCCCTAAGTCGTTCACCATAACAAGCCCTAGACCACGAAATCATAAAATTCAACCTTATGAATTCAAATTGAGATGTGCTTATGCTTAATCGAAGCTTTCTGAAACTAGTTATAACAATCAATTTGATTTTAAAACTGGATTGATTAAAAACCCCCAAACCGTTTCTTCTTATGAACCCTAGAAATCGAAGTGTGATAATTCAATGTTATTAGGAGGAATTAATTTAGGATTAACTTCAGTCGAACTCCTCTGAACCTATCCATGCTGTTCAATTTCATTTTTAAACCGATTTAATCACTAACCCCCAAAACCGTTCAACACATGAACCCTAATGATGGGACTTGATCAATTCGATGATTTTACCCCAAATTAACATATGGTTAAGCTTAATCGGTTTTTTTAGAAGGAATAGGGATGATCACTTACTTGATTTGTTATCGAATTCTTGTAGTTCACTTTCAAGCCCTAGGTTCGGCCTATACCCGATCGAATTCTTCCTTCCGCTGCTTATAGGATCGAATTGATGAATGATGTAGACCCTAAAGATGCCGAATAAGAGTTCTGAGAGTTCAATGTTGCGAAATTTGATCGAATGTTGGGGTTTTATGTATATAGGGCTACGGTTTCAACTTTTTGTGCCTCTTGGAAACCAATTCGACATTATTTGCTCTTGTAACCGCTAATCGTTAATGATAATCATCAATATGATGATTAAGGAGGGTAAATGATCAGTTACAACTCACTTTGTGATTGATTTCGGGTTTAATTGCAATTATTCACCACTTTTATTCCGAATTTTGACTTTAAGAAAGTCAAAATTGATCCTTCTAATCATATACAAATTAAAATCCTATTATCTAAGTATTTTAGACTTATTTCACTTAATTCAACCCTTAGAAAACATTCTAGATCAATAATTTGACATTTCGGTTAACAAAACTAAACCGAAAATTCCTAATTTTCATTAATTGGGCCAAATTGAACTACCATTAGCTAAATTAATCCAATTGGGTTTCATTGGGCCTTCCTGGGCCTACCTTGGCCTTCCCTAGGCCTACTTTGTTTACATTGGGCCTTAATGGGCCTTAGTGGGCCTTATTGGGCTTCTCTTGGCTTTGTGGGCCTACATTGACTATGTTGGGCCTACATAGACTTTGTTGAGCCTAATTGATCTTGTTGAGTCTTCCTTGACCTTACTAGATCTTCTTTGGCTTTACTGGGCCTTCATTGGTCTTGTTGGGCCTTCATTAACCTTGTTGGGCCTTCATTGGCCTTATTGGGCCTTCATTGGCCTTATTGGGCCTTGATTGTCCTTGTTGGGCCTGTGATAGCACCAACTCCCGTTAACAGAGTTAGTGTGAAAAGTCGGATTGTCACATTAACTAAAATGATTTAAAATAAAGGAAATAATTTCTAACTTAACGATTTAACTTAAAATGAGATTTATTAAAGATGTTTCATCTAAATCGACCAGGAATGGAATGAATTAGACCTTATATAAGTAAGGTTTAGTTGTGAACATCTACTAGGGAAAAAGGGATAATCAGGGAAGATTAGCTAGAGAGACATAGAAACACACTAGTAACATAGGACACATAGTTGCACACCGAGACCAAAACCCTAGATACGTCTATTATAAATATTTATAGTATTCGAATATCCTTAAAACAACTCAGGTACTGAAGATACTTAAGCTACAAGTAGCAAGCGCGCGTTTTGTTGTGAATCATTACGTAGCAGCACATGTGAGTTCATTGCCCCTTTTCTAAACATTTTTGTTTTACAAACGCGGGGCTGAGAAGCATGCGTAAACTATTTTCTTGAAATATATTTTACGTATATGCTTTTACTTAATGTATGTTTTATATGCCTAACTGTATCCTAGACTCTTGTCTAGGTAAACTATTTACAGGTTTAATAAATGAACTAATTACTCTTTATGAGTAAAACAAAAATTCTACAACAAACAACTATTCTTCAAAGATCTAATACAAAGAATCTAAAGTCAGTGTTGTGTCTAAGAAAACTAAGGATCAAATTCTAAAGATCAAAATCAAAGATTCTAAACTCAGGGTTGTGTCCATGGAAGTCTAAGAATCAAAATCAAAGAAATCATATCCGTGTGTGAATCAAAGAACTAATGAATTCAAGAACGAACAATTCAAGGTGAATGACAGTTGTATGCCAATCAAGACCACGTGTTAATACACGGAAAGTCCCATCATAAATAGTAGACTTTTATAGTCAAGCTATATGGGCATAAATCAAACGATCAAACGAATTCAAGAGAACAAAGATCAAAGGATATCCTAAAGTCCCGACATGTATATTAGACCTGAAGGTCAAGCTGATATGGGCACATCAGGAAAGTCCCGACACATACGGGTAGACTCATTTGGGTCAAGCTTGATATGGGCCACGTGTGAGACGATACAAGCTGAAAACCAACAACAACAAAGACTAATTGATTGAGTCAAATAAGGCCCAATCATCATGTCTTAGTTGTATTTAAATGATTAATTATTCATTTAATTAAACATTTAATATCATGTTTCTACAAATACAACGGTTGATCATGAATGCGTGATGAACACAAGAAATTGGTAGTATTTAAATTTGTGGAACTCAAAATTAAATATGACGATGGTGTGGAATGAAACGCTTAATTATCATTAACAACAATATGTTAAGCAGTCCGGTGTGTGGTGTCACGGCAGCTGGGCGGGCGGTAAGTTCGACCCTACATATGCCCTATATATAAGCATACTTGATTGGATAACATAGGTGGTTGTTGATGAGGTTAAGGTTGTCATTTCAGGTGATCAATGTAAACAGATTTTCAGGGTATTCAAACGTTGTGAATCAAATGTATGGGATGAAATGCTTAAATATCACTAGGAACAATATATCATGTGGTTTGGTATGTGGTGGGACGGTGGCTAGGCTGGCGGTAAGTTCGACCCTACATATGCCCTATATATAAGCATACTAAACTAGATGGTATAGGTGGTAATGGTGAGGTTAAGGTTGTCATTCAAACAGGTTTATACAAATTCATTTTTAATAAAACTATATGAACTCACCAACCATGTGTTGACTTGATCTTTTTGCATGACTTCTCAGGTGACGAACAGGTCTGAGTTAGAAGTCTATGCTTTTGGAGTAGGATGCCAGATAGAGGACCTAGTATTTTTGACTTGCATATTTTTGAACATCATCAAACAGATTATCTTGTATATCTTGTGCAGATACATGACAGAAAAATTATGATGTAGATAGTAGATTTACATTGTTAAATTATGAACAAAACTGATGTAATTTAACTTTGTAATTCTATCTTATTTAGCATTTTCTCATTATATATCATGTGCAATGTAAACAATCTGATCATCACGATTATCATTCCCGATATCGCGCCCCGAGACCTTTCCGCCCGACCGGACACACGATCCGGCCCACCGGCTCGGGGTGTGACAGTACCTGCTGTGGAACCACGCACCCTGGAGAAAGCAATATTGTTAGCAGGAAGTTTGACTGACGAGATGGTGAGGAAAGGGGTCCTAGTGAAGAAACAGAAGAGGAAGAGGTTTGAGTCAAAGAAGAATGAGGCGGAGACTTCCAGGGATTCCAAGCAAGTTCGCAGCTATACTGCCCTTACAACTGAAAAGAAGGTTTATGGCGGGCCTTTGCCCCAATGTGCCAAATGTAAATATCATCATGTTACCACTTCACCTTGCAGGGAATGCACCTACTGCAAGAGACTGGGTTATACAGTGTAATACTGTAACCAACGCAAACATGTTGGAGCTGCAACTGCCAATCATGCGCCCAGAGCACACTACAAGTGTGGGGGCACAGATCACATCAAGCTCTGATGTCCAAAGTTAACTCAAGGAAACAAAGGAAACCCTACTCGAGGTAGAGCATTTGCGTTGGGAGCTGATGAAGCATGGCTGGACCCGAATGTGGTTACGGGTACGTATCTCCTTAACAATCATTATGTATGTGTACTATTTGATACGGGTGCTGATAAGAGTTTTATGTCAAAAGAATTTGAATCTATGCTAGGTCAGAAAACTAAAAGATTAGACCATCCGTATAGCATAGAACTTGCAAATGGCAAGCAGATGAAAGTAGTAAATATAATTCAAGAATGCACGTTAACAGTAGGAGAACACATACTCAAACTGGATTTGATTCCTATAGAGCTAGGAAGCTTTGATTTTATTGTTGGTATGGATTGGTTGTCTGTTAACCAAGCAGAAATTGTTTGTCATGAAAAACTTGTTCAAATACCATTCCCCAACGGACATACGTTAACTATTCAAGGGGAGAGTCCTGGGAAGAAGATACGAATAATATCTTGCCTAAAAGCCCAGAAGTATTTGAGGAAGAACTACTGCGCCTTCTTGGCAAATGTAGTGGAGAAGAAGAGTAAAGAAAAGAAACTACAAGACATCCCAATAGTACGTGATCACCCGAAGGTATTCCCAGAGGATCTACCCGGACTCCCACCTAAAAGACAAGTTGAATTCAGAATCGATTTAGTACCGTGAGCTGCTCCGGTAGCTAAATCTCCCTATCTATTAGCTCCATCAGAGATGCTGGAGTTGTCAAGTCAGTTGCAGGAACTACTTGGAAAAGGATTTATAAGACCAAGCTATTATCCGTGGGGAGCACCAGTCCTCTTCATCAAAAAGAAAGACGAATCATTTCGCATGTGTATTGATTACCGGGAATTGAATAAACTAACCGTCAAGAACCGGTATCCGTTATCGAGGATTGATGATCTTTTTGGTCAATTGCAAGGATCCACCTATTTCTCGAAGATTGATCTACGATCAGGATACCATCAACTGCGGGTGCAAGAAGATGATACGGATGTTACGAATTCTTGGTAATGCCGTTTGGGTTGACTAATGCCCCCGTAGTATTCATGGACTTAATGAATAGGGTGTGTAGACCTTATTTAGATAAGTTCGTGATAGTATTCATAGATGACATTCTTACCAACTCACAAACCAAACAAGACCATGAGCAACATTTGAAGCTGATCTTGGAATTTCTCACAAAAGAAAAGGTGTACGCAAAATTTTCAAAGTGTGAGTTCTGGCTAAGGGAAGTTCACTACTTAGGTCATCTGATCAACGAGCGAGGCATACACGTTGACCCAAGTAAGATGGAGGCGATTCAAAAATGGGAAGCGCCAAGGACACCCTACGAAATCCGTCAGTTCCTAGGATTGGCAGGGTATTGTTGACGTTTCATTGAGAACTTCTCAAGGATTGCACAACCACTGACGATGCTAACTCAGAAAGACAAAAAGTTCGACTCAGGCAATAAACAAGAAGAAACATTCCAATTACTAAAAAGCAGGTTATGTAAAGCGCCCATCCTATCTCTTCCGGAAGGCAACGATAACTTCATGGTCTTCTGTGATGCATCACACCAAGGATTGGGTTGCGTATTGATGCAGAAAGACAAGGTCATCGCATATACGTCTCGTCAACTCAAGGTTCACGAGAAGAACTACACTACTCACGACTTAAAGCTCGGAGCAGTATTGTTTGCCATAAAAATCTGGAGGCATTATTTTTATGGTACTAAGTGTGTGATTTACACCGACCATAAGAGTCTTCAGCATATTCTAAACCAAAAAGAGCTGAACATGCGGCAACGAAGGTGGGTGGAACTATTGAATGATTACGAATGCGAAATTCGCTATCACCCAGGAAAGGCTAATGTCGTTGCTGATGCATTGAGCCGTAAAGAAAGAGTTAAGCCAACTCGAGTATGAGCTATTAGTATGACTATTCAATCGAGTCTTATTCCCCAAATTCGCGATGCACAAAAACGGGCATTACAGAAAGAACACTATGAAGACGAATTATTACAGGGAATGGACAAACAATTTGAAGTTAAGGTAGATGAATTATGCTACTTCATGAACCGAATCTGGGTGCCTACATTAGACGACCTGAGATTGATTATTTTGAATGTAGCTCATAAGACTAAATGCTCTATTCATCTGGGAGCCGACAAAATGTACCAAGATCTGAAAGAATATTATTCGTGGCCCGGAATGAAGAAGGACATTGCCACGTATGTAGGGAAATACTTGACTTGTTCAAAAGTTAAAACTGAACATCAAAAACCTTCAGGATTGTTGCAACAACCTGATATCCCTCAGTGGAAATGGGAGAAAATCTCCATGGATTTTATCACTAAACTTCCCCAAACTGTCGGAGGTTATGACACCATATGGGTCATTGTCGATCGGTTGACTAAGTCAGCTCATTTCTTACCTACACGGGAAGACTACAAGATGGAGAAGCTTGCTAGTGTTTATATCAAGGAAGTCGTTTCTAGGCATGGAGTTCCTTTGTCTATCATCTCTGATCGTGATAGTCGCTTCACTTCAAGGTTTTGGCAAACACTACAGAAAGCCTTGGGAACTCGGTTAGATCTTAGTACAACCTATCATCCACAGACAGATGGTCAAAGTGAAAGGACCATTCAAACTCTGGAGGATATGTTGAGAGCATGTGTGTTAAATTTTGGTGGTAGCTGGGATTCTCATTTACCTTTGGTGGAATTTTCTTACAGTAACAGCTATCACTCTAGCATACAATGTGCACCGTTTGAGGCGTTATACGGACGAAAGTGTCGATCACCTGTTTGTTGGACTGAAATCGGAGAATCACAACTCACTGGTCCAGAATTAATACAAGAAACCACTGAAAAGATCTTTAAGATTCATGAGCGAATCAAAACCGCTAGAGATCGTCAGAAAAGTTACTCCGATAGAAGGCAAAAGCCTTTGGAATTTGCTATTGGTGACAAAATTCTCTTAAAAGTATCACCTTGGAAAGGGGTGGTACGGTTTAGCAAAAAGGGAAAGCTTGCACCACGATATGTAGAACCTTTCGAGGTTCTTGAAAGAATAGGTCTGGTTGCTTACAAGTTGAAATTACCTCAAGAACTCGGTGGAGTTCACGATACTTTTCATGTTTCTAATCTTAAGAAATGTTTGTCTGATGAGTCTTCACACATACCCCTCGAGGAAGTCCGTTTGGACAATAAACTTCATTTCATCGAGGAACCTATCAAGATTATGGATCGAGAAATCAAGAAATTAAAACAAAGCCACATTCCTGTTGTAAAAGTACGCTGGAACTCTAGACGAGGACCGGAATTTACATGGGAGCGCGAAGATCAAGATAAACAGAAATACCCCCATCTATTCACTAATGTGTCGCTCTCTAATAACAACAATTGAATTCCAGAACGAAATTCTGCTAACTAGGGGAGACTATAACATATGGCGCTAAATCAGGTACTAAATTATGCAATGTATAATATTCAATCATTTTTACACATATATAATTAGAGACTCATCACCTGTTTGTATTTTATGAAACTCAATAAATGTGCCCCCAAAACTAGGGTCTTGACCCAACTTGACCGAAAAGGAACAAAATATTAATCACAATACGTCCAACGGGGTCCAATATTTATCAAACTAAGAATTAACATACAAAGTATACTACAAAAACATGTTCAAAGACCACCTCATACGTACATGCAAAAACAAGAATATACCTAAGAAAGAACCCTAATTCTTAAAAACCCAGACCAAACATCATAAAATCACTAGATTCACAAGTTGAAAAGCTTATAATTAGCTAAGCATTTCCGATCGGTTCTTGACCACCTCAGTTCAAAAAGAAACTAAAAAGGAAATCATACTAACACACCTAGAGAAATTTCCACCCTAAGTAAGATACCATATCGTACCTAAAATAAGCTGGCAACGTGTTCTTTTCCTCCCATATCACTTGACAGCAGCAAATAACCCTTCCCCTCGTTACTTAGGCAACTAAAGGACTCAAACAATGCTAGACTGCTAATAGGGTGGATAGCTATAATGAGGACAGCATATTCCCATCTTCTACAGTTGTATGGCAGCTCCGTAACCCTCATGTTAGTCAAAAACACCTTAAAAGACATCCTACTTATACTGCAGGGAGCTGCCAAAGACATGGGCCATGATAGACCACCCATTTCCTATGATCTTGATTTACACAACATAGATGGAGGTTATGGCAATCCTAGGATAAAAATATATTTTCTGCAGCAAAAAGGACACATTTAGGTGGCATAAAATCCCTGCAAGATTTACTCATCAAATCATGGTTACAACTCAACCTAATCTCAACCGATTCCCTTCCACCATAACTAAGATAGAACTTGAATAGGGACTTCCACTTAATCGGTTTCAGCAAGGAAGAAATTCCACCCATTCATTATAAATACCATGCTTAGAGTAATTCAAAACCCACACCTCAACCTCTTTCTTTCCTCTACATTACTCGGCAGAAGCATTAACCGCCTCTTGCTCCTCCCAGCTTAAAATAACCAGCCTAGTCCTTTTCCCCAAACCACCCCTCTTTACCTTCTGCTAAGAACCCTCAACCGAAGGAAAATCAACGCCCAGCCGCAACAGCCCTCCTCTCGACGCACCAGCATCAAACAGTCGCTCAGCATCAGCAACGGGAACCAAGCACGATCGGGAATCAGCATCATCATCCTTGTCTTCAACCCTCAACTCTGATAGCTTCGGTAAGTTACGTGCAAAACTCAAGCCTTCTTCCTTGTTTGTTGAAGGTAAAGAACTATAATCAACCCCTTAAAATCCACCTTAAAACTCTCATAAAATAAATCACAAGGTCACGACCATGCATGTACACATGCATGGGCTGCTAGAACAAATCTTCTGATAGAATCCTTGTAAATGCAAATGAACTTGGGTGAACAAACTTACAAAACCAGAAAATCGATAAATGGTAGACAATAGATAAGAAAACAATACAAGACACTCATTCATATATATATATATATATATATATATATATATATATATATCACACGTACGTACATAGGTAATTTGAGGTTCATGCAAGAAAGCTTGCATGAGTAGGATGAAAACGTAAAAAAAAGGTGGGGGGATAAACCAACGGATTATGGCACCTTGATAACACTAACCAGAAAAATGCGAAGAATGTTTCTATAGGTCTTAAATAAAAATCAAGAGTATGTAACTAAGTAATCATGAAGCCATATATGATTGATTTGTAAATATATGTACAAGTTTCAAATCCATATACATATGAGAATATATGCACACGATCGAGTGCTTATATATATAAGCAAACATCTACGTACTAAAGCACACACACCTCTAAATCAAACAAAACATATTGTCAAGAGAACGTAAAACTTATCCACGTAAACCATAAGGCAAATATCAAGGGTTAACAATATACCAGCTGAAATAATAAGCACAAGAGTTTATAAGCAAAGGAATGATCCTAAAAGTTGATGGACTAAGTATAAAATATTGGGATAATAAAAGGAATAACCAAGAGATTCCAACTCATAATATAACTTACTTCTGTAAGAAGAAGAAACAAACATAACATAATACGATTAGGTAGACTTAATCTATTATGGGATACAAAGATCAGAACCAACCGACAGTTATCACTAATTGTAGTCCATTGACCTCAATAAACCTACTATATTGTAGGGCTTGAATAGGACGACCATCAATTACCTCAACACTCAAGAATCCGTTTCACACCACTATCATAGTGAGTTTCACAACCCCTTTTATACGGTTTTACTCTTTGGGGTGAAAAGTGTGATACTTAAACTTTTTATGACTTTATGCTATATATGTTATTGTTAAAACATGAGTTTGTCGGATGTAGATTTCAAAAGGTTTGTTATTCTACTGTAAGTCCCTTTATTTATGCCTAGACACAACCATTAACTCAAGGGTTTGAGCCAGGGGATATATTGGATAGTACTATCTTGGTTGACAGCCCATTCACCTACCGAGTGGTCTTGCTAGCTACAGTCACCCCATGATGCCTATACGGTGGATGAATATGTCTAACTCTATTGTATACTTTGAACTCGGGATGAGTTTGGTGATCATGAGATCATAACACAAGGGCAATCAGTCATAGGTTTGGTTGTGGTCTTACGTAAATTGCATCCTTACTTACTTATGAATAACGTATAAAATGATTTACGGATAGCATAACCCTTGGGGAGATGAACCCAAGGATTGATTTTATCGAGTCCCAGACTTGTGTGACTCACCAACATTATGTTGACTGTTTTCCCAAGCTTTTCAGGTCATTAATCCAAAACCTGAGTTTGGTGCATATTTTTGGACATTACTCACAAAGATTCACTTTATTGCCTAAATGTTATAGGCTATAATCTTTTAAGAATCTCTATGTGTTGTAATGGATACTTTAAAACATTGGTTGTTGGTTGTTTATTTTGAATGATGAATAGATGTTTTAGCATTGTCATAAATCATAAGACTCTTGATTTCCACATCATCTCACCGCCCGTGATTCCACCATCGGCAAGGGTGTGACAGATAAGGATGGCAACATATCAGCAAAAGATAGCCAAATCCTATAATAAGAATATTAGAATACGTAGATTCAAAATTGGAGATTTGGTTTTAAGAAAGGCATTTCAAAATACTACAAATTTAGCTGATGGAAAACTTGCTCCAAAATGGGAAGGACCTTATAAGATCGAATCCAAAGCTGGAAAAGGGACACATAAGTTAACCAACATGGAAGGAGAACCTCTTCCAAGATCTTGGAATGCCATTCATGTTAAGTTATACTTTATATGAAACTTATTACAAAAGATTATTACTTAAACTCTATACTAATATTTCCAAGTATTTCTATTTATTCTTATATATTCCTATATATTCTTGTATATTCTTAAATGCCTTGCTACTAACCTAAGCATCTGAGGGGCATCAGGATTACTGATTCCCATCTATGCAAAAATCTTAACGTTTTGTAGGTATAGCAAGAGAAGATATGAGACTTTATGTCTTAACCCAAGTTCTGACCTGAAACCAGAACTTGAAGAAGACCCCGCAGAGACTATATGTCTGGTTGCGAAAATTTTGACCTGAAATCAAAACTGTGTACAAGACCTCCGCACAGACTTTATGTCTGGTTGCAAAGTTTTGACCTGAAATCAAAACTCAAGAGACTTTTGTCTCTCATGAAGACTTAGGGCTTATACACCCTCACCAGTTGCGCACGTTTATCCTGTTATAGTCCGAGGTAATGGGACCAGTACACGCATGAGTGACTGACAATTTCATTATCAAGGGGTATAACTAAGGATCCTCCGAAATATCCCGGTATAGTTGGAGATTGTGGGACCAGTACACGCATGTGTGGCTGACAATTTCACTTTTGAAGGCTATTACCAGGGATCCTTCGAATTATAGCATTCATATGCTATACAACCAGGCCTTAGTCGCCATAATTCCGGCCTAGTCGCCAGTATCCCGGCCTTATTCTCCAGCATTCCGGCCTTAGTCGCCAGTATCTTTCGTCCTTGTCGCCAGTATTTCGGCCTTGTCGCCAGTATTCCGGCCTTAGTCGCCAGTATTCCGGCCTTAGTCGCCAGTATTCAGGTCATAGTCGCCAGTATTTTCGGCCTTAGTCGCCAGTTTAATCGGCCTTGTCACCAGTATCTTGGGCTTGCCCCAAGTTTTCTTGATTCTCTATTTACGTAGGACTGACTTTCAAGGGTACTTAGGAATATTGCAACATACTTGGGGATATTCAGGTATGAGATTCTTTTGATGTTTTGACAGGAACAAAGAAGATTTCGAATTAAACCTACAATCTCTGGAAATTGGTATTTGTTTCTCAACTATTTTTATACCACTGCTTTCTTTATTTATTTCTATTTGGAAATATATTCTCGTGCTTGATAGTATGCATCATACTTATTTCTATTTAGGAAGATGTTATATGTCATATGCACATTCCTATTTAACTGCATGTTAAATTAAATTACGAATTACTTCAAGTGCTAAGATAACTTTAGACAAATGATAACATTTAAATATATATCTAAGTTATATATAATCATTCAAGTAGTTAAAACCTTAGTCAAATTAGGATAAGTCTAGCTTGAACTATTCTTAATGATTCTTAAGTATATCTAATATAGATTAAACTTAAGAAAAAGTATTCCGAAATTCTTCGATAGGAATATTAAGAATATTAGAACGTTTTAAGGCATATAGAGATAATTATAGTTAACACATGTTCGAAATCCAATTCTTTTATTAAAGAGTCTAGTCTCTTATAAAACTCGGAAAATATTCAAAATATCGTTGAGAATATTTATGAATATTCGAAAATGTGTTCAAATTCATAACAATAATTATCTCCAAAAATGGATACAATATTAATTTACTTAATGCTATATTCAGATTGTTTACAGTTGTTAGTTCAACTAGGACCCAATTCGAATTAAGAATAGATTAGACTATTCTCAATTATTTCTGAGTATGCCTAAGAAAACTTATACATAAATATTTTAAGCAAAAATCATTTGAAAAAATTAAGTATTTAACATATTATCAACTACAATTAAAATATATCAAGTCAAACTATAAAAAAAACATTGGTACTTATTAAATTAACGTAAGTACAAATATCTAAGATAATTAAAAATATCTGGGGATATTCAAGAATATTTTCCAGAAACAAACAACTATACAGAACACTGAAGTATTAACCAAAATATCTAACTATTATATTCAAAACCAGTTAAAAGATATGTTAAAATTGTCAAACACAAAAGAAAAATCAAGGCTTCACCATGAAACTCATGGTCCCTCCACCTTGATTTATCAAATATCCCTATCCAGGGGACATTCCTAAGAAAATATTGTTTAAGAGTTACATCAGGATTAAAAGAACCACAAACAATAAAAAATGGGCTCTGACCTTGGCACCATTGTCATCATCGCCCATCGTAACCTCTTGCTCACCAGCACCAGCCCCTGCTCCTGTCGCCTCGTCCTCACCAGCCTTGCTCGTCTCCCCTGCATCACCAGCCTTGGTCACCTCCATGGAAGCCTCTGCCTTATCTCCAGCCAGACCAGCCAATATTCTGCCCCATTCTCGAAGATCCTTGGCCCACGATTCAGTACCTTCGGTTTAGCTTAATTGACCATTTGGATCTTGGCCCTCAGGATGGCTATGGCTGCAGATTTCTTGGCCCCCTCAATGTGTTCTTCGAAATTAATCTTGTAGGAGGCCTCCATTTCCTTCATCTGCTTCTTGACCTTGGCAACCTCTTTTTCATAATGGCCGGCTTTAGCGGAGACGATCTTCTTTTGATCCTCAAGGTCTTCAATCTGTTTGTCAAATTGCTCATTTTCAGAAGCATATTTAATTGAGGCCTACAAAATAGAGATCATTCAGGATATGTAGGGATATATTGTTTAAAGAAAAATAGATAATTTACCTTATTCAGAAGATCAGTGACAGACAAATCAGAAGCTCTTCCAGATCGACGGTGTCCACTCCCTTGCGCTTTTTAGCAGTTTTGAAAGAACGGGCGGTCATAGCACGGGACTTAGGGGCAACAGGGCTATTTTCTCTTTCTTGACAGCAAAGAAAGTGTTTAGGTACTCAAGATCAAAGGTTGATTCTGCGGAAAGCAAACAAGATCAGAAATATTCGGGAATAAATGAAAGTAGTTCAGGATATGTTGAAATATAACAGATTATACCTGAAGTCATTGGGGTAGCAGCTTCGAGATTGGCACCAAACTTCCTGTACCTCTCGTCAATCAACAACAAAGAACGAATTTTGCTCTTGCTTTCTTCTTCTTCCACCACAATCGATTCAAAATTAGGAGTTGTTCATGACAAGAATAAAATAAGTAAAACAGGAAGATAATAAATAAATTAAACTTAAAAGACCTAATATTCCTACCCTTTTCCACCCATTTGAGAGGAAGAAGTTCCACATTAGGGATATATCTCCTTTTTACAAAGAAGAACATGTTTCTCCATTCGTCCTCGTTCATGGTAATACCAAGAATAAGAATAGGAGCCCCTCTCCTCCTTTGAAGGACAAACCGAGATGAACCGTGAGTTCTGAGTTGGTACATTAGGGAAATTTCAGGGATGCCAACTTCTAAACCAAAATGTTGGTTTAATTGGTGAAGAGTGAACAAAATACGCCATCCCATAGGCATCAATTGTGGAAAACACAGTTTGGTGATTGAGAAAAAATCGGAAATGAGGTCGGGAAAAGGGAATTTCAGACCTAAAGTGAAAGGATATTCTGAAAAACACACCATGAAGGTGATACATGATCGGCTTTCAGATTTTCTGAGAAGCTATGAAAAACGGTTTCATTAGGAAAAGTTTTTGAGAGGCGTAACAACTCAATACGATCATCGTTGAATACGCATATGTTTTGGCGATTGAAAGTCAGAATATTTTGGTCTGTGAAGTCATCATTAGAAGAATTGAAGTCGGAGGAAG
This sequence comes from Mikania micrantha, assembly GCA_009363875.1. Taxonomy (NCBI): domain Eukaryota; kingdom Viridiplantae; phylum Streptophyta; class Magnoliopsida; order Asterales; family Asteraceae; genus Mikania; species Mikania micrantha. Next base: position 11,437,916 of record CM018695.1, read on the forward strand.
AAGATGACCCAGACATTTTTATGATGAAAATAAAAATTGAAAGAAGAAAGATGAAAAGAACTTACCGCAAGAACCTGATAAAGAAGATGGCATCTAAAGAGAGTGAGATGATCATTATATTATGCGTAAACGGCTGGGAATATGTGGGAAACCGCCACAATCAATAACTGTCCCATCAACGTTCAAATCAATATTTAAAATTCAAATTTTAAATGCGGAGCCAAAATAAACGGTTGTTTTTAAATTCTTACCACAAAATCAATTGTAATAATAATTTAGGGGCAATTGCTGTACCTATAACATTTTACTTCATAATTAAGAATAATTCAGGATACAGAATATTTCGGGATAAGTAGGAATATTTGCGTATATAAGTTTCTATAAACTCATGACTTAATAAATAAATAATGATTTTATATTAATTATTTTTATTTATTTATTCGACATGTGCTGCTAAAGTTTGAATTAAGTCAACATGTCAAATAAAGCTAATATCCCTATTCTGCCGCATTGTGGAGAAAAACGTGGACTAACTAAAGAAGATACCAACGGTTATGTGGACTTGGTTGGCACATGACCAGGAAGTGGAGCGAGGATTATGGAACTGCATATTTTGCCGTTGTACAATTTTGTATTATAAATTGAGGCAATGGTCGATCTAGGAACACACATATGCCTATGGATCATATTATATATATATATATATATATATATATATATATATATATATATATGTATATAGGATTTAGTTCAAATAACAACCCTGCTTAATTGTGGTAACCCAAATAACCCTGCAAAAAATGCCCGAATCTTTGATTTTTTTTCATGGTCTTTATTATACATATTTAGGGGGGTTTCTTTTTTGTGTTTTGGCCAATTCTCAAGGCAAATCGAATTTGCATCAGTGTAAAAGTTTTGCACTTTTCTAAATGTTGCGAAATGCAAATCGAATTTACACCGATGCAAATTCGATTTGCCTTGCGAATTAGCCAAAACACAAAAGAGAAACCCCCTCAAAATATGTATAATAAAGACCCTGAAAAAAATCAAAGATCCGGTCATTTTTTGCAGGGTTATTTGGGTTACCGCAGTTACAGTGGGTTAACAACGGAACCTTCCAAGGCAAGGGTCGATTTAGGAACGCACATATGCCTATGGATCATATTATGTATAAATATATATATATATATATATATATATATATATATATATAGGGCATGGAATTTTTCATAACTCACTATTCTCGCGCTAACCCAAATAACTTTGGCAAGATGAAGCCAAATCTTGGATTTTTTTTTAACATCATTGTAACACATTTTGAACACCATATTCTTTTATGAGTTTGGGCTAATTCATCACCGTTTAAAAAATATCATCGTTGTAAGTTTTAAAAGTTTTTAAATATTTAAAACTTACAACGATGATATTTTTTAAACGGTGATGAATTAGCCCAAACTCATAAAAGAACATGGTGTTCAAAATGTGTTACAATGATGTTCAAAAAAAATCCAAGATTTGGCTTCATCTTGCCAAAGTTATTTGGGTTAGCACGGGAATAGTGGATTATGTAAAATTCCTGATCCTATATATATATGTAGGGTGTGGTTCCTTTGTTAATCCATGTTTATTGCGTTAACCGAATAACTACATCTTATTACTTTGGAGCCCACATTTAAGTAATCTAAAGATGTAGGTTTTTTCTTCTTTTTTATTAATATAAGTGGGACCTACATAAATTACATTAATTAAAAAACAAGAAAAAACATACACCTTTAAATTTACTTTAATGTGAGCCACAAAGTAATAAGATGTAGTTATTCGGTTAACACAATAAGCATATATATATATAGGGGATGGAATTTTTAATAACCTTTATCTTTTGTTACAACCCATTAACTATAATCCAATGGTTAATTTAAAAAGGTAAGTGTATAGGATCGTGCTACGTGTCAATTTACTTTTTTTTAATATGAAGGGCATTTAGGACATTTTGTTTACCAATAAAAATGATAGAATTAATATGATGGTGACAAGTGTTACCATCTAATATATTTTAATAAATATAATTTTTTATATAAAGTTTACCCCTTTTTTTTAAATATTCATAACTTTTTTATACTATATTATTTTTAAAAAGAATTGCACCATTACTCGTCTAATTTTTCTCTTTAATTTCGTTATAGTCTCGACTAGTTTTTTTTTTATTTTTTTGATGTCATGTATTTACATCATTGTAACAAGCTTAAAGATAACAAATTAATTTGAAATTTTTTCTAACAATAGTAAATTACAGTAATGTAATTAACGGTGACGTAACACATTATTTACGGTAAATTAAAGTAATGTAATACAAAATGAAGTAATTTACAATGACATAATTAACGGTGACGTAACACATTATTTACAGTGATGTAATTTTCTTTTTAATTCCGTTATAATCTTGACTAGTTTTTTTAATTTTTTTTCTCATTGTTCATTATTTACATATATGTAACAAGCATAAATTATAGCACATTATTTTGAATTTTTTTTCTAACAATGATAAATCATAGTGATGTAATATAACACATTATTTTTTTTTCTCTAACAATGATAATTACAGTGATGCAATTTACCATTGTTAGAAAAAATTCAAATTAATTTGTTGTATTTATGCTCGTTACAATTAGGATGAGCAAAATACCAAAAAAAACGAACCGAAACCGAATTAACCGAAAAAACCGAACAGGAACCAAATTAACCGAACCGGAACCGAATTAACCGAAAAAAACCTATACCGAATTTTACGGTTCGGACATAATTAACGGTGCCGTAACACATTATTTACAGTGATATAATTTTCTTTTTGATTCCGTTATAATCTTGACTAGTTTTTTTAATTTTTTTTCTCATTGTCCATTATTTACATCGATGTAACGAGCATAAATATAAAATATTATTTTGAATTTTTTTTAATAATGATAAATTACAGTGATGTAATATAATACATTATTTTGATTTTTTTTCTCTAACAATAATAATTATAGTGATGTAATTTATCATTGTTCGAAAAAATTCAAACTAATTTGTTGTATTTAGACTCGTTACAATTAGGGATGAGCAAAATCCCAAAAAAAACGGAATCGGAACCGAACTAATAGAAAAAACCGAACCGGAACCGAATTAGCCGAAAAAACCGAACCGGAACCTAATTAAACAAAAAAAACCGAAACCGAATTTTACGTCAATGTAAATTATATCACTGTAAATTACGTTAATGTAAATTACATCACTGTAATTTATCATTCTTAGAAAAAAATTTCAAATAAATTTGATATCTTTAAGCTCGTTACAATGATGTAAATAGGGCATCTAGAAAAAGTAAAAAAAAAATAGTCGAGACTATAACGGAATTAAAGAGAAAAATGAGACGAATATATGGTGCAATTTTTTAAAAAAATAATATATTATAAAAAAGTTATTAATGTTTAAAAAAGATGGGGGAAACTTGCACAAGTAAAATGACTATCATACCCTTTTAAATATTTTAATGAAAAGTTTATGTGTAACTTTATTATTGGTTTAAATGGGTTATATAGTTGTAGTAAAAAATGAGCGTTATTTTTTATGCATTTTCCTATATATATATATATAGGGGATTCATAATTTGAAAACCTTTATAAAAAACAACAAAACCATGGAAACAAACTTTGTGTGGTCAAGAAGGTGCCACCTCATTGGGGTACAATATGTGTACAGAGGGGTAAAAACGTAATCTTACCATTTTGGTTCAATGGTGCTTTTTTGTGTTACGTGTATTTTACATTGAATCAGAAAGAATAATTTGGTTCGTTTTTTTGTTCGTTTTTATTTTTTATTTTACATTGCAATATACGTGTGAAATATAGTTTAAATTGCTTCAAACTTGCTTTTTCTTTCTTTTTTTCGTTACACCATTTTTTTTCCGCACATGTTTCGTTTTTGAACAAGATTCAAAGTTTTGTGTTTTTCCCTCCTATTATATTTTGTTGTTTATATATATATATCACATCATGTTACCTTATTTATAATCAAATCACATGTACTATATAGTATGGCTTGTACTTGATCATAATGTGATTCATTAATTAGGAGCTTCTTTTTTAAAGCAAACATCACATCATTCATGGGTATTACCAATGAAGTTTTCAATTGAAAGTTTTTAATCTTAAAACATATCCAACCAACTGAATACTTCTTCATGCACGAATCTTCTTCCCAACATTCTCTACATCAAATTTTCAAGTAAACCTAATGGAAGATATGTTTGATATTTCTACGTTTGACTCATTAGTGTCCAGAGAGGATGACGAGGGTTTTATTTCTTCTGATATGCAACGTATAATCGTTTATTTATTTTACATAGATTAGGACATCGTTTATTATTAAAGTGTTTGATTAAACATGTTTCATCGTTTATTATTAAGGAGATGTGTGATTGCTTTTTGCTTTGTTTTTGCAAGCAATTACGTTGGTAAATTATTGGCTTCAAGTGAAGTTTTGGACGATGTATGCGATGTTTTTGATGATTGTGATGTATATGTTCCTTTGCGTTTATCATATGAAGAGCCGGGCCAGGCACAAGACGCGCCAATGCCGTTAAACGAAATAATGAGTGATGTTGTAGATGTTTCTTATGTTCTCGAGCCTCTGTCAATTGAGAAAGGAAAGGATGTCATCAACATATCAGGTTACATGAATTGTACACCATTTGTACGTAAGTTTTACGTACCTATTACATGTTTGTTTTGGTAATAAAATTTTTCATGTGCATTTTTTGAAGGTGAGGAAGACGTGCAGAGGTCCTACACATATCTTACCCCCAACGGTACGAAAATTTGGCGTCCAATATCAGATAATGATTCTAGACCACACGTAGGTGCTACATATGGTTCTTGGCATGATGTTATTACCATGTACAAGAACTATGCTATGAATTGTGGCTTCTCTGTTCGTGTTGGTCAAACCAAGAGGAACAAAGACGATGTGATCACACACAAGTATCTAAGGTGTAACAAATCTGGAAGACCACAAAGCAAGCGTAAGTTTGACACGTTGGCAGAGAGTTCCTTGCGTTTTAGGAAAAGTTCTTATCAAGTAACAGATTGCAAAGCCCATATTGGTGTTCAAGTAACTAAAGCCACGTCTACATTTTACCTATACAAGTTTGTTAAGTGCCACAACCACCCTCTCGTTGAGCCTTACAATAGTGATCTAACTAAAGCAGGAAGAAAGTTATCATTTACTACAAAACAGTTTATCCATCACATGACTCTTAATCGGATAGGTCCTACACTTGCTCACAGGCTTCAGGTTTCTATGAAGGGTGGTCATCATAATGTCAAGGGAACCCCAACTGACTTTAAAAAATTCAGCCAGGCGATTCGTTTGTTTATTGGCAATCGTGATTCTCAACTGTTTCTTGATCGTCTTCGAGATCGTGTTCAAAATCTACCGGACTTCTATTTTGATTTTGGTGTTGTGAACGGTGAGTTAAGACATGCATTCTGGGCAGATGAGATATCGAAGAGAAACTACGAATGTTTTGGTGATGTGCTCGCATTTGATGCGACGTATCATACTAACAAGTAAAATGACCTTTACCTATTTTGTGCATCGCAAATACATATGTGTTACGTCTTAGTTACCTATAGATTACATTAAAATTAAGTAAATCTTTTTGTCTTTTTTTATTAGGTACAACATAATTTTTGTACCCTTCACTGGTGTTGATCATAACAAAACCTGTGTTACATTTGGTGCTGGGCTGCTACATAATGAAACAATTGATTCGTACACATGGTTACTTAATGCATTTCTTAAAGCTCATGGTAAACAACCGTTGTTGGTTTTAACGAACCAAGATCCGTCTATGAAACAAGCTATATCCCATGTTCTACATGATTCAAGACATCGTTTATGCATGTGGCACGTTATGAAAAAGCTGCCTCTTAAGGTGTTTATTTTTACATTAGTTTTACTGGATTTTTTATGATTACCTATGTCATTCCCATTGTAGTAATAACGACAAATTCATATATTGAAACAGTTGTCCAGCAATTTCTTGAACAACACAGACTTTAGGTCTTGTATTCACCGTTTAGTGTGGAATTTGTATATTTCACCGGCTACATTTGAAGAGCAATGGGGCGAACTTATTTGTAAGTTCCATCTTGGCGATCACGTTTGGTTGAGTGACATGTATGCTATTAGGAGTCAGTGGGTTCCTGCTTATTTTCGCGAATTAACAATGTGTTGTTTAATGAAGATTACATCTAGGTGTGAGAGTTCTAATGCTTCTTTCAAGGTCAATTCTAGCGGGGCGAATACCTTAGTTCAATTTGTTCTGTGTTATGACACATCAATAGAAAGCCAACGTTACCGGCAGCGATTGGCTGAACATAAAACTTCATGTAGACCTTTTCAAAGTTTGACAGGTTTGGAAATCGAGAAGCATGCGTTTGAGATATACACTCATTCTCTTTTTCTAGAAGTACAGAAAGAGATCATGAAAGGCAAGTTGTATTGTTACGTTTCACACACCGATTCTGTCGGGGAGTATGTTATCTCTTCGGTTACGCATCTCAACAAAAACAACGATGTAACCAATGTGTTTCAGGTTAGTGACCCAGTAACATTAAGTTTACAGTACTGTTACATCAAAGTTACATATGTTTGTACAACAGTGTTACGTGTACAGTAACATTTACTTGTTTTTTTAATTTTTCTGCAGGTGGAAACTTTGTCAAACAATAGCGGTTATGAATGTTCTTGTCGGAATTTCACTAGCATTGGGTTTCTTTGCAGGCATGTATTTTGTGTTTTTAGGGTTACCAAAGTTAATCGGATTCCTCCTAAGTACATCGCCAAACGATGGACGAAAGATGTCTTACCTAAAAGGATTTTTGATATCCAATATCGTTATGGTGTTGATAAATCTCCACATTCTATGCTTAGGAACGAGATTTTAGATGTTGTGGCCGAATGCGTTGACTCACTTCGTTACGATCCTGAGAGACTTTCGGTTTTTGCTACTAAAGTGAAAGAATTGAAAAGCATCACCTTTAATCTGGATTCCTCTGATGCAAACGAAAAAGGGTCTAATGTTGCTGATATACAACAGTTGGTTGGTTTAACTGTAGAACAAGCATCAGTAAATGCAGATATAGATTGTAGTAACCCTCAAGGCATTCGAAACAAAGGTTGTGGGAAGAGACGTCGTATGAAATGTATAGTCGAGGAAGCCGTTAAGGAAACTGTAAAGGCCCCAAGGCTCTGTCGCACATGCAAGAAATATGTTACTGGGCATGATTCACGTAATTGCAAGAAGAAGGGTATTTGATTCCTTCAAGTTTTTATTTCCTAGAACAACGAAACGACAACCAGTTATTTTGTGTAGTTAAGTTAGTGTGTTTAAAGAAGTTTTTTGTGTTTATTCGTCTTTTGAAGATGTTTTGTCAGGAAGACAGGTTTTGGATATGTTTTAACAATGTAACCAGCACCGTTTTTTGATCTATAACACATATGTTGTTATTAAGCACCACCCACGTAACACATATGTAAATCTAATGATGTGTATTTTTTTTGGTGTATTTTATCATGTTGTACCTTTTTTGCAATTTCAAATGCCTAGTTTTTTAAAGGACATGTCTACCTTAAATTTTGTTTTGTAACAAGATAGTTATTCTTAGATGTTTTTAAATACGTAACCAGTTGGTTTTTTTATATATAAAATATATGTTTTTAGAACGTAAAACCAATGTAAGACATATGTAAATCCAATGCTATTTCTTTTTGTCCGGTGTATTTATTAGTTTGTACCTTTTTGTAATCTCAACCACATATTTATTAGTTTGTACTTTTAATTCCCAACCACCATTTCTAAGCTATATTTATAGAGCATATATCTCCATAAACTTGTTTTATACCATTCCACACCAAGTTTTTCTTTGTGTTTCTATATTCCACCATGTCAAATGGCAAGAAAATTTCCTTTAAATTTGAGGAAGAAAGCAAAGATTTCAAAAAACCCAGGACAAGTTCCCCAAATGTCAACACCTGTCCAAAGTTTGCTCAGCCCATAAATCACGAACCTAAAGAAAGGAGTCCATCCCCACCTGTTGTATGGGTTCGTAGACATTATCAACAACCTAATAGCCAACCACCCCCCTCAAATGGAAAGTTTTACTACTACTATTACCACGATGTTACGTCTCCTTTACCTATAAGTAACGTATCATCCAACGAACACAAATCAACCCATAAACAAACTCCGCACCCGCCATGCTCTTCTACTTTCAACTTTTCGAAGACTTCTTGTTCCTCCAAACTTCCTTTCTCGCCCCCCTCAGTGAACAAATTTCCCCAAAGCCGTACCGCAAGTCAAATTATTCCGTCACGCCCACCTGTAAATCCACGCATGTTGTTTAGAAGTTTTCAGTCTTCAACAGGATCAAGTAAAAGGAGTTCGTCAACTTTACCTGAGCCGTCTACCTACCGTATCCCGAAAAAAACCGACACCTTTTGACTTAGTTCAGAGCGAAGACCCTTTTGATGATGAATGGGTTAGAAATTACAAGTTCTCCCAATAAGTGTGCATTTTTCAATGGTAACTGTTGATTTTTGTTGTAATTTACCTTTTTTTACCATTATATTTTTTTTGTAACTTTTTTGTTACTGTGATGTACTTTTTTTTACTTATACATTGAAAATCTAACCTTTTTTCATACCAAATGGTCTTAAAAATCACAATAATTATTTTTACCTACCAACACACACTTTCATATTGCCTATATATACAATTGTTTTGCATGCAAAACACTTTTAACCATTTCTTGCTTACTAAATTTTTTTGGCACATTCTTTTAACATATGGAATATACACGAAAGCATGTTCTGTGTTCTTGTGGGTACCTAGCCACCATTCGTACGTCGTGGACATCCACAATTCCTGGCAGGCGGTTCTACTTTTGTGCTCGAAACGTATATTTTTAAAATTATAACACGAAAATGCGTTTTTGTTTCTATATAGTAATTGTTTTTAATTTTTTCAGGCAGGTGGTTGTGGTTTTATTGGATGGAGGGATCCACCTATGTGTTCAAGATCTGTCGACATTATTCCGGGGTTCTTAGAAAGAATAACATGCATGAGGAAGCTGCTAGGAGGATTGTATTTCAAAACCATATTTTGAAAACAATTCTATTAATAAGTTGGTTTTTTTTTATGTGTTCATGGTTGTTTGTTTTTTAAGAAGACATTCCTAGTTTAACTCTTTGTATATTTATGAAGTGATCTACATTTTTATCCGTTATTTGATACGCAATTTAACCTTTATGAAGTGATTGACATTTTTTATCCGTCATGCATTTTATTGTTTTGAATTTTGGAGCAGTTACTTATTTGTTGCAATGTAGTTACACAAATTTTACAGGTTATAAATGTTTGTTCAATAATACCAAAAATCAACAGCTACCTATTTGTTACAACGTCCAACATTTACTCGTTTGTAGTTGGATGTGACTTTTGAATTAATTTGATTTGATGTTTGAAGTAGGGGAGTAGGTGTTGACCCTATACATATAAATGCATTTGTCCTTTATCCAAATTGGAAGTTGTGTTTTGATTTGATTTCAATAGTGTTTTTCTGCGAAATATTGTACCTTTACTATTTTTTATGTTAACAATAAATTAATTTTATATAACAATAAAGTTTGGATACTTTTATCAACCATCAAATAAACTAAATAGTTTTTTTGTACCATATATGTACCTTTCTAATATAAACCATAGCAACAACATGTAATATAAATTTAAATTGTTTAAACAACCATCAAAATAAAGTTTAAAACCCACATAAATAGTCGAACAGTGGTTTACGTTATGTTTACAACATCATTACTACTTCCGTGCATCCAGTAGTATTGTGTCTATCAAGACATTAACCTCCGATCTCAGTAGATAGAGCAAGATCCTCTTCCTCAGCAAGTTTAGTTGGCTCTTTTTCTTTTTGCCATTCGTCGAGAAGCCACAGTTGAATTCCACTCTGAAACTGATGCTTCATAAGTCTCTAGGGGGACAATGGATTCAACTTGAATTCCACCAATTGGGATCCCCCAAAGTTTATGTATCAATCCTGGTGTAATTTTTAAAGTTCCACCCCTACATACAATTTCCTTTTTTTTTGGGCTTCAACCTGTCTACAACGAAGTGTGCCAACCTCGATGGGATACCATCCAAATTAAAGCTAAGCAACTTTGCGAAACCCATTCTTTTGACACTCTCTCTATGATTTTCTCTTAACAACTTGATGCATCGGAATAGCTGAGCGGGGGATGACCTTGTGTTTAGAACCATCCATTTTTTGCTTACATTGCTTTCCTGAATCAATCGTCTTTGCTTCTTCTTGGGTTTCCCTACAACATCTTCTTCTGTCTCTGTTTCTGTTTCATACATCTTCTCTTTTCCTGCCACAAGAAATTAACGTATAACATACGTAAACAACAAGTATCACAACCGTAACAATATGTAAAAAAAGTTGTACCTTTTTTTCTTTTGATCCACCCTACTTGGTTTACTACTCCCCTCTTCCACACGATATGTTTCTTTCTTTTTCTCTTTGCCTTTTTTGTCATATAAATTGTAACCATATTTTTTCAACAAATCATTTAGGCTAAATCATTGTAACATCAGTTTGTAAACATTGAATGGTATTACCTTCTTTCTTTTCTTTATCTTATCAATGTGTTCTGTTTCAAGAATCTCCTCAGCACCTATTATCACGACAACTTCATTTGTAAAAAGGACGTAACTAACACGTATATCAAACAATGGTTTTTTTTTGTTATCATACCAACACACGAGATTTTCTTCTAACGACCCTTCCCCTTTGTGCTACTTCTTTCCAACCTTACAATGCCTTTGTTTTTTTTCCCTTTCTTTACACGAGGTGGTACCTCTTCTGATTCGGTGTCGGTTAACTTTAGCTTACCTGTTTTTTCTGTAATAATTTCGAAATGATTTTTTCACATTTGTCAATAACATAAGCACCAAACACGCAGCATACTTACCTGTTTTGGCCCGATTACCGTGCTTACTATGCATATCTTCCAACAGCTCCACAGAATCTGTGATTTTCAATAACATAATTAAGAAAACACAGACGTAAATCATGTGTAAAACTAATGTAATAGCAACTCGTGTTCTTGTTTTTTTCTTCACATGTTTATGTTTCTTTAAATGTTTCTTTTTTTTCAACACTACTACATTTTTCTCTTGTTCACTTTCAGTGGTTCCCCCTTTTGGCATCACTATATACCCATTAAATTTAAAAAAACATTCAGACATAATAAAACACACATTCTATGTTTAAATTTAGGGAACAAAATAAACCTATTTTTATCTTTTTCTTTTTCTCCCCCACTTGCGCCGTCTATGTCTTCATCCACATCTTTTGGTGACATTAAATTCATAACAAAAAATTTACTAACAAGAACTAAGAAATCCACATTAAGGTTACAATCCATACTCTTTATCTTTCGTTTTAAAACTTTTTTCTTCGAAGTTTCTGCCGAATCTAAGTTGATTGGATCATCTTCTGTGTTTGTAAACTTCCCAAGAGTTTTGTTTGTGATTCTTCCACTTTTTCTTCCCGACGACATATCTTAAAGATGATTATCAGAGATTATTACATAATGTAAATAAAAGATTAAAAATGTTGCTATAATGGCAAACGAAAACGAAACAACTGATTTTAGGGATGGCGATTAGGAACATAATGTTCATACAGATGTTGAACGGCGATTTAAGGATGGCGAAAAATCTAACCTTTACAATCCGTCGACGGCGATTTCAGGGATGGCGATGGGCGTGAAGAAGAAACACATCAATGGGCGTGAAGAACAAGAACTTCAATGGCGGTTTCACCCTTTTTTTGATATGAACGTGAAAAGGAAAAGAAAACAAAAAATGGTTTTACTTTTTTGATTTGACGGTTATTAAATTTTCAAGACCAAAAAGTACAATCAACTCAAATACCAATACTACCCTTTTGTCTCATTTATTTTAAATATTTAAAGCTAAAATAATCCCAACCATCCAAACCCTTAATCCAATGGCTATCATCAAGTTTCTATGGTTTTCTTATTAATAAATGGTTTTCAAATTATCCCTTCCATATATATATATATATATATATATATATAGAGAGAGAGAGAGAGGAAGGTTCACAAGAAAACTCCTCATTTTGAAGAAACCAAGAAAATTCATACTAACCAATAAATTTTTAAAAAAAAAAATTTTTCATATTTTTTTATTACAAGGTTAGAAATGTTATAATAAAAAAAATTTGAGAAAAATATGTATATCATGAAGTTATGTATATGTAACTCAAAAATTTTCGGATGTAATTTATACAGTTACATATATGTAATAACTATATATTTAATTTTTTTCTTTTTTTTACATTTCTTATCTTATATTAAAAGAAAATAAGAAAGGAAAATGAAAAAAATAAACTTAATTAGTAATAATTGTGGTTAATTTTCTTATTTTCTTCAAAATTAAGGTTTTCTTAAGATATATATATATAGGGTGTGGAATTTTTAATAACCCACTAAATGTGTACTAACCCAAATAACTTTGGCAAGATGAAGCCGAATCTTGGATATTTTTTTTTGAACATCATTATAACACATTTTGAACACCATGTTCTTTTATGAGTTTGTGAAAATTCATCACCGTTTAAAAAATATCATCGTTGTAAGTTTTGTGCTACAGTACTGTAAGTTTTAAATATTTTACAACTTACAGTACTGTAAGTTTTTGAATGGTGATGAATTAGCCCAAACTCATAAAAGAACATGGTGTTCAAAATGTGTTACAATGATGTTCAAAAAAAAATCCAAGATTCGGTTTCATCTTGCCAAAGTTATTTGGGTTAGTACACATTTAGTGGGTTATATTTTTAACCTTCCCCTATATATATATATATATATATATATATATATATAGGATTGTGAAAAAAATAATAACTCATGGATAGAGCAATAACCCATTAACTCAAATCTAATGGTTAATTTAAAAGTTGATTGTATAGAATTTTGTCAAGTGTCATATTTCATATTTAAATACAAAAGTATATTTTAATCATTTGCACCATATTAAAAAGATGGAGTTAATTTGGTGGTGACATGTGCCACCTTCTAATATATTTTAATATATCTACTTTTTTATTTAAAGTTTACCCCCTTTTTTTATACATCCATAACTTTTTTATAATATAATATTTTTATAAAAATTGCAATATTTTACTCGTCTTGTTTTTCTCTTTAATTCCATTACAGTCTTGACTATGTTTTTTTTTATTTTTTTCGGACATTCGTATTTACAGCACTGTAACAAGTATAAAAATTACACATTATTTGTAAAGAGTTGTAACGAATTTTGGTTTACATTTTCGTAAATTAAAAATGTTTTACGTTTAGGGGTGTGAACGAGCCGATCCAATCCCGAGCTCGTTAAGGTTTGAGCTCGGCTCGTTTAGACAAAGGTTTATGCTCCCTTTATATTATTTTTATTTAACTATACTAATGTAATTTACTGCTGTAAAATTTTGTAATATTTTATAGTCGTTACATTGATTTAAATCCAAAATTTTTAGTCAAAGTCAAATAAAAGTTATGTTTATAATAAATTTAAAATGGTTTTGTAACGAATTTTGGTTTACATTGTTGTAAATTAAATACATTATTTAATTACAGTGAATAACAAATGTGTTAGGCTCACTTTATATTATTTATTTTGTCTAAACGAGCCGAGCTCAAGCCTTAACAAGCTTGGGATCGACTTGGCTCGTTTTACACCCTAAACGTAGCTCATTTTTAATTTAGAACAACGTAAACTAAAATTCGTTACAACTCGTTACAAACAATGTGTTATGTTTATACTTGTTCTATTAATATAAATACGAACATCCGGAAAAAAAATAAAAAGAAAACCTAGTCAAGAATATAACGGAATTCACGAGCTCGAGATCGGCTTGGCTCGTTTACACTCCTAAACATAACCCCTATTTAATCTACAACAATGTAAACCCTAATTCGATACAACTCGTTACAAATAATTTGTTATTTTTATACTTTGTTACATTGATGTAAATACGAACATCCGAAAAAAATAAAAAAAAACTTAGTCAAGATTATAACGGAATTAAAGAGAAAAATAAGACAAGTAAAATGGTGCAATTTTTATAAAAAAATACTATAGCATAAAAAAGTTATGAATGTATAAAAAAAAGAGGGAGTAAACTTTAAATAAAAAAGTAGATATATTAAAATATATTAGAAGGTGACACATGTTATCAACAAATTAATTCCAGCTTTTTAATATGTTGCAAATGACTAAAATACCCTTCTGTATTTAAATATGAAACGTAACACATGACACAATCCTATACACTCAACTTTTAGATTAGCTATTAGATTTGAGTTAATGGGTTATCATTTAAACACTTTTCTATATATATATATATATAGGGAGAGGATCAAATGTTAACACATGTTTATTACGTTAACCGAATAAATACATCTTATTACTTTGATTTACTTTAATGTGGACCCCAAAGTAATAAGATGTAGTTATTCGGTTAACGCAATAAGGAAGGGTTAACATTCGAACCATCCCCTATATATATATGGAAGGGATCATATAATAACACTTCCTTATAGCGTTAACACGTTAGCCCGGGCATTTTTTGCCCGAATCTTTGTTTTTTTTTCATGGTTTTATTATACATAAATAGGGGGTTTCTTTTTTTGTGTTTTTGCTAATTCATCATCGTTTAGAATTTAAATCAAGTGTAAGTTTAAGTTACACTATCTGATGTAAGTAAGTGCAAGCAACCTACACTTACTTACACTTTGTTTTAATTTCAAAACGGTGATGAATTAGCAAAAACACAAAAAAGAAACCTCCCTATTTATGTATAATAAAGGCCATGAAAAAAAATTTCAAAGATTCGGGCAAATAATGCCCGAGTTAACGCTATAAGGGAGGGTTAACAATGGAACCATCCTCTATATATATATATATATATATATATATATAGGAAGGTTTATGAGAAAACCACCATTTTCTAAAAAAACTAAGAAAACTTAATCCAACCAATCATGTAATTTAAAAAGATTTTCTCTTTATTTTATTTAAAGGATATTTTAGTAAATGTCTACCCACTATTTTAGGAAACTATTTTTTTTTAATAAATCTTTTGATTTACTATTTGATTTCTAGTTCGAACCTTCCATAAGCCGTTGCATGTTCGTCATCATGAGTAACCCCATCATGAAGACCATTATCCAGAGCAATATTCATGATATGGTTTTCGTTGATCAACAAAACTTTACCATTCTATCACAAAACTTTCACCAATAACTCTTACATGATTACGTGGCTTGCCATCAAATAACCAAAATGTCATCCAATGTTTGCATCGATATGAGGATAACAATTTCAGTATTTTCTATTGGAGCTATGTGTGGCCTTTCATGGTCGTCTAATATATTTTTATTCAAGTTGAAGATTCCATTGATCAAGGTTTTTAATTTACATTTTACTTCGGTCACTTATATTATTTTAGGTCATATTATTTTGGGAAATAGAGCACTACAAGTTAAGTATGTTTATAAATAAAAATGATTCTTTTACGCACGAATGTAATCAGGCATATGATTTATATATACATGTAAGGTATAAGATTACATTTATGCAATTAAATATATTATTACATATATAATCACATATATGCAATCAAATATATGATTACATATACTTAATCACGTATATTAGGATTGCAAGGTTTGATGCACAATTTTTTTTGGACCAAATATATGATTACACATATGTAATCATATATTTGATTACATATATGTAACCATATATTTGATTACAATTTTCATTTTTGACCAAACATATGATTAAATATATATAATTAGATATAGTAGCACACAATATTGCATTTTTTTCTTATAATTCATTTTTAATATTGACGAATAGTTACAAATATGTAATCAAATATATGATTACATATATGTAATCAGACGTTTAGTTGAAAAATCTCAAATTTTTTGAATTAAAAATTTATAGATTGTTCAAATTAAATTTGAAAATTCAAAATAAGTAGTCATAAAAGCTCTCTTTTCAAATTGTATTATTACATACATATAAAAGGGATATATCTATCTATACTAATAAATAAAAATAAAAGTGGACACATGTCACAATTTTAAGAATTTTCACAATAACTTTCCCGCCTCTCTCTCTTATTAAATGCATACACATTAAATAATATACTCAAATTATATTTTAATTAAAAAATTTTTTTAACTCATGTAATACACAAATAATTAAATATTTTGTAAAAAATGTATTTTTTTTAAAACCAGCTTTTTTAAAATGACAGTGTAAAAAAACAAACTTTAATAACGTATGTTTAAAAAAAATAATATTATTATTTTAAGTTTTAACTTATATTCAATTTCAATCGTATTTTATATAAATAAACCTTTTAAGGTGTTTTGAAATTTTTATTAATAACTATTTAATATATTTTTATTAAACACGTGTAATACACGGGTAATTATCCTAGTTAAATGAATATATGAACATGGAATCTATTAAATCCGTGGGAATACCTGATTGGAGTCAAAGTTTCCTAATAAAATGGGGTTTCCAATTTATAAAATAAAATGTTTAGACAAAAGTGTCCTTTATTATTTATTTAAGGTATTTATTTAATAGTTATTTATTAAAATACCATTACTTAATTTTAGCCATTGATCTTACAAATTAACGGTGAGATCGAAGTTTTCTTAGTTTTCTCTAAAAGGTGGGTTTTCTTAGGAACCCTCCCCTATATATATATATATATATATATATATATATATATATATATATATATATAAAGTTCATGAAATGAACAATTGTGTGCAAATGTTTAAAGGCATCCATTACGAATGGTGTATCACACATGAGGGCTTGTGTTGTTTGGCGTTTGAGTATTTGATTGCCATCTATGATGAGGGCATGGGCTTCGTTAGGGTGTTTAAAAAATTCGAAATCCGAATCGTATCCGCCCGAAAAACCGATCCGAATTAAAGATTCGGATCAGATATCCGTGTTCGAATTCGGATATGCAAAATCTTGTTTATTCGGATCGGATATCCGAATTCAATCTGAAGAACCCGAATAAACCAACTTCATTCGGGTGTTCGGATTATTAGGATGAAAAAATTAGTTTATTCAGGTTTTTTGGATAGATTCGGATCGGATTAACAAATTTCGAATTCGTATCAGGTTGGGTTCTGGATAGGGTCTTGAAATTTTCAAATCCGAATAGCATGATCCCAATAACCCTAATAAACCGTTATCTAACCTGATGAACACCCATAAACTTCGTTGTTCTTGGTCCGCACCCTTTTCTAGTTGAACCCACGACATAGGTTTGTCGATGGATCCTTATACCCAGGGCGTTTTTGTAGAGTGTAGTTTTATTTTAATATATTATCACAACCATTCTCTAGACGAACCAAACTTAAGATTTGGATGGATCTTGTTCGAAAGAGATGAAGGCAATCATCAACCATCAAGTCAAATCAAACCAGAAAATAAATATTATTCTTTCTACTGATCGGTGATAATTATCACCTGTAAAATAGTTGTTTTATGTACGTATATAGTTAGTTTTGGCTTGGTGGTCGCGGTGCACACATTTAATGTATATGTGTCAACCCCTGAGTGAAAAAGTAAAATTACACCGTTTTAACGTTATTTTGTTTAATTTTTGTGAAAATAATGTTAACATCATTGAGTTTTAGACATGACTAGTGTTGTCCAAAATATTTGTTGTTTGACGCTCACTCGATGCTTGTTCGGAAAAAACTCGAGAAAAGTTCGTTCAAATTTTACTCAGTTTTAAACGACCCAAGCATGCTCGTTCGGTTTCTAAATGAACCGGCACAAGCCAAGTTAAGCTCGCTCGTTGATCGCTCAGATAGTCGTTCGTTTTGGCTAGTTAAAGTATAACTAATATATATAGAGATATATATCTATATATAAATATATACGTATATACAGGGTCGGTTATCGTACAAAGGGAATTAACGTGAGAAGCGTAGGAAGCCACCAGAATACGCCAAGTGTAATCTGGGTAAGGGGTATAATGGTCCGTGTAAAATCACAGACAGCGTTATATAAAATCACGGACCATCGTTTAACAGGCATAACCAAGGACCAACTGAATAATCACGGACTACTAATCACGGACCATATGTAACAAATCACGGACCACGTATAAAAATCCAAATAATTAAGGGCAAATTGAATAATCACGGACCAATTATCACGTAACTACTGTAAAATCACGGACCATTTGATAATTACGGACCAATAATCACGGACCACGTAAAAAAACAAAAGAAAACCATAGCAATACTATACTTAAATTAAAGATAATAAAATTCTCTATTTTATGCTTTAATTTATTTTAAAAAACGATTAACCATTTAAAACTTATTCGATTTATAAAAAAATGGTGGAACTTTATTTACACACAAAAAAGTCAACAAATGTAGGCTATTACTTTTTTGCACTTCAAGCTTTAATTCACGCAAGTTTTAAATGAAAAGTGGGGACCACTAGATTTTAACCATTGATTAATTTGATCAAGGGCTAGAAATACTTCATATTCTTCTCACGTTAAACCCTCTTTGTATTGGATCCGTCTCCTATATATATATATATATATATATATATATATATATATATATATATATATATATGGGGCGGTTATTGTACAAAGAAAATTAACGTGAGAAACGTAGGAAGCCTCATGAACACGCCACGTGTCATCCAGGAAAAGAGTATTATCATCTATGTAAAATCACGAACCACATTATATAAAATTACAGACCGTCATTTAATACGCATAAGCAAATTGCAACTAAATAATCACAGACTACTAATAACGAACCATATGTAACATTACATGAATCACGTATAAAATTCAAAATAATGAAGGGCAAACTGAATAATTACAGACCAATTATCACGTAACAACTGATAATCACGGACCAATAAATCACGCACCACGTAAAAAAACGAAAGAAAACCGTAGCAATATTAACTAATACACACACTACACACACACACAAACACATATATAACTAATAAACCATTTCAAGCTACAATTTTATAGGGCATAAAAATAACTTTCTCTATTTTCAAGGAAAATTACTTGTATACACCTTAAACCTTGTGGATATAAACGTAGTTTTATAGTTATTTACAATTTGTTGATTCTTATTAAAATGAATCCCTATATACATGTGTGTGTGTTATATATATGGGAGAGTTACAATGTTATTAAAGCATGATTTGAGAAAATATGTAATTTTACAAGATAGGAAGAAGAAATATGTAAATGCCACACACACACAAAGAGGGATTGTATCATATGAAAACCCGATCTTAATGAGAAAACCTTAAACTCCATATGGACCAGATTTGGAATCTTGAAGATAAATATATGGTCTACATTAAATTGAATAAAAAATTGGGATAATGTGAGCCCCATATTTATCTTTAAGATTCCAAATCAATGGCTTATATAGGGTATAAGGGTGTTCTATTTAAGACCGGGTTTTCACATGATACAATCCATATATATATATATATATATATATATATATATATATATATATATATATATATGACAATAAAAATTAGTATTTACCCACATAATATATGATTAATTTTTCTGTAAAAATTATATACATATTTTCTGTTATCGTTACTGATAAATTTTTTTTTCTTCCTAAATAGCATTTTTTAAAATTTATAATAGAAGGGACTAAACATATCGAACATCTTTTCGATTAAAGAATATATATATAACAATACATTGGTTATGAAATTTTAATAAATAATATAAACTAGTGGGAGTGACCCGCGCTTTGTGTAACATTTACGAAATTGTAATAAATATTTACGTTTAATAAAAGAATTATGACGTCATTGGAAATTTTTCTTTTTACACAAACGCACTTAAATAGGTGTATGTATATGTATATATTATAAATAAGGTAATTAGAAATTTTACAAAACTTCAAACATAAATGGTTAAACTTTAAATAAATAAAACAAATAAATATGTTTTAATTTTTATTAAGACATTAAAATGATGTTTTATAAAAATATGATTAATCTACATTAATTATAAAGTTTAAATAAAATTTTATGTAAATTATATCAAGGGATTATAAAAGTTGGGGGTTAAAAGTGTAAAAACTGAAAGTTTTAATTAAAAGAAAACATGGGAGGGGCTTTTCTGCCATATTCCCAAAGATCCCACCATCTTCACCCATGGTTCTTTCTAACCCGCCCCACAACCCATTTCTCAACCGTTCGACCCAACTAGCAAATCCACGCGTTTACAGCTCGATTACAACGAATCAACACCAAATTAGGCAAGGATTTTATACGCGTAATCGTCCCCAATCAGTTTAATGGCTATTAACAGCCATTAAAAACACAAAAATCGTTTCCAAAATTAAGAACACGACCGGGAATTCAAATTCGAACGAACCGTGTATAAAAACTAAATTAAGCGCGCACGAATGTTCCTTTGCTTCTGTCGAGACATTCTGTACTCACAAACACAAGATCACGACTTCAACGATCGAGAATCAAGACCCTGTAAGCCCCGGTTCGTTCGTTGCTTCCTCTCAGTCGAAATCAATCAAAAAGCGAGTAAAGGTAGGTCATTCATACTTCAATCTCTTCGTTTTTGAACCACGATTGATAGCCCCATCATTCGGATATCGTTCGGGATCCCATTCGAACGAATTTGGATGAAATATGATCTAGGGCTCGATTCATTCTCTTCTGTTTATAATCTGAGTGGGGGATTAGAACCTGGCTCATTTTAAAATAATTTAAACCGGGAGTTTATCACAAGCAGTTGGCTAGATCAACCGGTTAAACACATCCGGGTGCAAGCCTAACGTCGCGGGTTCGAACCTTTCTAACCGGGTTAAAACCGGTTTTTGCCCATTTTTTTGTTATTAACTTTATTTTAAAAAATTCTAATTACACAGAAAATATTTTTATAAATATAATATTAATCTGTAATAAAAAAAAAGTTATATACTTAATTTTTAATTATAACTTTTATTATCAATTCTTTATTTACTTATTTATCTATTTTACTTATTTAAAATAAATTAATATGTATTTACTTATTTATTTATTTATTTACATAAATGAATAAGTTTTATAAACTTATAACCCCTTATCTCGTTTATTTATCTATTTATTTACCTATTTATTTATTTACATGTTTTTACTTAATCATTTACATAATTGTAATGATAAAATAATTTAATAAGTTTTATAAATTTACATAAAATTATAAATAAGTTTTATAAATTTATTTATAACTCTTTACATCATTTACTTAGCTATTTATTTATTTATTCATACTCATTTATTTATTCTCATTTATCTATAATAAATGTTATAAACATAATACTTATATATGTTTAAATTATCAAAATAATTTTATAAATCAATATTTAAATTTATAAATTTTTAAAGAAATATTTTAAGTCAAAATTTGTAATTTAAACATTTTACTATTTTCATTTAAATCATAACAAATCTAATTGTGTTTATTTAAAACAAATCGAACCCGTTGATCCATTTTAGAACTTAGATCCATAGAATGACATAGTTTTGTTAAACATATGCCTATTGAACTATATAGGTTGATATTGAACTTATTGGACATACTTGAACTACTATTTGAGCATCTATTTCAAAGCTATCAAACTTATCTAAAAGGTGAGTATTCATAGCCTCTATTTTACTTGTTTTCTGTTTTAGAGGTGGAACATGTTATGAACTTAACTTATCTTTAAACCATGTGAACTTAGCTATTGGCCTTAGTTGTAGTGAACTTGTTTGTTGAACTTGCATTGATCATAACTTAACTATTTGGAAGCAATAATGGTGCCATTGGATTGACCACCCACCCATTTTGGGGTTTCCCCTTTAAAGGAAAACTTGTGGTGATTGTTACCTATTGGTCAAACTTAACTATCTGATCTGCCTTAGTTTCACTTACAAGCTTTGTGCATTTGGCTTATGTTACACATGTGTTGAACTTATCTATTATAAAAAAACTATTTTACCTATATGATCAAACCTATGAAACTCACTAACTCTTTGAGTTGACACTTCATTTTTAACATGTTTCAGGTGGAAATGGAAATTAGCATACGTTTGGACTTGGATTTAGTTTTATTTAATTTGAACTATGTATTTGGATTTGAATATGAATTTTGAGTTTAAATGATGTAATAGTTAGTTTGGATTTATTTGACTTTGTATTGAATGATTGATTTAATTGCATTGAATGTTTAGTTATGATTATTTACATCTTTATACCCTAAGCTATAAACAATCTACACTTCGTGTCACCCCGATGTTTCCGCCATCGGTCGGGGTGTTACACTTTGCAGCGGGACGCGAGTTGAAATTTTAATAAACAATAGTATATTAAAGTTTAATGTTTAAATATAAGACCATGTAACATTGTAAAAGTAGTAAGAGAGTAACATTTGATCTTTAAATAAACATGTAATGTTGCTTAAAAATAAGGGTTGAAAATTTTTGAATAATAAGAAAGTTAAATGGAAACCTCGAATGTGCACGCAAATAAAAATGACAAAAAATGTCATATAAAACTAATAATCGTATACCTAAATCCACCTAATGAACACTTAAAATTTTCAATACCCGTGCGTTGTGAATTTAGGGGTATTTATCGGATCAACCCTGTTGGTTTTCAGGTTATCAAGTTTCTCTTTGAAAAAATTGTTCCAAAACACGACACTGATAGCGTTCGAGCTTGGTTAGTCAGGTCACGGGTTAATTGGGCCGGGTCGAGTCAGCCGGATTTGACAGTTTAATATTTATTTTCTATTATGTTGACTCAATTTTAAATTGTTACAAATAATTAATGTGTTAAACATATAAACGAATGGAAAATATGTTTTTGATAGCCCTAATCTATCAAAAAATATTAAACTCCTTGTTCGGGTTAATGTGAAACCAGACTATCTTTTAAAAATATACTCGATGCCTTACCCTATTAACAGTTCGGGATAATCGGGTTTAGCTTTCACTTGTAATGAACTTTGTATTGAATTGGATGAGATCAAGAAATCATACCGAGGATCCGCGACCCCACTAACAAAAACCGAATGTTATTAGGGGTTGTAGCTCAATATTTCCCAAATGATCAAACAAATTAGAACCAGATGCGCTACTGCTAGGCCATCTATGTTGATTAACTGGCATAACATGTGAGCAATCTGTAGGTTTTGTATTGTCTGATTGATCAATCACAAATGAACCTGTTGTGCAATCATGTGAGCCATCTTGAGGTTTCTAATTCTCAAATTGATCAATATCATTTGGAGTTTGTTGATCTGCCACATTCAAGGATGATTGCAAGGTGTGATGATCAGCACTTTCTTGAGAATGATTCTCTTGTTTGGTATCGTATATGTGAGATGAATCAGATGGTACAGAAGCACTTGAAGACC
Source organism: Mikania micrantha (assembly GCA_009363875.1). NCBI lineage: Eukaryota > Viridiplantae > Streptophyta > Magnoliopsida > Asterales > Asteraceae > Mikania > Mikania micrantha. Next base: position 11,461,595 of record CM018695.1, read on the forward strand.
TGCTTCTTGAATGCCATAAAGACTCCGTTAATCTATTGCTAATCGCCTTTTTCGCCACAAATCCCACACCATGGACTGCATGAATTGATGTGGATAATCCCCAAGATGATTTTGACCCATCATGGCGATTCAATCCATGACTTCCATCATTATTTTCAGCAACATTTGATGGTGGTCTAAGGTTCTCATGTGCATCCATCCACAATATTAAAATGATAACTAAATTCATATCATCCTTCATATGATCAAACCAGTTACATCCAAACTCGAATTTATTCTGCTAATCCCCTAGAAACTGAAAATCTTCAACCTCTCTGATTAAAAATGGAGACAACATATCTCAATTTCATCATTATCAACCCTAAATTAACCTAGATAACTCTAATAATAAAAAACTTGAAATGTACACAATACCTGTGTTATAAATGAATATGAGGGAATAAAACAATCAATCTAACCGTAATCAGTAATCACGTAAGCCGTATGCGCTGAAACTATCATCAATCCGGAAATCGTTCAAAATGGCGAATTGTGAGAACTGAGAAGAATGATAAGGTGTGGGGCTACAGGAGGAAAGCCAGATACCCAATAACATGTGATTGAACCCAGTTAGCGTTTCAATTTTGCCATATTTGATTTTGTGAGTCAAATTTTGGGCGATTAAGGGCATTGGGTTTCAAATATTGTCGTTGGTTTGCTGCTGCAGAGGGGATGGGTTTCGTTGGTTTTGGAGGGATAAAGAACAAAGGGAACTGAAATGGAGGGTGACAGTGAAGGTGAAGTGGAGAAGACGAATAACTCGTGAAGGATTTCAATAAATAGCGTATGAACGATAATGGAAAAGGAGGGGGCTTGACGGTTAGGGCACACGAACAAAATCATGTAACTATATGTTGTACGTGCGGCATGTATATTTGTACGGAAATGAACAGTAAGTTTGTGAGGGGACACCGACTTTGCTATTTGATATATATAATAATGTGTTTGATGAAAAAATCACTAAAATTTATTTAAATAGATTATTTGTTTAGTTATAACTTAATTTGATTTTAACTAAATTGAAGTTTTTTTAAAAATGACATACTTATACCCAAACTAATTTTGCTTAAAACACATCTTAACCCGCACCCGTTCTAACCCACACCCGTTCTAACCCGTTACCCAACCTGACCCAACTCGTCTATTTTGTCGGTCTTAGTTTTTACTTGAGCTCCTTTTTATAAAGAAAAAATGTTTTCATTTTAGCTAAGAGGCTAGTATTATGATGAAACTGAAACTCAGTTTGAATTGAACACATGTGGTAATTTGCATTTTGACAAAGGTGATTAAATCAATCAGGTTGCAACCTTGGCAGATTTAAATTTGAAGACAAACCAGGTTAGGGGTGTTGTTCGGGTTGGTTAATCGGGTTTCGGCTTTCTCGTTTCGGGTTATTCGGGTTTTTAGACTATGAAAATAGAACCATTTAAGTTTTGTATATTCGGTCTCCGGATATTGTCGGGTCGGGTAAATCGGTATACAGGTAGGCTTATAAGTTGGCAGCACATGCATTGTAAACTATTAGAAATATACCTGCCAAGCAATATAACAACATAACAAATTTGAAGAAAATAAACTTGGATCAAAAGCCAAGGATGAGTTACATCATCTAATTCCAACTGTCCAATACTCCAATTGTAAACATTGAACTATCCCATTGTAAACATTAAACTATAAAGTTCAAACCAAAATGTATCAATAAAAAATATAATAAAATAAATGCTTGATAATCTACATTCTTCACATATGCTCTCGTTCGTTTCCAATGCTACATTATAAAAATCGAATAACAAAGCATTAAATTAGTTAGATATAACATTAGTAATATTACAATTATGATTAATAAAAAACTACCTTTATCAATTTCTTGAATTGTGTCCCAATCTTCTTCACTAGTGAGTTAGTTGCTTGAAGATGAATTACCTCGAATCCAATCTTGTGTACAAATTAAACTCTCAACAATCCTTGGAGTCAAATAACTCCTAAATGGGTCCAAAACCCTCCCACTTGTGCTAAAAACTGATTCAGAAGCCACCGTTGATACGGGAATGGCAAATAAGTCTCTAGCCAATAATGATAGTATTGGGAATCTTTGGCTATTAACTTTCCACCAGTCTAAAACATTGAAGATTTGTGAATCCTCTTCAGCTTTTTCGTTCAAAAATTTGTCTAACTCACCAACTGACTCAACCCTGTGTGTTTTCATCTTTTCCCTTAATGTGTTTCTGAAATTTGCTCTTACGCAGGGACGGAGGATTAGAAGGGCCGGGGGTGCCCCGGCCCCCCTGTTTTTCCGCTCAGAAGTGTCGATATAATAGTATTTCGTCCGAAAATCTTTCGGTTCCCTTCGTTTTCTTCCTAAAAATCCTTCGGTCCCCTCCGTTTTCATCCTAAAAATCCTTCGGCCCCTCCGTTTTCTTTCTAATAATCCTTCGGCCCCCTCCGAACTTTTTTCCAAGCTCCGTCACTGCTCTTACAGACATATCTTCTAGGTTTTGGCATTTACCAAAATTCAATGAACTTGAAGACTCCTAAATGGGGAATGAATTCTAACATATAAATTCATGAAGAGAATCCACAACAACTTTCCTTTTCTCTTCTGCCAGCTTTTGCCCGTCGCGATTTTCAAAAAGTATATTTAAATACTCTGCTTTTTTAGTTTGGTCTATAATCAAAGCAAAGTATAACAATAAGTTCATATTCAGTATGTTTCCAAAATACTTATCAAACTTGCTTTTCATTGCCATTGCAATCCCACAAAGACTAGGACTCCCAATAGCTCTATCTAATAGGTTACAAATGAAATAAACCTCTTCCATACATGAATTTGATGTCACATAAGGCATCCTAGAGATCCTCAAAGTAACATCATAAAACGCTTTCAAAAAATGGCATAGATCTCTAACATTTTGCCAATCGGTTGGTGTAGGAACCCTAAAACCTGCTTTCTCAAGGACGGATCTAAATTAAGCTTCTCAAGATCATATCTTCAAAGGTCTTCTCATAAGCTTATGCAACATCCGACATATGGTAAGTGGAATTCCATCTAGTTGGTACATCTCTAATTAGGTGTTTTGTTACATTGGGATTAACAACCTTAGTGTAACACCCCAAAATTTTCTAATACAAGATAGTTAAATTTACGAATGCGTAACTGATAATATACTTGTAGGGAAAAGTACAAAAAATAAACAAGTTAAAGGCTCTAAATCGTGTACTCGAAGTTGATTTCGAGTACACCAGGCCCCGAAACCTTAGAAGTCGAAAAATCCCACATTTCGAGTACGAGTACACAGCTTATAAATATGAGTGCCTTGGGAAACGTGACAACCTTTGACTGGAAGCTCATTTACTCTCAAGTGCTCGAAGTAGATTTCGAAAACACCAAGAGTCGGCTGTAAATCAATCAAGGAGAAGAAGAAACGCACCAGAATCTACAGGAGTGATCATTTATCATCAAGTAAGTGATCCAAACTAAAAAGTTATGGTTTTTAGACAAAAGTGATATTTTGCATAAAGTCACACCTTTATGCATAAAGTTCGAAACTTCGAGGTTCCAATGTGCTGGTAACAACATAAGGAACCTATAACTAGCTCCCCATGGTCTTAAATAAACTTCTGAGATGGTCTATGATGAAAAGATGAGTACTCGAAAATATGCACAAAGGGGAATACCCGAATTCATACTTGGTCTTAAGGCCATCCTTTCGAGTATGTTAATCGAGTGAACTGATTCGAGTACACTACTTTGAGAATGTATGTTTCGAGTACACCGTGAGGTTCGAGTACTCATGGAAAAACGAGTACTCCAGTAGTTCGAGTATTGGTGATATTTCGAATACTCTAGTTTCGAGTATATGACAGTTCGGGAATGTAGTAGTACTCGAATACTGGGGAAGCTGGTTAGGAAGTTACGAGGACTTAGAATATATCCTAAGTCTAAGGGATGGTATGTGATGATACTATATATGATGTAGGTTCTTAAGTCCTGACTAAGGAGTTCGGTCAGGAAGACAAGAAGCTACTATCAGGTGAGTTCTAGACGCCCTATTTTATGTGTAATGTTTTGGGCTGGCATACATGCTTATTGTTATGTCTATGATGTTATGTGCTTATGATGATGATGAACGAATGATGATATACCATGACTATGTATGCATGTTTATGTGTTAGCATGATTTATGCATGAAAGTATGCTAAGTAAGATGAATGCGCATTAGTAAGATATAATGATGAACTGTATGGTAACATGCTATGAAGATAATTATAGATGTTATGCCATGATGAAATCCTAGGCTGCTAGGATGAAAGTATGATGGATGATATGATGAATATGAACCAATGTAACATGTATGTGATGCCAGGATGTTATGATACGATGATATGATACTAGCATAATGTAGTAACGTACACATAGAACTTGCCAAACGAATAGGCCCTGTGACCTACAAATAGAACTTGCCACATGAGCTAAGTAACGTACACAAAAGTCCTTCATGTATCTAACCACTAGAAGAGCTTATTCGACGAAACACTTGCTATTCTCCTAGAGGAAATCCGAGTCGATGAGCAACAGCACTTCGTTGAGGAATCAATAGGGATTAGGGACCGAAAAGTCAAGAAGCTCAAACTTAGTCATATACCGATAGACAATATACGATGAAGCTCGAGAAGTGTACCGAAATTTTACATGGAAACGATAGGATCGGATGAAGGGAAATATCTTCGCCTGTTAACAAAACTAGCCAAACACCGACCACACGAACTGAATTTCGGGACGAAATTCCTATTAACTGGGGGATGATGTGACACCCCGTAAATTCCAGGTCAGCACTAACTTTATTTTAATAATAATTTATATTATTATTTTATACGTGGCACTAGAATAATTACTATTTAGTGTGACGCGTGGCACAACAGACCAAACGCACCGATAATTCAAGAAATTATCGCAAAACACAACGCACGTGTCTTGAATAACGAACGTTGGTGAAACCACAGTACACTTTCACTGCACCTAGGTTCTAGGGAATCCAAAATATTGAGGACAATGTTTATATGTCAAGAATCGATGATCATAATCGTGAAATACGCGAAAATCGGTTCGAAACAACAAAACTAAGCTTATTGGGCTTCTCAGGAACCCATCGCGGTACGCGATGGCCCAACAGGAGTTCCGGTAGCGGTACGCGGCAGGCGGCGCGAGGGTTTGAATCCCGAATTACTTCGCGTATCGCGAAGCATCTTTTTGGCCTCTCGTCGCGGTAAGCGACGGGTGTCAGACGGCAAATCTTTATAAAACCAAGAGGAAATCATTTCTAGCTGGCCTATAACCCTTTTCTCGAGTTCTAGACCCTCCATACTCGTCTTCTTCACCTGCAACTCACCCTTAGAACCTCTGGAAGCCATTTTTGAGCTTTGAAAGCTTGGAGAACACATTGTAGCACAAACCACCACCATCACCACTTCATTTCTGCTAAGAGCAAGCTGTCCAGAGGAACTAGAGGCTGTGAAATCATCATCTCAGGGATCCCGAAGCTTTAGAAGGTAGTTCTTACACCCCCTTATGGCTAAAATGGTCATTTGTCACTTCTACACACACATGCAAGGCATGAAACACACATGCAAGCACCTTTGATGCACATGCACGAAGTTTGCCTCTGGGTTTGTCGATTTAGATGCGTTTCTTGATGATCCATGATGATTATATGGTGTTTTATAATGATCCAAGATGTTGAGTATATGTCTTGATGCTTAAAATGATGATTTATGATGTTATTGATGCATGCATGTACGATCCATGAGTATTGAGATGATTTTGAATGATGGTAGATGATTATTGATGATATTAGAAGGATAACTCATGGTTAGATTGTGTTAAAATGGTTAAAACTATGATTTTTGATAAACTTTCTATTAATAGTAACTTTTAGTTAGGAAATGGTGTAATGGATAGTATTGTGAACATGCATGTATATGGATTTGCTATTAGAACGATTTTAGAGTGATATTGATGCTTAGAATGTGATTTTGAAGTTGATTTTAGTCATATCTAGCCAAGTTACTATATTTAGTAACTTTTTGGGCCTAAATATTGATAAATGGTGATGTTGACTATATGAGCATGATTAGATAATGTTAAAAAGCATAATATGATGGTATGTGTTATAAAAATGGTCTAGGATTGATTAGAATGGTTAATTGTATGATAATAGTCATAGTTACTATTTTTAGTAACTTTTATAGCCAAAATGTTGATAGATAGTGATTAGATCTAGACCAACATGTTTAAATGATGTTACGTGCTCTATTATGATGACTTGTTACACGAAAATGGATTAGAATGATTTAGGACAATCGTTTGTATGAAAAATGCCATAGTTACTATTTATAGTAACTTTATTTTTCAAACTATCAATTTAGAGGCAATGTATACGAATTGAGCATGCTAAGTGGTTTACTATGCTTTAACATGGTGATAGTATGTTGAGTAAGATGGTTTCCGATAGCGCGTATGCCATAAGTGGAAACTTTCCATTTTTGGAAACTTTTATGTGCTAACATGAGATAAATGACTTATGTGATATCGTATGATGATGTGTTATGTGTTAACATGATCACGTAGGACTAATGAGCATGCTAGAACTTTAAAACCATTACGCTTTGTGAACTTTCCATAAATGGAAACTTACTATAAATAGTAAGTTGTCCATAGACGTGACTTGCGCATTTTGCACACGACGAGCACTTACACGAATGTTTCACGATTTACAACCAACACACGGTTCACCAACGGGTCGTTAGGTCAAACACGGTCAACACGACCAACACGGTCAACCACGGTCAACGCGACCCGCATAACAACCAGGAGTTGTTTAGACACGAATACGATCGCAAACTTATAACACCTATGTGATATAGGTAACTACTAGCCAGCGAGCTACTCCGTTCTCGTAAGAACGCACTCAAGCAGACTCAGGTGAGTTTACAGCCCCACTTTTACTCTTAACTGTTGTACTAATCTTTTGGGGTGAGAATGCTATGCAACTGCTTTAGATATATGACTGGTATGTCGAAAAACTATTTTGAGTGTACTATTATCGCAACAAGTCCTCTCCACCCTTACCGTTAGTTGTGTACAAACGAGTCGTTATTACGTAGTACTACTGGGTTTGACCAACCCCACTCGGCAACAACGTTGACAGGATGTCATAACGAGTGTAATATCGATGTTGATGTCGGGTTCGGCGATGACCCGCAGAGGCAAATGGAAACAGTCGAGTTTCGGTAAGATGACATGACACACTCTACGGATCGTAGATCCAACAAAACTATTTAACATACCCAGTATATATAACTGTTTTACTGTTTTCCAATACTTAAACCTGTGAACTCACCAACTTTATGTTGACACACTTTAGCATGTATTCTCAGGTAACTGAACAGCATGAGCTAGGAGGCACATGGAGATGCACAAGAGAGTCTGCATACATATAGACTCTAATCCTAGGCTTATGTTTTGATTTTTGTCATTTTAAAAAATGTTAACAGTGTAGTTCTGATTACTTATTTCCGCTGCTTTAATGATGAACTTTTCCGCTGCTAACCTTATGAAACTAGTCTTATTTTACAAACTGTATGATTGAGTTAACTCATATAGAGTCGTTCAATATGACCATGAGCTGTGATCCTGGCCACGTCACACCCACGTGGACTGACACCACGAGTGGGAATTTGGGGGTGTGACAGACTGGTATCAGAGCGTTGGTTATAGAGAACTAGGTTTGCATGTAGTGAACTTAGACTATAGCCACTGCTCTACATTAGACACTACACTAGCTTCACACAACCCATTATGTGCTTAACATAACAATATGCTTTGTGACTTGATCTAACTCTTACGAACATGCATCTGGCACCCTTAGCGGGCGTTAACACTCAACTACACATGCGGCCTGTGCAAGGGAATTAGCGAAAAGGCGAACTCAAGACCGAAGGAGAAACTCTTCTATGCTATGAAGAAGACTCCTATAGCACAATCCAACTCAAATCGAACGCCTTTTCCAACCTCTTTCTTGAGTGTAAACCCAGTCAAATGACGCATGTTTATGGATTGTAACCTTAGCATCGACACTCAGGAAGCAAAACTTCGAACCCGAGATTGTTAAGTAGCTTGAGATTGAATAAACTAGAATGACTGTGTAAGATAAATTGATGATTATGGTGGCCAACGTAATCGTGAATTTATAGGTACATACAAATTCTGGCAAGTTGAATTGATAAGCTACAACCATCAGGGAAACTGTATAGTACACCTCTGAAAGTGGACATTCGAGCTTCACTATCTCCACCGAGTAGGTTATTTCTTTATTATATATAGTATTGTACTATTGTTAGAACCGATATGAACGAGTTGTGCTCATACAAATCCTTTTGGTAGTAGTAATCTCGTCAAACCTACGATCCTACTTCTGAAATGATATCTTAAGCTTATGATATATTTCCTCCCTACACATGCTTACACGCAATAACTCTAACAGTGAGTAATACAATATCCATTGTATATAGATACCAACAAATGGATGGTCAAGGAACGTATGTGCGCACTGACAACCCGTCAATCGATTCTACGGCTGTCGAGGCCATGATAGAACAACTGGTTAACAAAGCCATTACGGATTACGAGGCTGCATGCTTAAACAGTGAGACAGGAAGTGAGACTCACAACAACAGCCCAAGAGGATGCACCTTCAAAACTTTCCTTAGCTACCATCCTCAACCATACACGGGATCAGAAGGAGCGGTAGGACTGCTCCAATGGGTTAAGAGGGCCGAATCAATCTTTCACATGTGCAAGTGTTTTGAAGAAGACAAAGTGAAATTTGCTACCGGGACTCTAGAAGGACAAGCCCTCACTTGGTGGAACTCGCATGTCCAGACACTGAGTCTGAAGACTGCTAACTCAATTCCCTGGGAAAATTTCATCAAAATGTTGAAGGAAGAATACTATCCACAGAACGAAATCAAGAAACTGGAGGGGTTCTGGAATCACAAAATGGAAGGATCTGAAATCGAACAGTACACCTCTCGATTTCACGAATGGTGTAAACAATGCCCAAAAATGGTGACCCCGGAATACAAAAAGATTGAGCCGTACGTCAGTGGATTACCCGAACAGATCCAAAGCTTGGTTATCATGATAGACCCCACCCTCCTTCAACCCACTATTTGCCTGGCTCACCATATGACTAACCAAGCGGTAGCACAGGGTAAATTACCCAAAAGGGGTGAACACCTGAAGCCTCAGGATCGCAAGCGCAAGTGGGAGCCTAGTCACAATCAAACTCCCTCTTCCCAACAAATGCAACTCCATAACCAGTCAGCAACAACTAGCGACTCTACTGCTACACCATCCAGTACCAAGGGCAAGAATGCCTACCAGGGGAAATACCCTAAGTGCAAAAGATGCCCATATCATCACAACGGCCAGTGTGAACGCTATCGATGTCGGAAATGCGGAAGAAACGGTCACATGGCCAAGGAGTGTAGAAGCAAGCCAATTGGTAGCAAAGACAACCAGAAAGTCGTTAAAGGGTGTTATAAGTGTGGCAAGCCTGGGCATTTGCGCAGGGATTGCCCACAGCTGAGGGAAAAAGAAAGCGTGACAACATGCCATGCAATTGTAATTGGCTCCAAAGAAGCAAAAGACGATTCCATCATCGTGACCGGTACGTTCCTTTTTACATAATGCCTATGCTAGTATGTAATGCGATATTGGTGCTAAGAGTAGCCTGATGCTTAGCAAATTTAGTAAAATGCTTAACATTACCCCGACATCCTTAAACTATAAGAGTCAGCCGACTGTAAGCTGATTGAGACACAACACATTTTCAAAGGATGCGCCTTGATGTTGACGGGTCACGAATTTGAGATCGACCTAATCTCAGTATCTCCTGGAAACTTTGATGCAGTGGTAGGGACAGACTAGTAACTACAGACCAAGCAGAGAGTGTGTGCAATAAGAAGATAGATCAATGTTACGTTGTCAAATGGAAATCAGATCCCTATTCAGAGAGAACGACGGAGAATAACGCGAAACACCATGTCATAGGCTGGCAAGTACCTACAGAAAGGATACTCAACGATATTAGTCGTATCACAAAACAATCGTAGAAGGAAAGTAAGATGGAGGATATTGAAGTTGTTTGTAATTTTCCCAAAGATTCACCTGGAGTACCCCAAAGCGACAAGTCGAGTTTCGGATAGACCTCACACCGTGAGCCACACTAACCGTCGAAGCACCATACCGATTGGTCCAACTAAGATGCAAGAAACGTTCTGATCAATTGCAAGAGTTGTTAGACAAAGAATTAACCAAACCAAGATTATCAACACGAGGAGCACCAGTCCTGCTTGTGAGAAAGAAAGACAGGTCTTCCCGAATGTGTATCGACTACCGAGAGTTAAGCAAGGTGACAAACAGGAATTGATACTATTACCACGAATGGACGATTTGTTAGACTAGTTGTAAGGGTCAAGCTATTACCCGAAGATCATTTTGAGTTCCGATTACCATCAAACGAGGATACAAGAAAAGGACATTCCTAAGACGATCCTTAGGACGCAAGATTGACATTACGAATGTTTGGTCATAACCTTCGGACTGACCAACGCACCGGCAGTATTCATGGATCTCATGAATCGGGTGTGTAAGCCGTATCTGGACAAATTCGTAATCGTGTTCCTAGATGATACCCTGATGTACTCCAAGACCCAAGAAGAACATGCCGACCACTTAAAACGTGTCTTGGAACTACTGAAGAGGGAGCAACAATACGCAAAGTTTCCAAATGCGATATTTGGATTCGCGAAGTCCAGTTTCTTGGACACGTAGTAAACGCAAAAGGAATACACGTAGATCCAGCCAAGATCGAGGCCATTAAGAACTGGACAGCACCAAAGACTTCGACTGAGGTGCGACAGTTTCTGGGATTGGCCGAGTACTACAGGCGATCTATTGAGGGATCCTCGAAGATCGCACAATCATTGACTTCCTTTACGCACAAAGACAAGAAATTCGAATGGGGAGATAAACAAGAAGCTGCTTTCGACTTGTTGAAGCAGAAATTGTGCAGTGCACCTATTCTTATCACTACCAGACGGGTGCGAAGACTTTGTAGTTTATTGCGACGCGTCAAAACAAGGACTCGGTTGTGTATTGAAGCAACGCGAGAAGGTGATAGCTCATGCGTCACGACAATTGAAAGTGCACGAAAAGAACTACATGACTCATGACTTGGAATCGGGAGCTGTAGTGTTCGCACGAAAGATCTAGTGACACTACCTATCCGACACGAAATGCATGATATTCATCAATCATAAGAGACTGCAACACACCTTCGACCAGAAGGGACTGAACATGAGACAACTCAGATGGGACTAGCTGATAGGCAATTGTGATTGTACTATCAAGTACCACACTGGAAAAACTAACGTAGTAGCTAACGCGATGAGCCGGAAAGAAACAACCAAAAAAAAAAACTTACGTGCACTACAACTTACGATTCACTCAAAGCTACCCAATCAGAATCCAAACCGCACAACAGGAAGCCCTGAAGGTCGAGGACCTCACTCACTTATCCCTGCGTGGCACGGATAAACAGATGGAGGCGAAGGCCGACATAACCTACTATCTTATGGGTCGGAACTGGATTCCACACTACGGAGGACTGAGATGCGTAGTGATTAATGAAGCCCGAAGGAGCCGACATTCTTTACATCCGGTCTCTGACAAAATGTACCATGACCTAAAGACGACCCATCGGTGGCCGAGCGTGAAGGCAGAATTAACAACTTACGTGGGTAAGTGTTTAACGTGCCCAAAGGTCAATATTGAATACCAAAAGCCATCAGGGCTATTTCAACAACCCAAGATACCAATATGGAAATGGGAGTAGATTCCTATGGACTTAATAACTAAACTTCCAAGGACGGCAAGTGGTTGCGATACTGTTTGAATAATCATTGACCGACTAACGAAGCCTGCACACTTACTACCCATCAAGGAGGCCGACTAACTAGAAGAACAGGATCGAATTTACCTGAAGGAAGTGGCCACTCGACGTGAAGTGGCAATCTTGATCATCTCTAACCGCGACAACGGATTTACGTCACATTTCTGGAAATCCTATCATCAGACATTGGGCACGAGATTTGGATATGAAGATCGTTACTATCCGCAAACTGATGGACAGAGCAAACGAACTATGCAGACATTGGAAAACGCGCTTTGAGCATGTGTCAATGACTTTGACAACAGCTGGGAGACTCGCTTACCATTAGTTAAGTCCTCGTACAACAATACTTATCACACAAGTATACAAGCTGCAACGTTCGAAGCACTCTAGGGACTTAAGTGTTGATCATTCATTTGTTAGGCGGAAGTTGTGACAGCCAACTGACAAGCCTCGAACTTGTGCACGAAACGACCAAGAAAATCGTGCAAATACGTAAACGAATGGCAACAGCTCGGGACAGACAGAAAAGCTATGCTGACAAGAGGCGTGAAACCTTGGGATTTCAGGTGGGAGACAGAGTGTTACTCGAGGTCTCACCTTGGAAAGGAATTATACAATTTGGCAAACAAGGGAAGCTGAATCCCCGTTACATCACACCTTTTGAGAACACCAAACGAATAGGCCCCGTGACCTACAAATAGAACTTGCCACATGAGCTAAGTAACGTACACAAAAGTCCTTCATGTATCTAACCACTAGAAGAGCTTATTCGACGAAACACTTGCTATTCTCCTAGAGGAAATCCGAGTCGATGAGCAACAGCACTTCGTTGAGGAATCAATAGGGATTAGGGACCGAAAAGTCAAGAAGCTCAAACTTAGTCATATACCGATAGATAATATACGATGAAGCTCGAGAAGTGAACCGAAATTTTACATGGAAACGATAGGATCGGATGAAGGGAAATATCTTCGCCTGTTAACAAAACTAGCCAAACACCGACCACACGAACTGAATTTCGGGACGAAATTCCTATTAACTGGGGGATGATGTGACACCCCGTAAATTCCAGGTCAGCACTAACTTTATTTTAATAATAATTTATATTATTATTTTATACGTGGCACTAGAATAATTACTATTTAGTGTGACGCGTGGCACAACAGACCAAACGCACCGATAATTCAAGGAATTATCGCAAAACACAACGCACGTGTCTTGAATAACGAACGTTGGTGAAACCACAGTACACTTTCACTGCACCTAGGTTCTAGGGAATCCAAAATATTGAGGACAATGTTTATATGTCAAGAATCGATGATCATAATCGTGAAATACGCGAAAATCGGTTCGAAACAACAAAACTAAGCTTATTGGGCTTCTCAGGAACCCATCGCGGTACGCGATGGCCCAAAAGGAGTTCCGGTAGCGGTACGCGGCAGGCGGCGCGAGGGTTTGAATCCCGAATTACTTCGCGTATCGCGAAGCATCTTTTTGGCCTCTCGTCGCGGTAAGCGACGGGTGTCAGACGGCAAATCTTTATAAAACCAAGAGGAAATCATTTCTAGCCGGCCTATAACCCTTTTCTCGAGTTCTAGACCCTCCATACTCGTCTTCTTCACCTGCAACTCACCCTTAGAACCTCTGGAAGCCATTTTTGAGCTTTGAAAGCTTGGAGGACACATTGGAGCACAAACCACCACCATCACCACTTCATTTCTGCTAAGAGCAAGCTGTCCAGAGGAACTAGAGGCTGTGAAATCATCATCTCAGGGATCCCGAAGCTTTAGAAGGTAGTTCTTACACCCCCTCATGGCTAAAATGGTCATTTGTCACTTCTACACACACATGCAAGGCATGAAACACACATGCAAGCACCTTTGATGCACATGCACGAAGTTTGCCTCTGGGTTTGTCGATTTAGATGCGTTTCTTGATGATCCATGATGATTATATGGTGTTTTATAATGATCCAAGATGTTGAGTATATGTCTTGATGCTTAAAATGATGATTTATGATGTTATTGATGCATGCATGTACGATCCATGAGTATTGAGATGATTTTGAATGATGGTAGATGATTATTGATGATATTAGAAGGATAACTCATGGTTAGATTGTGTTAAAATGGTTAAAACTATGATTTTTGATAAACTTTCTATTAATAGTAACTTTTAGTTAGGAAATGGTGTAATGGATAGTATTGTGAACATGCATGTATATGGATTTGCTATTAGAACGATTTTAGAGTGATATTGATGCTTAGAATGTGATTTTGAAGTTGATTTTAGTCATATCTAGCCAAGTTACTATATTTAGTAACTTTTTGGGCCTAAATATTGATAAATGGTGATGTTGACTATATGAGCATGATTAGATAATGTTAAAAAGCATAATATGATGGTATGTGTTATAAAAATGGTCTAGGATTGATTAGAATGGTTAATTGTATGATAATAGTCATAGTTACTATTTTTAGTAACTTTTATAGCCAAAATGTTGATAGATAGTGATTAGATCTAGACCAACATGTTTAAATGATGTTACGTGCTCTATTATGATGACTTGTTACACGAAAATGGATTAGAATGATTTAGGACAATCGTTTGTATGAAAAATGCCATAGTTACTATTTATAGTAACTTTATTTTTCAAACTATCAATTTAGAGGCAATGTATACGAATTGAGCATGCTAAGTGGTTTACTATGCTTTAACATGGTGATAGTATGTTGAGTAAGATGGTTTCCGATAGCGCGTATGCCATAAGTGGAAACTTTCCATTTTAGGAAACTTTTATGTGCTAACATGAGATAAATGACTTATGTGATATCGTATGATGATGTGTTATGTGTTAACATGATCACGTAGGACTAATGAGCATGCTAGAACTTTAAAACCATTACGCTTTGTGAACTTTCCATAAATGGAAACTTACTATAAATAGTAAGTTGTCCATAGACGTGACTTGCGCATTTTGCACACGACGAGCACTTACACGAATGTTTCACGATTTACAACCAACACACGGTTCACCAACGGGTCGTTAGGTCAAACACGGTCAACACGACCAACACGGTCAACCACGGTCAACGCGACCCGCATAACAACCAGGAGTTGTTTAGACACGAATACGATCGCAAACTTATAACACCTATGTGATATAGGTAACTACTAGCCAGCGAGCTACTCCGTTCTCGTAAGAACGCACTCAAGCAGACTCAGGTGAGTTTACAGCCCCACTTTTACTCTTAACTGTTGTACTAATCTTTTGGGGTGAGAATGCTATGCAACTGCTTTAGATATATGACTGGTATGTCGAAAAACTATTTTGAGTGTACTATTATCGCAACAAGTCCTCTCCACCCTTACCGTTAGTTGTGTACAAACGAGTCGTTATTACGTAGTACTACTGGGTTTGACCAACCCCACTCGGCAACAACGTTGACAGGATGTCATAACGAGTGTAATATCGATGTTGATGTCGGGTTCGGCGATGACCCGCAGAGGCAAATGGAAACAGTCGAGTTTCGGTAAGATGACATGACACACTCTACGGATCGTAGATCCAACAAAACTATTTAACATACCCAGTATATATAACTGTTTTACTCTTTTTCCAATACTTAAACCTGTGAACTCACCAACTTTATGTTGACACACTTTAGCATGTATTCTCAGGTAACTGAACAGCATGAGCTAGGAGGCACATGGAGATGCACAAGAGAGTCTGCATACATATAGACTCTAATCCTAGGCTTATGTTTTGATTTTTGTCATTTTAAACAATGTTAACAGTGTAGTTCTGATTACTTATTTCCGCTGCTTTAATGATGAACTTTTCCGCTGCTAACCTTATGAAACTAGTCTTATTTTACAAACTGTATGATTGAGTTAACTCATATAGAGTCGTTCAATATGACCATGAGCTGTGATCCTAGCCACGTCACACCCATGTGGACTGACACCACGAGTGGGAATTTGGGGGTGTGACACTAATCCACCTAACCATCCATCAAACTTTATCTGCCTCATCTTCAATTTTTTTAATCACGTCTTGTACTATTAAATTTAAAATGTGTGCAATGCATCTAATGTGTATCCATTTACCATGTAGGATACACTTACTGGAATTTTGAAATAACCTTTTCAAAAAATCAATTGCCACATATAATATTGTTTTTAAACAAAATGCTAATCCTAATGCTATTCAAAGTATGTCAAATCTGCAAGATATATATGTATGCATGCATGCATATATGTATAGGGATTGTATCATGTGAAAACCTGATTTTAGAGAGAAAAACTTTAAACTCTATCTGAGCCGTCCATTTGTAATCTTGAAAATAAACATGTGGCCTACATTAATTAAACCATAATTTTTTATTCAAATCTAAATTTTTATTCAATTTAATGTGAACTACATGTTTATTTTCAAGATTCCAAATGGATGGCCCAGATAGTGTTTAAGAGTTTTTTTTATTTAAGAGCGGGTTTTCACATGATACAATCCTTATACACACACATATATTTATTTACAATATTGCTCTCATGATTATTTAATTATTTTTTTAATTACTTAAATACTATTGTCAGATAGGTAATTATATGATGTACGAATTTTTCTTACTATAAGAATTAGAGTTTATCCTTGGTTGTATAACTAGGATATTAAATGCACTTAAATACTTAATTAATTCAGGTTACTAAACATCACACAAATCACGAATTTCAAAACCATAGAATTTGTGACCTCTCTGTCTCTTCAAAAGCTTGTTCATTATATTGCCTAAATTGATTCTTACGATACACCTTAAATGCAAACTCAGTCAGATCTACTAGTAGAAATCATGACATGAATCAATTCTACAATTACTGGATTCAACCTATATTTTCTAGCCAATGGAACAGAACCGAGTAATAATCGGACGGGTTAACTAGTGGAACGGGTTCAAAAACCAAAAGTTTTTTTAATAAAGTTATAAATTAATTAGATGAAAAACTAAGTGAAAATAAAATAATGAAAATTTTATATAATTTTTTATATAAATTAAAAATAATGAATAAAATTACATAAAAATCTATTATTTTGACAAATTATAAATACAATATAAAATAAAATGAAAAAATTAAGTAAAAATTAAATAAAAATCTTGTAGTAACACAAATTTATAAATTAAAAACAAAAGTAAATAAAAATGTTACAATTGATTACTAATTTTATAAAGAGAAAAAGCATATAACGCTAAATCGCTAATATTGAAAGCATAATTAGCTTTCGCAATGGACTTCATATTGGACTTCTGACACATCCATTCATCCATTGTATGTTCTTCATCGAGAAGTGATAATGTCATTCCTTCCTCGATTTCCATCCCGTTTATTGTTTCTTCTACCTCAACTTCACCTTCAAGATCACCATTGTCTTGTGTACGTTCCATTGCGTCCAAATGAACCTTCAAGCAAATGCATATCTCCAATCATGCTAGAGTGAGTATTGTCCTTTGTATCGATAAAACTCTGCCACTAAGAGAAAAAAAATCAGATTCTGAAGCTACCTAATAGGCTTGGACGCTTAATAATCACAAGACATGACACATATAATTGAATATTAGGATTGCTTTTCTTTCTACCACATAAAAATATCGAAGTTTTCAAATTCTTCTAGATTTATTCCAGAAGTCCAATTTGTTCCTATTTACCTTCCAAGTTCACTACTTGTGCTAATACTTCAAGCGTGTTTGCTAACATTTTGCTTTAAAGTGTTAAACAAATCAATGTTAACATCTTGGCTTATACTAAAACTAGAAGCCGCATACATTAATTTGTATGTTAAATGTTGAACCATATTTTTGTAAATAATGGTCAAACATAATTTAAAAATATATGTTAAAATTATTTTTAGCGTTTGTAGCAAAGTTGGGGTCATCTAAACCCAAAGCATTAACTATTTTATCAATTAATGTTTTAACGCTAGCACAATTGAAACATATGTTTAATTTCGTTGCACAAATAAAAACGTCCGACATTTCTTGAAAATATTTCAAAAGTTTTAATTTCATTGGAAGTAACATTGTTGTATATATGTCACTTCCTGATTCATATTCATTAATTTTTCGAGTCATTATAAATAATTGTTTAAAAACCAAACAAGACATGAGATTATAAATGCCTGATAAAATAGTTGTTTCATTTTGAGTACTTTAAATAAACTAGTGAAAGCTTAAATAGTGTCCTATCATTGTCTTGGAAAAGCCTTAGCCCGATGCCTTTGGACTAAATTTACATAAAATACTTCCAAAGTTTGCCTTTGTCGCATTGCATTGCCATGCATATGCCAAGTCAAATTCCACCTTGTAGGCGTGTCCCAATACATACATAAATAAATGAATTGTATATGTATAGAATTTTTAATAATGTGTATATCTTTTATTGTCAAAAAACGTCTTTTAACATTTATTTAAATTTATCTTTTAGTTGTTTGTTTGAGGAACCGCAAGACCATCTTTCACAACCAAATTAATAATATGTGCAATTCATTTAGTATGGAAAAAACATCATCACATATTGGTTGATATTTAATTTTTATTTTCTTAAATGAGTTAGAATTATTTGAAACATTATCAAAAGTTATTGAAAATATTTGCTATTGTAGGTTAAAAGCTACGTCATCTAATATGTAAACAAATGTTCACCCATGTGTAGATACATAAACATTTCGAACGCAATCATACATTTCATCATTTGCATTGTATCAGGATCAACTCATGCGCGGTTAGACAAAGATAAGATTCCGGCAACCCATGTGGTCCTAGCCATACATGTGTTGTTAAGCTAACCCTGGTTTTTAATTTTCAAAACACAAAATTATTATTTTTTTTTTGGAATATGTTGTCAACGTTTGGAACAATCATGTCTAATAGCGGAACGAATTACTTGTTCATATTGAGGTTAAAGCAACTTTAGAATCATTCTCGTCAATCGCAGGTTGTTGAAATGATTGAAAGACAAATTTCTCAAATCATCAAGTTTCCCATCATTTCACGGACCATGTCAGTATCAAAATTCAAAATTCTTCATTCGATTGACATTTGTGCTTGACCGATTGCATAACACAATGTTTGAACAGGTCACTTCATAATGCAGAGTTAGACTCCAGTTTAAGAAAACTACCACAACCTTTGCAATGTGCCTTGTAGACACCGTTCGACATTTCACATAAGTCGAAATGTTAGAAGAGATCTTTGTTTCTCGTTGTAGTTGTGGTTGTTTCAACGGTTGCTTCAGTTGACGAAAAAGTTGTTGGAAATTTGAATTACTTGAGTAATTATCAAATTTAATATGAATTAAAATCAAGACCATTCATATTACTTAATTAAATAAAGACTCTTCAAATTATATGTATTGATTATATGTATTATGTCAAGACTCTTGGAATCATCATCTTGTAGTATAAATACAAGACAATTAGTATAAATACAAGACAATTGGTGTCTTTTTTTTGGTTGAAAAAAATACTACATACCATTACACAAAAACTTTGAAGAATTTCCAACTTTCTCAATTCTTCAAGCTCTTGTTTAAGATATCTTTTTCAGGTGCTAGGTTAATCCTGGCAATACACAAACTGTTTCGGTTGTTGTACCTGGGAGACAGAAGCGTTCGTCTTGAGAAGAGGCGCGAAATCTGTTTTAAGGGAAGCGTATTGAATACGTGTCTCAACCACAATCGTCAACACATTTAATCCATGTTGCAGTGAAGAATCAGTGAAAGACACACTGGGTGGAAAACATCGTCAAGATGCTTGATAAACACTCGACATTAATCATGCTCTACTCAAGAAAGCTATTTCGAGTACCCAACGAAGACATGGATCAAAACAAGTTTGGTATATAAAATAGTAATTTATGTTCTTTTATTTTAGGTTTATAACCGGTAATGTACTAGATTAGTTCTTACTAATAACGAGAGAATCGTTATTATTTATATTTGACTATTGTTTTATAATAAAAATGTGAACCCATTTCCTACAGAAGCATCAGCACCAATGGAACTCTTAGCACTTCAAGAGCTTGCCATTTGAATTGAAAACGTTAGATGGTAAAAGTGTAAAAATAAGAGTGTTTTTTAGTGTTTTTGACTCTGTTTGAGCATTTATTAGCGTAAGAAGAGTAGAGAAGTTGTGTAATCAAACAATAACACCCCCATCTATCTACACATATATTTAGGGGGAAAATGATCCAAAGAAGTGGGTTTAACGAACATATGACTGTTTCTAACAGCTAAAAACCACTTTTTGCCACATGTTACCTGGTTTCTTACGACTAGTTTTACCTCAACGGTATTAACCGGCTGGTTTTTTAAAATAAGAAATCGGTTACCGATTTCTATCTAGTCTCAAAACACGGTACTTCTTTAACCGATCTTGCCAAAACAACTGGTTACTCAGGAACCCTAAATCCGGTATCAATAACCAGTTTCTAACCGGTCCGGTTCGATTAATAGGCAATTTTGTGCATGCCTAATATCTTCACATGTTGAATATTATATTAGTGAATGACAAAACCTACCCTCATCTGTCAAAGAAGTTGCATTCCATGTACACCTTGCAAGGGGAGAAAATTATTTGAAGGAATGGTATCGTTACCCCACATGCAAAGATACCCGCAGATCACCTCATCACCTTGCATTGCATATCATGCTTTATAACACACACAGTTTTAAACCAATTTTATTTTATAAGGTTTAAAGTTCAATTTTTTTTTAAGTTACGTTAGCAAATTATTTAATTCGGTATTTGACATATATTTATTTTACCAAATACATCTATTCTAATAAAAATATAGCACATGTTATTCTCTCGGCCGCTTTAAACACTACATGTCACGTGTAATTCTTGCTTCGGTCACGTGCCAATGGATCTTTCGCATCTTACATGCAAGGCTTCTTCAATATCTTAATTCATACCGTCTTTAATGTTTCTCTTAGGTGTTGTTTGTTCTTTCAAAAACGTTTGTGCAGCCTCTCTTGTCTGCGTCGCGCAGACCGCGCGCAGACATTGGTATCTACAGACTGTTTTTTCGTATATACTTAATTAAAAAAGGTCTGTAGAGACCATCTACCACCGTCCGCCGCCACTATCGGAACCACCATTGGCCACAACTGGCGGTCACCCCCCCCCCCCACCACCACCGTCTGTACACCACAATCAATTTATTTTAAGAGTCAACAGGCGTTAAAAAAAACAAACACTTTTCTTCTTGCAGACTGTAGACATTTGGTCCACCTCTTCTACATATGTCTGTAGATGTGGTCCGCATACGACAGAAGTTTTTCCTCTTAAAAAACAAATAACATTTTACTTAAAAAATAATAATATGCAATAATTAGATATTATCTATAGTTTTTTATTGAAAAGATATTATTAATATATTAAGAAAAGTCTTTTCATTAAAACACATTTTAATTATTATTGTATAATATGAATCTTTTCTAAAAATGAACTAATTTGAAAACTCAAAATATTTATAATTGGAATTTCTAAAGAATAAAAGATTTATAAAATCAAATTTATAAAACCAAAATTTAATAAAACAAAAATAATCAAATCCAGATTTTTTTAAAAAGATTTGCATAGGAAATTTTTTGTTCAATATTGTTTATTCATTATGTGTGTTACATGAAATATTAGTTTAGTTTAGTATTAAAATAAAACACTTAGAGTTTGTTTGATAGCCTCTTAATGGTTAATAGCCTCTTAATGATTAAGAAATAACTTTAAATCTGAATGGTTAAGAGGTTACATATTAATGTTTTTCTCTTAACGATTTACAGTCTATGAACCACGAAAATTTAGCCTCTTAATAACCATTAAGAGTAGCCAAATAACCCCTTAAATTGTCACGTTAATATATTAACAGTGACGGAGCTTGACTAAATTGAGAGGGAGGGCGAAATCTTACGGGATCAAAATTTTTTTTGCAATCGACCGGTATGTCTCGGTTAGTCGGGTTAAATGTTCGGATCTATGATTCGGGTCAATTCGGGTCAAACAAATAAAAATAAAAATGTCTAATAATTATCATTATCAGGGCCGGCTTAACCAATTTGAAGGCACTAGGCTACATAAAATCCGAGGCCCTTCATCCCTTCGAAAACTTACATTCTTTTCATACGTCTCTTTGATTCATTCGTTCTCTTGGAATCTTAGGTGACTCTTTATTATGGGTGTTTGTGGTCCGGTTTTTACGGTTTAAGTTTTCTAGGTTTCGACTTTCTAGTTTTGGGGTTTTTGAGCCTGTTAAAAATTAAGACCGAATCAAACCTAACCATCTTACGGTTTGAGACGGACTAATTACATTGTAATCCCAGATATAAGTTTTACGGTTTGAGACGGACTAACCATTTTACGGTTTGAGATGGACTAACCATTTTACGGTTTGAGACAGACTAATTACATTGTAATCCAATATATAATTTTTTACTGAATAACAGCTATATCATCAACCCTTATATGCATATATAAATAACACGCACAAGTCAATTGTTTTCACCTTTCTCACGATATATTGAGGATTTTTTACGTTTATCTTGATTTGTAGCATCACCTTTTTCTTCAATAACCTTTCTTTTGAAAAACTAGTCAATTATTTTCACCTTTCCCATGATATATTGATTCAAACTAAAATCTAAATGTCTAAACAAACAAAATGAGAGGGAGGCTAATGGGGTAAAAAAAATGAGAGGGATGGAAAGAGTATTTTTTTTAAATGTGTTTTGGTTAATTTTTTTTAAAGGGGGCGAAACCAGTATTTTAAAAAAAAAATTGGCTTACGGTCCGAAAATTAACACTACTGGCAAAAAAAAGAGTGGGGCAGTGCCCCCCCCCCCCCCCCGGGTCCCTTCAATGCTTCGTCCCTGCATATTAACAGTTAGATTAGATAAATGAATTTTATATAAAATCATCATTACATATTCTCCTTAAAAATTAAACTTCCGGCATCACCCAATTTTTCCTGGGTCACGCGATTTACCTCCCTCATGTTGGTCGTGAGACCAGTCGGTGAGGGCCGCCTAATGGTGGCGTTCACCATTTTTTTTAGAAAATTAAACTTACATCCTCAATCACAAATACTAAAACTTAATTATCATTTACGCGTCAAAAACAATCGGTATTTAAAATGAGGATATGTTCAACTAAATAGTTTGCTTATCCTAAAAAGGTTAAGAAAAATTATTAATCATTAAATCATGAGATTAAATTTAAAAGTGAAAATTTAAAATTTTAGAGGGAAAAGTTGTTTGAGGGTAATTTAGTTAGAACAATTTTTCTCCCATATTTTTCAAACGTTCATAACTTTTACATACGATATTATTTTTTTTAAAAAAAATATATCATAAGAACAAGCATTTTTTTCTCTTTAAAATGAGAATAATGTTGCTATAAAAAAAAAAATTTTTCAGCTCATTGTGTTTCATTATCGTCATTGTGTCTTTCTTAAATTTTTGTGTCTAATTATCTCTTTATGTTTTTCTTACAGGTAATTGTGTCTTTTTTACATGCAAATGTGTCTTTTCTAATGATAATTGTGTTATTCATACCCGTCATTGTGTCATCCTTGCTTAACATTATGTATACTACAAATCATTGTGTATTAAATTGCTCATGAAAACACAAAATTTAGCAAAAACACAAAAGACACAATGATATGTAAAAAAGACACAATGACATGTACAAAAGACTCAATGTTTATACAAAAGACACAATGACCAGTACAAAATTATTATACTCGTCATTGTGTCTTTTTACGAATAATTGTGTCTTTTTTAAAAATCATTGTGTTATTTACACTCGTCATTGTATTATCCTTGCTTGACATAATGTATTCTGCAACATCATTGTGTCTTAATTGTTCACAAAAACACAACATTGAGCAGAAACACAAAAGACACAATGACTTGTACAAAAGATACAATGTTTATACAAAAGATACAATGACCAGTAAAAATTGTTATACTCATCAATGTGTCTTTTTAAAGGTAATTGTGTCTTTTTGAAATATCGTTGTGTTATTTATTGTCACACCCCCAAATTTCAACTAACGGAATCATACCGTTTGGGACGTGACAAACCAGGATCTCAGATCTTTAGACATAGTGAAGACCTCTATATGCTTTTCAAAAATAACTTTGGTCTAAATTGAAAAATTCAGAGTTTTAAACATTGCGGAAGCGTTTGTAAAAAGTAAAACAATTCAATGTTTGCAAAATGTAAATTACAATGATAATGTCTCAAATATTCAAATCCAAAACAACTGTAATGTAAAATATGCATGAGAGTCGATCTCCTAGTCCATGCTTGCTTGTTCTTGTACCATAGTCATGATAGCTAGTCATTTGTACTATTTACATAAGCGGTCGACACCGAAGCTGACTGTTAGAATGTAATTTGCCTTTCCACTATTGTCTAGCACAAACAATAGTAATGTTTGAATTGGCTAGTCAAACACTTGCGTAGACCTACAATCTACCAAGTGAGGTTTGTCAAACCTAATAGATCTATTTCCAACTACCACGCTTTGCACTACGGCAAACTAAACGGTTCGATATGTAAGGACTTGTAATGTTATGTTCGCACTTAATGTAAATAGCTAACTCATGCAAGTGATATGTATCTAAAATGTTTGTTGCACATGTTTTCTCCCCCAAAACAGTTAAAATAAGAAAAGGGGCCGTGTATGCACCTGTGAATGCAGTAGAATGATCGATTACACTTGAAATTGCAGAAACAGTCTTCTACGAGGAATCTGTGTTTTAACAATAACGTTATGTTATTCGGGATGTCGTTTTGTGTTTGTAATCACATACGTGTCAACACACGTATGTTAGATTGTTAGAAATGTGCATACATAAGTACGCGTGTCTTTAAAATTGTTTAATTAAACCGTATAAGTATATATACGATTTTATTAAAATATGCGTAATTATACGCGATTATGGTTCCGGATAAAAACATGATTTTATCGTTTCAGGTTGTTCGTATTTTCATTACGGTTCCAACGCAACTTGAACGGATCGAAACGGAGTTAAAACGAAGAAATTATGTTTGAATTACTAAAAATTAGGTTTTAATCCAAAAAGAGGTGGAGCACAGGTTCGAACCTGTGACCCCCCCCCCCCCACTTCAATCCCACGCAAACTACCACTCTGATCTGCTAGGATTTGACAAAGGAACTTGGTTTTTAATTCTTTTAGGCCCAAACAGCCCAGCTTCCCTTTGTTAACTATAGCCGAAGCAAATGAGTCCCAATTGACCCACGATTCATCAGAGTTCGATCCTTAAACCTTAGAGGTATTGTTACAGGGATCCATTCGACCATACAGGTGGTTTTAATTTGGAAACAAATCAATATAACCCGATTAATCGGGTGTGTACACGTCCGAACTCAAGTCCCCTCATTCTCAATCCAAATCAATTGAATTGATAATCAAAAGTTCTTAAATTCATAGGGTTTCTATTACACAGAGGATTTTGACACTATCATTGTTGTTTAATTCGAAAACTAAGTTCATTTATATACAAATCCCAAAATCATTTTAATCAATAAACCCTAGAAATCGAACCTCATAATTCGTTGTTGTTTTATGAAATTACTATGGGGTTATCATTCAAATATGAATTTCGAAACTCTCTGAAAGATTTAATTCGCCTATCAAGTTCTATCAATTCAAAATCCCCAATTCGTTTGAACTCAAGAACCCTAAAACCCAATCTCATACAATTCGATGTTGTTTCTTACAAGTAACATAGGGTTCACGTTAATCGAGTTCTTCTGGAACTGTGGGTACCATTTAATTTGATTCTAAAACTAATTTTCATGAAAACCCCCAAAACGTTTTAATTATGAACCCTAGAAATCAATTTCTTGCAATTCGATAATGTTTTATGAAATTAGTATGTGGTTTTCAGTATAATGTGAATTTCGAACCTTTCTGTAAGATTTAATTCGATTTTAAAACCTGTTTGGATCAAAACCCCCAAACCGTATGTTAGCATGAACCCTAGAATTCGGATTCTTATAATTCGATGCTTGTGATCGAAAATAGGATAGGGTTATGCTTAATCGAAGTGTTTAGATGGAGTAGAGATCGAATGTTACCTGGTTCGATGTTCGATTCAAGGTGATCGATTAAAAGGTTGGGTTTCAGCCAAGCTTTAATCGAGTTCTTCAATCTCGTAGCTTCTGTTTCCGATTGTGATGTGTAACAGGTGCTAAAGATGCCGATTAGAGTGTATGAAGTTTCAATTTGATGTAGTGAAGTCGAATGATGTGATTTTGATAGTGAGTAGCAACGGTTTCGTCTTTCTGGCTTACATTTGAGTTCAATTCGGCATTATTGGTGATCATAACTGATAATCATTGATGATAATCATAAATATGATGATTAAGGATTGTTATTATTCAGTTACAACTCAAATTTTGGTGAATTACGAATTTCTCCTTGAATCCCACTCGAATTTTTACTTTTAAAGTCAAAATTGATTTCTTTTGTTTGATTCCCACTTTAGTATTTATAGTTTAGGTGTTTATAACCTTAAATAACCATCAATGAGATGATTAAAGATAGTCTAATTTGACTGTAACTGATTATGTAAGTAATTTCGAATTCCAATTGACTCCAAAACCGAATTTTGACTATTAAAGTCAAAGTTGTGTACTCTAACCCACTCTTAACCCTAATTCTTGTAATTTAATAAGTTATGAACTAGTTTTGTTCAATTACAATTCTTTTAATTTGATTTTGTGACATTTCATAACATTTCTGTTAGTTTTCAGTTAACGGAGTTAACCCAAAACGTCGGATTGTCACATCATTCCCTTGTTGAAGAAATTTTCGTCCCGAAAATTGTTAGATGTTAGAAGTAGTTAGGAAACTACTTGCGAGTTCAGATTATACGTGTTAGTGCGATAGTTGATCATTCCGTGTACGTGTGTGTACTCACACACAAAACCCAATGTTTGCAACATCCCAGCTAAGTATGATCGTTTTAAGTTCAATGTTTGCGTGCACACCAGTTAATGCACCTAACTATGAATGTTCGTGTTTGATCATACTGTGCTTTGTAACCTTGCACATGGTGAATGTTTACAACTGTTTGTACTATGTAACCCCGCACATAGCAAATGTTTGAAACTAATCATGTATGTACTACCATAACATGTAACATATGAAATGTAGCACATAAAATGTAATGTATTACATATGTTTATAACAAAACCAATTGTATAAAATGTTTGTGCTTACCATTTAAAATCTGAAGTGTTGATGTGTGAAGTATCACGTCATCCCCTTGTTGAAGGAAATTTCGTCCCGAAATTTAACGTGTCTTCGCAGTGTTTGCAGTTGTTGTTTTGAACAGATGAGGATACTTCTTCATCATTTGATCTTCCCTTTCCCATGTGAATTCAGGTCCACGTCTTGAATTCCACCGGAATTTTACCATCGAAATCTTGCTTTGTTTGAGTTGTTTGACCTCCCGGTCTATGATTTCAACTGGTTCTTCGATGTATCGTAACTGTTCGTCTACTTGTATTTCTTCTAGTGGTACAATCAATGTCTCATCAGAAAGACATTTCTTTAAGTTTGAAACGTGAAAGACATCATGAACTCCGCTGAGTTCATTCAGTAATTTAAGTTGATACGCAACCGGACCAATCCTTTTCAGAATCTCAAAAGGTCCTACGTAGCGTGGACTAAGCTTCCCGCGCTTGCCGAATCGTATCACACCTTTCCAAGGTGATACCCTTAGAAGAACTCGGTCTCCTACTTGAAATTCCAACGGCTTACGACGTTTGTCAGTGTAACTCTTTTGTCGATCCCGGGCCGCTGCCATACGGTTCCGGATTTGAACTATCTTCTCAGTCGTCTCGTGTACTAATTCAGGTCCTGTTATTTGACTGTCACCAATTTCAGCCCAACAAGCTGGTGAACGACATTTGCGACCGTATAAAGCTTCAAATGGTGCCGCTTGAATACTCGTATGATAACTGTTGTTGTAAGAGAATTCCACTAACGGTAAGTGGTTTTCCCAACTATCACCAAAATCAATGACACAAGCTCATAACATATCCTCGAGCGTTTGGATTGTACGTTCACTCTGACCGCTGGTTTGCGGATGATAGGCGGTACTCATGTCTAAACGAGTTCCCAAAGACTTATGGAGAGATTTCCAAAAGTTTGAAGTGAATCGGGCATCCCGATCTGATATGATGGAAATTGGTACACCATGTCGCGCTACCACTTCCTTGATGTAAATACGAGTCAATTTCTCCATTTTGTCGGTTTCTTTAATTGCCAAGAAATGTGCAGATTTCGTTAATCGGTCAACAATTACCCATATCGTGTCACAACCGCTTGGTGTACGGGGTAACTTAGTAATGAAATCCATCGAAATCTGTTCCCATTTCCACATCGGTATTTCTGGTTGCTGCAGTAAACCAGACGGTTTTTGATATTCAACTTTGACTTTCGAACAAGTCAAACATTTGCTAACGTACTTAGCAATGTCGGCTTTCATATGAGGCCACCAATACAGTGCCTTTAAGTCATGATACATCTTGTCTGACCCCGGATGGACTGAATATCTAGACTTGTGCGCTTCGTCCATCACGAGTTCCCTTAAACCACCATACAAAGGTATCCAAAGTCGATTAATGAAACATCAAATTCCATCGGGCTTAACATCCAATTGTTTTTCCATTCCTCGTAAGGATTGCTGTTCCAAGTCATCCTTTTCTAAGGCTTTAAGCTGAGCACTGCGTACCTTGTCAGGTACGTCAGTATGTATTGTCATCATAAGTGCACGAACCCGTCTTGTTGATGTTGTGTCTTTTCTGCTTAAAGCATCAGCTACCACATTAGCTTTTCCCGGATGATACTTGATCGCGCGTTCGTAGTCATTCAACAACTCGACCCACCGTCATTGTCGCATATTGAGCTCCTTCTGATCAAAGATATGTTGCAAAGTCTTATGATCAGTGTACACTTGGTTCCATATAAATAGTGCCTCCAAATCTTCAAAGCAAATACCACTGCTCCTAACTCCAAGTCATGAGTAGTGTAATTCTTTTCGTGTGGTCGTAGTTGTCGTGAAGCGTAAGCAATCACTTTATCACGTTGCATCAGCACACATCCCGAACCCTGTGCAGATGCGTCACAATACACCACAAAGTCTTCCGTTCCTTCCGGTAAGGACAGAATCGGTGCACTGCAGAGTTTTTGTTTCAATAACTGGAATGCAGCTTCCTGTTTATCCATCCAATTATACTTAGTTCCTTTGTGAGTAAGAGCTGTAAGTGGTTGAGCGATCTTTGAGAAACCCTCAATGAATAGCCGGTAATAACCCGCCAAACCTAGGAATTGTCGTACCTCGGTAGGGTTTTTGGTGCTTACCAATTCTTAATCACCTCAATTTTCGCTGGATCAACATGTATGCCCTTTACATTGACTATATGACCCAAGAATTGAACTTCTCGCATCCAGAAGTCACATTTCGAGAACTTAGCGTACAATTGTTCTTGTTTCAGTAATTCTAACAGCAATCGAAGATGTTCAGCATGCTCCTCTTTAGTCTGAGAATAGATGAGAATGTCATCAATGAAAACAATGAAAAACTTATCAAGATAAGGTTTGCAAACCCGATTCATGAGATCCATGAATACTGCTGGAGCGTTTGTCAACCCAAATGGCATGACCAAGAATTCGTAATGGCCATAGCGCGTTCTGAATGCTGTCTTTGGAATATCTTCCTCTTGGACTCTGAGTTGATGGTATCCAGATCTGAGATCAATCTTCGAATAGTAACTCGAACCTTGAAGCTGATCGAACAGATCATCAATTCTAGGTAACGGATACCGGTTTTTGATGGTAACCTTGTTCAGTTCCGGGTAATCGATACACATACAGAAAGTCCCGTCCTTTTTCTTAACAAATAAGACTGGAGCTCCCCAAGGTGAAAAACTAGGTCGTATAAAGCCCTTATCCAACAACTCTTGCAGTTGTGTAGATAACTCTTGCATTTCAGATGGTGCAAGTCGATAAGGCGCCCTAGCTATCGGTGCTGCGTCTGGTGTGAGGTCGATTCGAAATTCCACTTGTCTGATAGGCGGTAATCCCGGTAGGTCTTCTGGAAATACTTCAGAAATTCACAAACTACTGGGATGTCTTCGATCTTCTTCTCAGCTACCGGCTTCTCAGTTATAAGTGCTATAACTGTTGTATGACCTTTACGCAGACATTTATGTGCCTTCATACATGATATGAGATGCAGTGGCGTACTGCTCTTCTCACTTTGTACATACAGTGTCTCTCCATGTGGAAGAGGTATACGGACGATCTTTTCATGGCATACTAATTCAGCCTGGTGTTTGGACAACCAGTCCATGCCAACGACTACATCAAAACTGCCTAAAGTAATAGGCATAAGGTCAATTTCCAGTGTTTGACCCATCAAGTCAAGGATACATCCTTTAAGGATTTGTTCAACTACAATTAACTTGCCATCAGTTAGTTCTACAGTGTATGGGTTTTCTAAGGCAGTAGGACTGACATTTAGCAACTTAGAAAATGTACTAGATACAAAACTCCGCTCTGCACCAGTGTCAAATAGCATAGAGGCATAGTGATTATTCAAGAGGAACGTACCCGTAACAATGTTGGTGGAGTTTGTTTGCAGCTCCCCACGGCCCTTAGCACCATTGTTGTTGATATTGTTGTTGTTGGTGCCATTACCGTTGCCATTCGTATCATTAGCCTCGCCCTTCTTGAGTTGTGGGCAATCCTTTTTTAAATGCCCCGGCTTTCCACACTCATAGCACCCCTTTTGAGTGTTGTTCTGGTTGGTGGAGTTTGTTTGCAGCTCCCCACGGCAGTCTTTGGCTGCATGACCCGCTTTACCGCACCGTTGACACCGGTACTTATCACACTGATTCCCAACATGATGGAATCCACACTTGTTGCATTTTGGGTATTTACCAATATACCCCCCAGATGACTGCTGACCACTGTTCGAATTGTGATAAGTCTTGTTTGAATCCTGCTTGCGATTCTACTGAAACGATTGTTGAGAAGAGTTTTTGAAAATGTTGCTCTCCCACTTCCTTTTGTGGTCTCCCACTTTAGTAACTGCTGTTCTCTTGGGCAAAGTCCCTTGTTGTACTGCTTGATCAGTCAGTTGGTGTGCCAACCGAACAGCTTGTTGAATCGTTGTGGGATTTGCAGAAGTGACTAACCCCTGGATCTGAGGCACTAATCCCCCAATGTACCTCTCAATCCACTTGCTCGGTGGAGTAGCCATGTGAGGTAAGAGTCTGGCTAGTTCATGTGATCGAGTAGTGTACTCCTCGATATTAGACCCCTCCATCTTAAGATGCCAATACTCATCTTCCAGCTTTTGTATTTCACTGCGAGGCAATACTCCTCTTGCAGTAATGTCTTGAAACCATTCCAGGTTAGGGCATTGGCCTCACCCAATCCCAATGTTTGAACGTTGGAGTTCCACCAGGTCAATGCTGGACCCTCCAAAGTTCCCGTAGCGTACTTAACCTTATTCTCTTCAGGACAGTTGCAAATCTCAAACACTGACTCTGCCTTTTCAATCCATCGTAGGAGTCCAATGGCCCCTTCCGATCCTTTGAAATTATGAGGTTTGCAGTCCAAAAATGTTTTGAAAGTGCATACTGGTGGGTTTACTAATCCCCCAGTTGGACCATATGGTCTCGTCGGGTGTGTCTGAGTATAGTTCGCGATAGCTTCCGTGACCCTACGGTTGATCAGTTCATTAAGTTCCGCAACTGTCATATTGATGTTTTCTCCGGCCATTGAGATGGACTAGGTCACACACAAACAACATAATGGATTGTGCTGTCGAAAGACTGAAAACGAATCTGTAGTAAATCCGGAGAACATGATAAACACGTGATGTCAAAACATCTCCACCTATACAAAGAAAAAGTGGTACCCGACAATGGTGCTTAAATTTCGGGACGAAATTTCTTTAACAAGGGGAGACTGTGACAACCAGTACCAAACAGTCCGGCAAGTCCGTACGGTGTGTGTACTTTCACCATTTACTGTGTGTAAATACAGTGAACAAACAGTTGTGTGACAACAGAACTCCGAAAACAAACAATAGTTGTATGTGTTTAAGTGAAAACTTAAATGCGGGAAATACAACAACTCAAAAGAAACAGCAGTGTACAAACGAATGACAATAACCTATCGGTTGCGATCTGATATCCATAGATAATAGGAATCAGATGACCGACAACACAGTACGAAAGCAAGGTGAATTTCATAATAACAAGGTGAAAACAGACAGTTTAGTTGAGTCTGTTTGTGAGAATGTTCAAT
Organism: Mikania micrantha; assembly: GCA_009363875.1. Classification (NCBI taxonomy): domain Eukaryota; kingdom Viridiplantae; phylum Streptophyta; class Magnoliopsida; order Asterales; family Asteraceae; genus Mikania; species Mikania micrantha. The sequence continues at coordinate 11,494,063 of CM018695.1, forward strand.
GAAAAACAATAATTCAGTATTGTAGACGAATAATAAACCGACAGTGTGTTTGCGTGGGTGACGATTCGCGCAAACATATCTGTGGGTTTGGCGTTCTGAAACGATAACTGAAAAGTAGAAAACCAAATCAGAAAGTGAAACGTATGATCGTGTTTGTACAGTTGGCGCTCTATACGAAAATGCGCGTAGGTGACGTTTTCTGATCAAAACGACGAAAACAGACGATTACGAGCATTTAAAATAATTAAAATAAATTAAAAGTAATATATTCTGGAAATTTTCACCAAAACCCTAATTTATATAATTAATTATGTAAAACAACCTAGTGAAATAAATCGTATTTTACAATTCGTAACGAAGCGACAAGGATTAACGATCTGACCTCGCACGAAACAGTAAAGGTAAGTGAAACATAAATATTCAGGTTTTACAATTTTGAAACTCATCAAAATTGTCAGAGAAAACTATCTACTTAAAAGATTCGTAAAACACGCGTTTACGTGCCGAAAGCGTGTCGAAATCGAGAACCGAGCAACCGAAACGGACCCGAACTCACTCGGGGTATAAATACCATGAATGAGTTCATCTCTTTCATTCAACACACCACTTTCTCACTCTAGAACTCCATTCCCGGTTCTCTCTCTCTCTAGAAACTCTAGACTTTAACCCTCCATAACTCACTCAATACTACACCAAATCAAGCCATTCTTGAGCCAAATCGAAGCCCTTAATCTCCTCTACACGAAAGTACAAAGGATCTGTCCTAACAACCACTAAATCGAAGGTAATCTGAACTTGAAAGTGGCGAAAATTAGGGTTTTCAACCCTTTTGTTGAACCCATCGCACCACCGGCCTTCTAACCTTCTTCCTTGAACCATACACCACCGAAACCTAGTCCCAACCTACACCATATATGAAAACACCACAGAACCTTGAATGGAGATGGTTCTAGGCTAAGCCTAGTTGCGGCCGAAGGAGGAGCCTAGGTGGCCGAATGGCTGGAGCCGAAGGGGGGCTGGGCGAAAGAGCTTGGCCGCACGGCCAGAGGCCTGCCGAACCACTGCCGACCGAATGACCCTTTCCCCCCTCTTTCGCTAAATTGGGTGCCGAATGGTTCTCACTCTGGTCAAGACCCTTTCGGGCCTCCTCCTTATTCGATTGGATCTCATTAGGGCGCATGAAGAACTTCATTCGGCCATGTCATACGTGACAAACACATTCGGCCAGGACCATCTATACGGCCAAGCTCACTTCATTCGACCATCACCCATTGACCCACACTATCATTCGGTCTAAACATATACCGATGGCCCAATAGATTAAGCCCATACCACTGGTGGGCCCTCACATACTTGGTTCGGCCCAAGCCTACCCATTCGACCAAAGGTCTTCCACCCAGCCATGTTTATTAGGTTGCAACATCAGTCGGTCACCTCATCTTGACGACCCAAACTGTTCAGCCTGTGTGATTATTTTGGGCCCAAGAGGTTGTTGCGGCCCAGGAAACCTCAGTCGGCCCATGGCCATTAGGTTGGCCCAATCATTCGGCCCTATAACAAATGTAGTAAATCGATAATTGGAATCAATTAAAATGGTTTATGTGGATAGGAATATGGCACATTACTACAAAGGTGACAACAATTCTAGTAATATTTATACATAACATCTAACAATCGCTTTTATAAAGTTCATGATGACAAGGGGTTATCTAAAACATATGGGAGAGATGTTTAAAACCTACTAACTAGTCTAAACCGTTATAAGGGTAATGTGCAAGCTTGATACAAAACCCTAAGTAATACTTAGGAACTATTTGGACTTCAATTTTACACAGTACCTTACGAATAAGACAAGTGCAACACAAAATCAATAACATAACAATCAACCTTGACCTGATTGGGTTAGGTGTTATTAAAGTCCGTAATGAGTAGACAGGGCCGAATGATGACCGAGACTTTTGAGTGTTAGCCAACTTAAGGCTAACACATACACACACCCAAGTCGTCTATAACTTATACTTATAAGTTACATACAACGTAATATCAATACAGGACCGTGAAAACAACATCAAGAACAACAACGAGTGCGTGCATTCTTATTTAGACTAAGTCAACCACAACCACTACAAGGTGAGTTCATATGCCCCTTTTTCAAATCTTTTCTGATTTCAAAGCTCAGGGCTGAGAAACATGCTTAACTTTTAATTATTTAAAAGTTTCCATTAACATATTGCTTATATTATGATTTAGATAATAATTGTTTATCGTTATTATGGTTTATCATTACATGCTTGCTTGATTGATTCTATCATACCTGAACTAGCTAGGATGCTACATGCCAACCTAGAATCATGACACATTAACACATAGGATAATGTAAGTTGCTAAGAGTATATCTTTCAACTGTGTTTTATTCTTACACGATAGAACAACGGGAAAACCAAGGGATAACATACCAATAACAACTACAAAAAACAAGAATGATAATCATGATAACGTAACTTCATGATAACAAGATCATTCACACATTACTAACATTGTGTATAAGACAAGTTCTTATAACACTTTGTTCAAGTTAGTAAGAACACTCAACATCGAGATAACAGTTGAGACAATTACTCGTGATATCGAGGAGGATATTATGAGCACACCTTTGCGGGATGGCATTCCCCACATATACTGTCATTACCTATTAAGACTCTATTTAGATCACATCCTATAACCGTCAGAGGGTGCCGGTTACACAACCATAGATCAGTCGGGTAAATCACTAACACTAATCATCAGGGCTTGGGGTAATCTAATGAAATCACACCGGGGCACTAGGGGTGCTATCATTCCAATTAATATCATTCATAAAATCTAAGGAACGTATTCATTCCAATAGATATTATGGGAGGATATCTTACACGCCGGGCTGGTCAGTAATGACAGCTACTGGGACTATTATGTCCCTACCTAGAAATCGAGTACGATATCTTACACACTGGGCTGGTCAGTAATGATTAGCTACAGAAACTATTAAGTTTCGCTCTAGATATCGAGTATGATATCTTACACGCCGGGCTATTCCGCAAGGAATAGCTAACAGAGGCAATTATGTCTCTTTACGCAATTATTTGGGTATTTTACACGCCGGGCTAATCAGTAATGAATAGCTACAGAAACTATTAAGTTTCTTTTTAGATATCGAGTATGATATCTTACATGCCGGGCTAATCCGTAAGGAATAGCTAACAGAGACTATTACGTCTCTTATTTTACTTTTTTTGTTATTATACATGCCTGGCTATTCCGTAAGGAATGGCTAACAGAGATAATTACGTCTCTTTCTTTTTCATTGTTTAGATGATCATACCGGGGAAATCATGGGTGTAATGAAATGGGTATCCATCGTTGTATTACAGGTAGTGTCGAATCCAGTTGAGCATGTGGTGGGATGGCGTCTGGACTTGACCCTTTCGTATGCCCTATATATAAGCATGCTTGGTTGGATGAGACACTATCTGTAAATATAACCATGGAGAGGAGATTATGTGAAACATGGGAATCAATTATCGACACAACTTGTGTGAAACATTGTGAACAAGACTGACGTAAATTCAATGGTTTTCAATTATTAAACTTATGAACACACCAACCTAGTGTTGACTTTGTTTAAATACATGTTTTCTCAGGTGACGAACAGGTTTAGTCACCACATATCAAGAGCATAGCTAGAGGACTTTTAGAAGACCTAGCTACATTTTGGGTGACCATACTTTTTGAATGACAAATCAATGAATCATATTTTGTAGATCTTGTATAGTTACAAGATATAAACACAATGATTCTTTTTGGATAGATTTACTTAGTTAAATTATGAATGTAACATTGTAATTTAACTTTGTAATTCTATATCATATGTCATGTTAGCATTTCTCATTATACATCGTGTGCCATGTAAACAATCTGATCATTTCGATTATCACAACGATATCGCGCCCCGGGAACCTTCCGCCCGACGGGAAAACCGATCCGTTCCCGCCGGCTCGGGGTGTGACAGATTGGTATCAGAGCCATGGTTATAGAGAAATATAGGTCATATTACTTAAACGGTTTGGCCTAGTCTATAACTTAGGGACCCTCATGTATAGATCATATTCCATAGGATTATATTTGCATATGTCTTCTGCGTCTGATCACTGCACTAACCGATTTTCTCTCGGTTATGATCAGAATGCCGCCAAGAAGACAACCACCTCTGTTTCCGCCACCACAAGACTTAACCCCACATTCATCTACACCATCACCATCGAACTCTCTTATACAACCACCTCCACCTCCTCCTCCACATGTTCCACCTCCACATGTTCCACCTCCACAGCCACAGTCAACTGAGGGATGTGATCCCTGATATGATGAACAGGATTAACAGCTAGAATGGCAACAACACTGGAAACTCATCTGGGGAAGGCAGTGGCAACACCAAACACCAACAGGACTCCTCCTACAAGAATTTTGTAGGTTGCAACCCACTGAGCTTTAGTGGCAGTGAGGGTGCTGTTGGATTGATCCAATGGAATGAGAAGATGGAGACTACCTTAGAGATTAGCAACTGTCCTGAACAGTATAAGGTGAAGTATGCTGCTGGTTCATTCCACAAACGAGCGTTAACTTGGTGGAACGCTCAAGTTAATACTAGAGGCAGGGACGAGGCTCTGTCAATGCCTTGGGATGACTTCAAAGCCATACTACAGGCGGAGTTTAGCACAAGAAATGAACTCAAGAAGGTTGAGACTGAGTTACTCAATCTTGTTATGATTGGTGCTGGGCATCTGGCCAACACCACAAGATTTCACGAACTAGCAGCATTGGCACCGGATATTGTGCCAACACTGGAGAAGAGAATTGAACGGTATATCGGGGGATTACCGGCTTGTATGCAAGGTTTTATCCTTGCTGCTCATCCAACAACCTTGGATATGGCTGTTACTTTGTCATCAACAATGACAGATGTGATGGTTGCATCTGGGACGCTCAAGAAAGAGTCTGAATCTACTGAGGAGCGACACCCCACCAAGAAACAAAAGGTTGCTAAAAATTTTGCAACGACTACCACTACCAAACAATCAGTGCCCACACAACCACAACTGACCCACAAGCCTTATTCTGGCACAGCCCCATTCTGCAATAAGTGCAACTATCATCACCAACCTGACACAGGGTGCAGACAATGCACTTATTTCGGGAAGATGGGACACTGGTACAAATTTTGCAAGAACCAAGCAGCTCAGCACAGGGCTAATCAAGCAATGGCACAAACCACTGTAAGAAACGATCGCAATTCCTGTTACACCTGCGGGGAGCCAAGACATTATGCGAAAGACTGTCCAAAAAGGGTGCTACCGAGAGGGCAAGCACCGAGAGGACGTGCATTTCAGATAGGGGCGGCTGCTGTCACACCCCGGGCCGGCGGGAACGGATCGGGTTTTCCCGTCGGGCGGAAGGTTCCCGGGGCGCGATATCTTGAATGATAATCAACGATCAGATTGTTTACATAGCACATGATAATAAATGAGAAATGCTAACACATCAATGATATAGAATTACAAGATTAAATTATAATGTATCGTTCATAATTTAACCAAGTAAATCTATCAAAAGAATCAATGAGACTATATCTTGTGTCTGTACAAGATATACAAAAGATGATTCATGTTCTTGTTAGCCAAAAGTATGCAATCACAAAAGTAGCTAGGTCTTTTAAGAGTCCACTAGCTATGTCCCTAAATTCATGGTGACTAAACCTGTTCGTCACCTGAGAAAACATGCATTTAAACAAAGTCAACACTAGGTTGATGAGTTCATAAGTTTAGTAATTGAAAACCACTGAATTTATGTCAGTCATATTCACAATGTTTCACACAAGTTGTATTGATAATTGAATCCCATGTTTCACACAATGTCCTCTCCATGGTTATATTTACAGATAAAGTCTCATCCAGCCAAGCATGCTTATATATAGGGCATACGAAAGGGTCAAGCCCAGACACCATCCCACCACATGCTCAATTGAACTCAACACTACCTGTAATACAACGATGGATACCCATTTCCTTTCACCCTAAATTTCCCGGTATGTCTATCCAAATAATGAAGAGAAAGAGATGTAATTATCTCTGTTAGCAATTCCTTACGGAAAAGCCCGGCATGTAAGATAAACCAATAATTGAAATAAAGAGACATAAATATCTCTGTTAGCTATTCCTTACGGATTAGCCCGGCATGTATAATAACCCAATGAAATAAAGTAAGAAACGTAATCGTCTCTGTTAGCTATTCCTTACGGATTAGCCCGGTGTGTAAGATATCATACTCAATATCTAGAACGAAACATAATAGTTTCTGTAGCTAATCATTACTGACTAGCCCAGCTTGTAGAATACCCCAAACAATTGAAATAAGAGACATAATTGCCTCTGTTAGCTATTTCTTAAGGATTAGCCCGGCGTGTAAGATATCATACTCGATATCTAGAGCGAAACTTAGTAGTCTCTGTGACTGTCAGTACTAACCAGCCCGGTGTGTAAGATATCATTCTCGATATCTAGATAGGGACATAATAGTCCCAGTAGCTGTCACCCCTGTCCAGCCCGGTGTGTAACGTGTCCTACTCATGATTCCTAGTTTGAGACATAATAGTCTCAGTAGCTGTCATTACTGACCAGCCCGGTGTGTAAGATATCCTCCCACACTATCTATTGGAATGAATACGTTCCCTAGATTTTATGAATGTTATCAATTAGAATGATAGCACCTCTCGTGCCCGGTATGATTTCATTAGATTACCCCAATCCCTGGTGATTATTGTTCGTGGTTTACCCAATTGATCTATGGTTGTGTAACCGGCATCCTCTGACGGTTATAATATATGCTCTAAATAGAGTCTTACTAGGTAGTGTTAGTATGTGTGGAAATGCCATCCCAAAAGTGTGCGCTTGCGATATCCTCCTCGATATCACAAGTAATTGTCTCGACTGTTATCTCGATGTTGAGTGTTCTTACTAACTTGAACAAAGTGTTATAAGAACTTGTCTAATACACAATGTTAGTAATGTGTGAATGATCTTGTTATCATGAAGTTACACTATCATGATTATCATTCTTGTTATTTGAAATTGTGATTGGCATGTTATCCCTTGGTTTCCCCGTTGTTCTATCGTGTAAGAATAATAAATAGTTGTAAGATATATTCTTAACAATTTGTATTATTCTAGTGCATAAATGTGTCAGGATGCTATAATGGCATGTATCTTCCTAGCTATCTCAGGTATGATATAATCAAACAATCAATCATGTAATGATAAACGATAATAAAGATAAACAATTATTATCTAAATCATAAGATAAGCAATATGTTAATAGAACTTTTAAGTAAATAAAAGTTTAGCATGTTTCTCAGCCCCGAGCTTTGAAATCAGTAAAGATTAAGAAAAGGGGCATATGAACTCACCTTGATGTTGAAGTGGTTGACTTAGCTTAAATGAAGAAAAGCACGCGCTCTTGATTGACTTGAGTTTGTTTTCACGATCATGTATTGATTTCATGTTGTATTTGACTCATAAGTATCAATTGTTGGGATTTGTGTGCTTGTAGGTGTTAACCTTAGCTTTGTTATCACCTCTTGGTCTCGATCCTCATTCGGCCTCACTTAGTTGGTGTAGACCTTCTAACACTTATCCCACTAGGTTTAAGTTATCTTGTTTAGTCATTGTTTTTAAGTTGTCATTTAATTCATTATAATGACAAGGAAGTTCTAAGTATAACCTAGATTTGTATATTAAGTGTTATGAACTTTGTCTCATCATTAACCCATTTGTTTCATAATTGTGTTAATATTCTTGTAATATGCTATTACCCACAACATGTGTTTCATCATTTACCACTCGTTTCTTTGTGTGATTGACAATTAAACCTTGTGGGTTAAGTGTTGGGCCGCATCTATGTAAGTGGGCCCTATATCTGTAATGGGCCGAATGGGTTGGAATATGGTCCCTAAGTGTGTGCTATTGGTCCGGTCGTAGAGAGTGGGCTGCCTTAGTTTCTATTGGACCGAACTAGTGTGGGCTGAACAAGAAAAATGAGCCCACTGAAATGGGCTGAGTCTGTTGCTTTCTGTGTGGGCCAGATCATGCAACATGGGCCGGTTGTGAGCTAGCTTTGGGCCAATCAGCTTGTGGGTTGCTAACAGGTCCCGGCCGAGGGAAAAAGAGGAAAAGGTTCGGCACTTATGTACGTGTTCCAGACAGCAAGGTTCGCCCATTCCTTTGTGCATGGTTCGGCTGGGGCAGCATAAGGTTCGTGGGCATGGCAGAAGAGAAGGGTTCGGCTACCATGTCCATTCCAGAGGTTCATTTCAGGTGATGGTCCGGCTGTAGGTTCGTCTAAAGTAGACAGTGCATGGTTCGTGGCTCATGTTAGGTTCGCCTAGGGTTTCTGTAACAAGGTTTGTTACTGGCGGCTGGTTGTGGGTTCGCTTAGAGGGTGGGTTCGGCTGATGGTTTACGAACACTAGGTTCGGCCAACAGTGCAGGTTCGGCTCTCAGGTAGACCGGTGTCTGGTTCGGCCATACCACGATCCCCACGAACCTGTGTTTCACCCATGTTCCCCCATCAACCTCGAATGCTTGCAGGTCGTCTCCACTGGTTGTGTGATACTACAATGATGTCCATAAGGTATAATATGTGTGTAATATAGCTTGGAAACTGTTCAAGAGGTGGATCGAACAAATCTACATGAAAACCCTATTTTTCCCGAACGTTTATGGCTTCATACCATAATTTTCTGTGGTTAAAACTTTAGATCGTTTGTACTTTCATGTAGAGGGCTTCAAGAGCTTCGTGTGGGTTCAAGAATCATTCAAATCCGTCTACAAACGAGCAAGATATGGGGTTTTGAAGGTGGAAAATGGTGGTGGAAGGGTGGTGGCCGGAAATGTGAGTAGAGAGAGAGTGGAAATGTGTTTTGTGAAAAAGAAGGCTTCATTTAGCCTTTAAATACTCCGAGGGTATTCGGGTTCGTTCCGGTTGCTCGGTTCACGTCTTTGTCGCGTATCCGGAAATTTACGCCTGATTTAGTTTTTATAAATGAAAGAAGTTAAATTAATTATTTTGATGAGTTTCAAAATTGTAAAATGTTATTTATTTTATTTTATTAATTTATTTTCGTTCGTGTCGTGCTTTCGTTTCCGTTTCGTCAGAAAACGTTACTTACGCGCGTTTTCGTACAGAGCGCTAGCTGTACAAACACGATCGTACGTTTCACTTTCTGATTTGGTTTTCTACTTATCAGTTATCGTTCAGAATGTTAAACTCACAGATATGTTTGTGTGAATCGTCACCCACACAAACACGCTGTTAGTTTATTATTCTGAAATGACACTGCAATATGATTTGAATTGTGTTTTCTCACTGTCGGACTCAACCAAACTTCCTATTTTCACATTGTTTTCGTACTGATTTGTCGGCCATCGGATTCCTGTCATATATAGAGATCCGATCGCAGCCGATATGTTCTTGTCATTTGTTTGTACACTGCTGTTTCTCTTGAGTTGTTGTATTTACTATATTTAAGTTTTCACTTAAACACATACAACTGTGGTTTGTTTTCTGAGTTCTGTTGTCACACACCTGTTTACGCACTGTATTTACACACAGTAAATGGTGAAAGTACACCCACCGTACGGACTTGCCGGACGGTTTGGTACTGGTTGTCACAGTCTCCCCTTGCTAAAGAAATTTCGTCTCGAAATTTAAGCGTCATTGTCGGGTACTACTTTTTCTTTGCATAGGTGGAGATGCTTTGATATCATGTTTTTCTCATGTTCTCATGGTTATACAAAGTTGTATTTAGAGTTTCACCGAGTCTGTTCAATGTGATATGGATTCGTTTTCAGTCTCTCGACCGTACTGTCCGAAATGTTTATGTTTCTTGGAAGAACATTGTTTGTATGTGACCTAGTCCTCCTTAGGGAGCCTAGGCTTTTGTGTATAGTTATGAAATGAGTAGACTCGATTTCATTGTTCCTGTCAATTCAAGAACATCAAGTCTACTGGAAGTGTAAGGTAGCTTGGCATCATATTCCATAGCTGTTTGTATACACTCCCATAGTGGTATCTCGAGTTGTTATAACAATTGCATGATCCCTAACGTTTACTATGATTCTTATGCTCACTTGTTATTTCTTGTCAGAAGGAACCTCTCATTCCTCCCCTTGTTGAAATGGATCCATATATTGTCCGGTAGAACAACATTGATGAATCTAATCGTGAGTGTTCTTACCCCAGTAATGACATTTATGAACACATTTCTGTTGTTTACTGGAATGACATGAAGAAAATTCTATTGGATCAAATGACTTCACACTTATCAAAGGTAAAGCATCCGTCCCGATGGTGATGTTGACACTACTCGTGTCCCTTTACTTGAATTCCATGGTATGTGTAAAGGTATTCAAGAGTTGCCCCACTGCGAGTAAGTTATAAACTAACTCTAATGAGGTTAATGATAATCTATGCTAGTATAAAAATATACACTGCAAAGATTTGGAATGAAAAGCGTACCAATGTTGGTGTCAGTGTCCTGGCGAGCAGCAGCAGCTCCAATTTGGAATGCATGTCCTCTCGGTGCTTGCCCTCTCGGTAACACCCTCTTTGGGCAGTCTTTCACATAATGTCCTGGCTCCCCGCAGGTGTAGCAGGAAATGAGATCGTTGCGTACAATGGTTTGTGCCACTGCTTGGTTTGCCCTATGTTGTGTTGCCCGCTCCTTGCAGAATTTGGACCAATGTCCCATCTTCCCGCAATAAGTGCATGGCCTGCACCCTGTGTCAGGTTGGTGATGATAGTTGCACTTATTGCAGAATGAAGCCGTGCTAGAGTAAGACTTGTGGGCCAGTTGTGGTTGTGCAGGCACTGTTTGTTTGGTAGTGGTGGCCGTTGCAAAATTCTTAGCAACCTTTCGTTTCTTGGTGGAGGGTTGTTCCAGACTCTCAGTAGTTTCGGATTCCCTCTTGAGTGCACCAGAGGCAATCATTACATCAGTCAGTGAGGCTGATAGTGTGACAGCCATCTCTAGTGTGGTTGGGTGGGCAGCCATCACATGCCCTCGGATACATGGCGGTAGTCCGCCGACATACCGCTCAATCCTTTTCTCAAGTGTTGGCACGATATCCGGTGCCAATGTTGCCAGTTCATGAAATCTGGTGGTGAATGCTAGATGTTCAGCTCCCACCATCACGTGATTCAACAGCTCTGTTTCTACTTTCTTTAGTTCGTTCCTCGGGCAAAACTCGCCCCTTAACAAAGTCTTGAAATCCTCCCAAGGCATCGCCAATGCCTCGTCTCTTCCTCGGGTTTGAACCTGGGCATTCCACCAGGTTAGTTCTCGTTTCTCAAACGATCCCAGAGCATACCTCACGCGGTGTAGATCAGGACACCCACTAATGTCGAGAGTTGTTTCCATCTTTTCGATCCATTGGATCAAGCCGACGGCTCCCTCAGTGCCATTGAATGCTGGTGGCTTGCATCCTACAAAGTTCTTGTAGGAGTAGTCCTGTTGTTGTCGGATGTTCCCGCTGCCTTCACCAGATGAGTTGGTGACATTGTTGCTGTTGTTAGTGTTGATTATGTTCATCATCTCCGGGATCACATCCCTCAGTTGGCTAGTCAAAAGGGTGGCCAGGGCCACGGTAGCAGGATCCAACTGATAAACAAGTGGTGGCGGAGGAGGAGGTGGAGGTGGTAGAAGTGGAGGAGAGTCAGGCGGTGTCGGCGTCGAAGAATGTGGAGCAGAATCTTGAGGTAGCGGTAACAGAGATGGGACACTGGTACAAATTTTGCAAGAACCAAGCAGCTCAGCACAGGGCTAATCAAGCAATGGCACAAACCACTGTAAGAAACGATCGCAATTCCTGTTAGACCTGCGGGGAGCCAAGACATTATGCGAAAGACTGTCCAAAAAGGGTGCTACCGAGAGGGCAAGCACCGAGAGGACGTGCATTTCAGATAGGGGCGGCTGCTGTCACACCCCGGGCCGGCGGGAACGGATCGGGTTTTCCCGTCGGGCGGAAGGTTCCTGGGGCGCGATATCTTGAATGATAATCAACGATCAGATTGTTTACATAGCACATGATAATAAATGAGAAATGCTAACACATCAATGATATAGAATTACAAGATTAAATTATAATGTATCGTTCATAATTTAACCAAGTAAATCTATCAAAAGAATCAATGAGACTATATCTTGTGTCTGTACAAGATATACAAAAGATGATTCATGTTCTTGTTAGCCAAAAGTATGCAATCACAAAAGTAGCTAGGTCTTTTAAGAGTCCACTAGCTATGTCCCTGAATTCATGGTGACTAAACCTGTTCGTCACCTGAGAAAACATGCATTTAAACAAAGTCAACACTAGGTTGATGAGTTCATAAGTTTAGTAATTGAAAACCACTGAATTTATGTCAGTCATATTCACAATGTTTCACACAAGTTGTATTGATAATTGAATCCCATGTTTCACACAATGTCCTCTCCATGGTTATATTTACAGATAAAGTCTCATCCAGCCAAGCATGCTTATATATAGGGCATACGAAAGGGTCAAGCCCAGACGCCGTCCCACCACATGCTCAACTGAACTCAACACTACCTGTAATACAACGATGGATACCCATTTCCTTTCACCCTAAATTTCCCGGTATGTCTATCCAAATAATGAAGAGAAAGAGATGTAATTATCTCTGTTAGCAATTCCTTACGGAAAAGCCCGGCATGTAAGATAAACCAATAATTGAAATAAAGAGACATAAATATCTCTGTTAGCTATTCCTTACGGATTAGCCCGGCATGTATAATAACCCAATGAAATAAAGTAAGAAACTTAATCGTCTCTGTTAGCTATTCCTTACGGATTAGCGCGGTGTGTAAGATATCATGCTCGATATCTAGAACGAAACTTAATAGTTTCTGTAGCTAATCATTACTGATTAGCCCGGCGTGTAGAATACCCCAAACAATTGAAATAAGAGACAAAATTGCCTCTGTTAGCTATTTCTTAAGGATTAGTCTGTCGTGTAAGATATCATACTCGATATCTAGAGCGAAACTTAGTAGTCTCTGTGACTGTCAGTTATGTGTTAGCCTCTGTTAGCTATTTCTTAAGGATTAGCCCGGCGTGTAAGATATCGTTCAGAACGTTAAACTCACAGATATGTTTGTGTGAATCGTCACCCACACAAACACGCTGTTAGTTTATTATTCTGAAATGACACTGCAATATGATTTGAATTGTGTTTTCTCACTGTCGGACTCAACCAAACTTCCTATTTTCACATTGTTTTCGTACTGATTTGTCGGCCATCGGATTCCTGTCATCTATGGAGATCCGATCGCAACCGATATGTTCTTGTCATTTGTTTGTACACTGCTGTTTATCTTGAGTTGTTGTATTTACTGTATTTAAGGTTTCACTTAAACACATACAACTGTGGTTTGTTTTCTGAGTTCTGTTGTCACACAACTGTTTACACACTATATTTACACACAGTAAATGGTGAAAGTACACCCACCGTACAGACTTGCCGGACGGTTTGGTACTGGTTGTCACAGCTGCGGCTCGCCAGGACACTGACACCAACACTGGTACGCTTTTAATTCAAAATCTTTGCAGTTGTATTATTTAATACTAGCATAGATTACCAGTAACCTCTTTAGAGTCAGTTTATAACTTACTCACATTGAGGTAACTTTAGAATACCTTACCCTATTTTTAGTAGTTGGAGGTAGACAGGGATAAATGACATGAACTCTATGTTCACTTGCTTAGTGAACAAACACATACCGTAGAAATACAAATCAATGGAGACGAGTAGTGTCAACACCATCACCTGAACAAATGCTTTACTCCTGATGGGAATGAAGTCATCTGAATCGATAGAACTTACTTCATGTAATTACAGTGAACAACAGAGATGCGTCCATAAACCCCATTACTTGGGTACGAAAACACATGAATAGATCCGTCAATGTTGTTCTATCAGACAATATACGAATCCATTCCAACAAGGGGAGAAACGAGAGATTTCTCCTGGCAAGAAATGACACACGAGTACAAGAATCATAGTAAATGCTAAGAACCATGAAATTATTGTAACAACTCGAGATACCACGATGGGAGTGTACACAAACAGCTATGGATTTTAAATGCCAAGTTACCTCACACTCCCAAGAGGCTTGATGTTAATGAATTGACATAAACAATGAAATCAAGCCTACTCATTACATAATCATACACAAAAGCCTAGGCTCATTGAGATGGACTAGGTCACACACAAACAACATAATGGATTGTGCTGTCGAAAGACTGAAAACGAATCCGTAGTAAATCCGGAGAACATGATAAACACGTGATGTCAAAACATCTCCACCTATACAAAGAAAAAGTGGTACCCGACAATGGTGCTTAAATTTCGGGACGAAATTTCTTTAACAAGGGGAGACTGTGACAACCAGTACCAAACAGTCCGGCAAGTCCGTACGGTGTGTGTACTTTCACCATTTACTGTGTGTAAATACAGTGAACAAACAGTTGTGTGACAACAGAACTCCGAAAACAAACAATAGTTGTATGTGTTTAAGTGAAAACTTAAATGCGGGAAATACAACAACTCAAAAGAAACAGCAGTGTACAAACGAATGACAATAACCTATCGGTTGCGATCTGATATCCATAGATAACAGGAATCAGATGACCGACAACACAGTACGAAAGCAAGGTGAATTTCATAATAACAAGGTGAAAACAGACAGTTTAGTTGAGTCTGTTTGTGAGAATGTTCAATGAAAAACAATAATTCAGTATTGTAGACGAATAATAAACCGACAGTGTGTTTGCGTGGGTGACGATTCGCGCAAACATATCTGTGGGTTTGGCGTTCTGAAACGATAACTGAAAAGTAGAAAACCAAATCAGAAAGTGAAACGTATGATCGTGTTTGTACAGTTGGCGCTCTATACGAAAATGCGCGTAGGTGACGTTTTCTGATCAAAACGACGAAAACAGACGATTACGAGCATTTAAAATAATTAAAATAAATTAAAAGTAATATATTCTGGAAATTTTCACCAAAACCCTAATTTATATAATTAATTATGTAAAACAACCTAGTGAAATAAATCGTATTTTACAATTCGTAACGAAGCGACAAGGATTAACGATCTGACCTCGCACGAAACAGTAAAGGTAAGTGAAACATAAATATTCAGGTTTTACAATTTTGAAACTCATCAAAATTGTCAGAGAAAACTATCTATTTAAAAGATTCGTAAAACACGCGTTTACGTGCCGAAAGCGTGTCGAAATCGAGAACCGAGCAACCGAAACGGACCCGAACTCACTCGGGGTATAAATACCATGAATGAGTTCATCTCTTTCATTCAACACACCACTTTCTCACTCTAGAAATCCATTCCCGGTTCTCTCTCTCTCTAGAAACTCTAGACTTTAACCCTCCATAACTCACTCAATACTACACCAAATCAAGCCATTCTTGAGCCAAATCGAAGCCCTTAATCTCCTCTACACGAAAGTACAAAGGATCTGTCCTAACAACCACTAAATCGAAGGTAATCTGAACTTGAAAGTGGCGAAAATTAGGGTTTTCAACCCTTTTGTTGAACCCATCGCACCACCGGCCTTCTAACCTTCTTCCTTGAACCATACACCACCGAAACCTAGTCCCAACCTACACCATATATGAAAACACCACAGAACCTTGAATGGAGATGGTTCTAGGCTAAGCCTAGTTGCGGCCGAAGGAGGAGCCTAGGTGGCCGAATGGCTGGAGCCGAAGGGGGGCTGGGCGAAAGAGCTTGGCCGCACGGCCAGAGGCCTGCCGAACCACTGCCGACTGAATGACCCTTTCCCCCCTCTTTCGCTAAATTGGGTGCCGAATGGTTCTCATTCTGGTCAAGACCCTTTCGAGCCTCCTCCTTATTCGATTGGATCTCATTAGGGCGCATGAAGAACTTCATTCGGCCATGTCATACGTGACAAACACATTCGGCCAGGACCATCTATACGGCCAAGCTCACTTCATTCGACCATCACCCATTGACCCACACTATCATTCGGTCTAAACATATACCGATGGCCCAATAGATTAAGCCCATACCACTGGTGGGCCCTCACATACTTGGTTCGGCCCAAGCCTACCCATTCGACCAAGGGTCTTCCACCCAGCCATGTTTATTAGGTTGCAACATCAGTCGGTCACCTCATCTTGACGACCCAAACTGTTCAGCCTGTGTGATTATTTTGGGCCCAAGAGGTTGTTGCGGCCCAGGAAACCTCAGTCGGCCCATGGCCATTAGGTTGGCCCAATCATTCGGCCCTATAACAAATGTAGTAAATCAATAATTGGAATCAATTAAAATGGTTTATGTGGATAGGAATATGGCACATTACTACAAAGGTGACAACAATTCTAGTAATATTTATACATAACATCTAACAATCGCTTTTATAAAGTTCATGATGACAAGGGGTTATCTAAAACATATGGGAGAGATGTTTAAAACCTACTAACTAGTCTAAACCGTTATAAGGGTAATGTGCAAGCTTGATACAAAACCTAAGTAATACTTAGGAACTATTTGGACTTCAATTTTACACAGTACCTTATGAATAAGACAAGTGCAACACAAAATCAATAACATAACAATCAACCTTGACCTGATTGGGTTAGGTGTTATTAAAGTCCGTAATGAGTAGACAGGGCCGAATGATGACCGAGACTTTTGAGTGTTAGCCAATTTAAGGCTAACACATACACACACCCAAGTCGTCTATAACTTATACTTATAAGTTACATACAACGTAATATCAATACAGGACCGTGAAAACAACATCAAGAAAAACAACGAGTGCGTGCATTCTTATTTAGACTAAGTCAACCACAACCACTACAAGGTGAGTTCATATGCCCCTTTTTCAAATCTTTTCTGATTTCAAAGCTCAGGGCTGAGAAACATGCTTAACTTTTAATTATTTAAAAGTTTCCATTAACATATTGCTTATATTATGATTTAGATAATAATTGTTTATCGTTATTATGGTTTATCATTACATGCTTGCTTGATTGATTCTATCATACCTGAACTAGCTAGGATGCTACATGCCAACCTAGAATCATGACACATTAACACATAGGATAATGTAAGTTGCTAAGAGTATATCTTTCAACTGTGTTTTATTCTTACACGATAGAACAACGGGAAAACCAAGGGATAACATACCAATAACAAATACAAAAAACAAGAATGATAATCATGATAACGTAACTTCATGATAACAAGATCATTCACACATTACTAACATTGTGTATAAGACAAGTTCTTATAACACTTTGTTCAAGTTAGTAAGAACACTCAACATCGAGATAACAGTTGAGACAATTACTCGTGATATCGAGGAGGATATTATGAGCACACGTTTGCGGGATGGCATTCCCCACATATACTGTCATTACCTATTAAGACTCTATTTAGAGCACATCCTATAACCGTCAGAGGGTGCCGGTTACACAACCATAGATCAGTCTGGTAAATCACTAACACTAATCATCAGGGCTTGGGGTAATCTAATGAAATCACACCGGGCACGAGGGGTGCTATCATTCCAATTAATATCATTCATAAAATCTAAGGAACATATTCATTCCAATAGATATTATGGGAGGATATCTTACACGCCGGGCTGGTCAGTAATGACAGCTACTGAGACTATTACGTCTCAAACTAGGGATCATGAGTAGGACACTTTACACACCGGGCTGGACAGGGTTGAAAGCTACTGGGACTATTATGTCCCTACCTAGATATCGAGTACGATATCTTACACGCCGGGCTAGTCAGTAATGATTAGCTACAGAAACTATTAAGTTTTGCTCTAGATATCGAGTATGATATCTTACACGCCGGGTTATTCCGCAAGGAATAGTTAACAAAGGAAATTATGTCTCTTTACGCAATTATTTGGGTATTTTACACGCCGAGCTAATCAGTAATGATTAGCTACAGAAACTATTAAGTTTCGTTCTAGATATCGAGTATGATATCTTACATGCCGGGCTAATTCGTAAGGAATAGCTAACAGAGACTATTACCTCTCTTATTTTACTTTTTGTGTTATTATACATGCCTGGCTATTCCGTAAGGAATGGCTAACAGAGATAATTACGTCTCTTTCTTTTTCATTGTTGAGATGATCATACCGGGGAAATCATGGCTAACAGAGATAATTACGTCTCTTTCTTTTTCATTGTTGAGATGATCATACCGGGGAAATCATGGGTGTAATGAAATGGGTATCCATCGTTGTATTACAGGTAGTGTCGAATCCAGTTGAGCATGTGGTGGGATGGCGTCTGGGCTTTACCCTTTCGTATGCCCTATATATAAGCATGCTTGGTTGGATGAGACACTATCTGTAAATATAACCATGGAGAGGAGATTGTGTGAAACATGGGAATCAATTATCGATAAACTTGTGTGAAACATTGTGAACAAGACTGACATAAATTCAATGGTTTTCAATTGTTAAACTTATGAACTCACCAACCTAGTGTTGACTTTGTTTAAATACATGTTTTCTCAGGTGACGAATAGGTTTAGTTACCACATATCAAGAGCATAGGTAGAGGACTTTTAGAAGACCTAGCTACATTTTGGGTGACCATACTTTTGGAATGACAAAATCAACGAATCATATTTTGTAGATCTTGTATAGTTACAAGATATAAACACAATGATTCTTTTTGGATAGATTCACTTAGTTAAATTATGAACGTAACATTGTAATTTAACTTTGTAATTCTATATCATATGTCATGTTAGCATTTCTCATCATACATCATGTGCCATGTAAACAATCTGATCATTTCGATTATCACAACGATATCGCGCCCCGGGAACCTTCCGCCCGACGGGAAAACCGATCCGTTCCCGCCGGCTTGGGGTGTGACATCAGATGTGTAAACAAGTGTCTAATGTCTAACAGTTATAGTCTAAGTCTACTAATGCAAACCTAGTTCGCTATAACCAATGGCTCTGATACCAATCTGTCACACCCCCAAATTTCAACTAACGGAATCATACCATTTGGGACGTGACAAACCAGGATCTCAGATCATTAGACATAGCGAAGACCTCTATATGCTTTTCAAACATAACTTTGGTCTAAATTGAAAAATTTAGAGATTTAAACATTGCGGAAGCGTTTGTAAAAAGTAAAACAATTCAATGAGTGCAAAATGTAAATTACAATGATAATGTCTCAAATATTCAAATCCAAAACAACTGTAATGTAAAATATGCATGAGACTCGATCTCCTAGTCCATGCTTGCTTGTTCTTGTACCTTAGTGTCCTGAGAAAACATGTAAATCAACTCAACACAAAGGTTGGTGCATACACAGGCTTGAGTAGTTACAAATGTTTGAAACAACTGTTTGAAATGAACTGTTTGCAGATAACATAATCACACATGCATAGTCATGATAGCTAGTCATTTGTACAATTTACATAAGCGGTCGACACCGAAGCTGACTGTTAGAATGTAATTTGCCTTTCCACTATTGTCTAGCACAAACAATAGTAATGTTTGAATTGGTTAGTCAAACACTTGCGTAGACCTACAATCTACCAAGTGAGGTTTGTCAAACCTAATAGATCTATTTCCAACTACCATGCTTTGCACTACGGCAAACTAAACGGTTCGATATGTAAGGACTTGTAATGCTATGTTCGCACTTAATGTAAATAGGTAACTCATGCAAGTGATATGTATCTAAAATGTTTGTTGCACATGTTTTCTCCCCCAAAACAGTTAAAATAAGAAAAGGGGCCGTGTATGCACCTGTGAATGCAGTAGAATGATCGATTACACTTGAAATCGCAGAAACAGTCTTCTACGAGGAATCTGTGTTTTAACAATAACGTTATGTTATTCGAGATGTCGTTTTGTGTTTGTAATTACATACGTGTCAACACACGTATGTTAGATTGTTAGAAATGTGCATACATAAGTACGCGTGTCTTTAAAATTGTTTAATTAAACCATATAAGTATATATACGATTTTATTAAAATATGCGTAATTATACGCGATTATGGTTCCGGATAAAAACATGAATTTTATCGTTTCAGGTTGTTCGTATTTTCATTACGGTTCCAACGCAACTTGAACAGATCGAAACGGAGTTAAAACAAAGAAATTATGTTTGAATTACTAAAAATTAGGTTTTAATCCAAAACGAGGTGGAGCACAGGTTCGAACCTGTGACCCCCCCCCCCCACCACTTCAATCCCACGCAAACTACCACTCTGATCTGCTAGGATTTGACAAAGGAACTTGGTTTTTAATTCTTTTAGGCCCAAACAGCCCAGCTTCCCTTTGTTAACTATAGCCGAAGCAAATGAGTCCCAATTGACCCACGATTCATCAGAGTTCGATCCTTAAACCTTAGGGGTTTTGTTCCAGGGATCCATTCGACCATACAGGTGGTTTTAATTTGAAAACAAATCACTATAACCCGATTAATCGGGTGTGTACACGTCCGAACTCAAGTCCCCTCATTCTCAATCCAAATCAATTGAATTGATGATCAAAAGTTCTTAAATTCATAGGGTTTCTATTACACAGAGGATTTCGACACTATCATTGTTGTTTAATTCGAAAACTAAGTTCATTTATATAAAAATCCCCAAATCGTTTTAATCAATAAACCCTAGAAACCTCATAATTCGTTGTTGTTTTATGAAATTGATATGGGGTTATCATTCAAATATGAATTTCGAAACTCTCTGAAAGATTTAATTCGCCTATCAAATTCTATCAATTCCAAATCCCCAATTCGTTTGAGCTCAAGAACCCTAAAACCCAATCTCATACAATTCGATGTTGTTTGTTACAAGTAACATAGGGTTCACGTTAATCGAGTTCTTCTGGAACTGTGGGTACCATTTAATTTGATTCTAAAACTAATTTTCATGAAAACCCCCAAAACGTTTTAATTATGAACCCTAGAAATCAATTTCATGCAATTCGATAATGTTTTATGAAATTAGTATGTGGTTTTCAGTATAATGTGAATTTCGAACCTTTCTGTAAGATTTAATTCGATTTTAAAACCTGTTTGGATCAAAACCCCCAAACCGTATGTTAGCATGAACCCTAGAATTCGGATTCTTATAATTCGATGCTTGTGATCGAAAATAGGATAGGGTTATGCTTAATCGAAGTGTTTAGATGGAGTAGAGATCGAATGTTACCTGGTTCGATGTTCGATTCAAGGTGATCGATTAAAAGGTTGGGTTTCGGCCAAGCTTTAATCGAGTTCTTCAATCCCATAGCTTCTGTTTCCGATTGTGATGTGTAACAGGTGCTAAAGATGCTGATTAGAGTGTATGAAGTTTCAATTTGATGTAGTGAAGTCGAATGATGTGATTTTGATAGTGAGTAGCAACGGTTTCGTCTTTTTGGCTTACATTTGAGTTCAATTCGGCATTATTGGTGATCATAACTGATAATCATTGATGATAATCATAAATATGATGATTAAGGATTGTTATTATTCAGTTACAACTCAAATTTTGGTGAATTTCGAATTTCTCCTTGAATCCCACTCGAATTTTGACTTTTAAAGTCAAAATTGATTTCTTTTGTTTGATTCCCACTTTAGTCTTTATAGTTTAGGTGTTTTTAACCTTATATAACCATCAATGAGATGATTAAAGATAGTCTAATTCGACTGTAACTGATTATGGAAGTAATTTCGAATTCCAATTGACTCCAAAACCGAATTTTGACTATTAAAGTCAAAGTTGTGTACTCTAACCCACTCTTAACCCTAATTCTTGTAATTTAATAAGTTATGAACTAGTTTTGTTCAATTACAATTCTTTTAATTTGATTTTGTGACATTTCATAACATTTCTGTTAGTTTTCAGTTAACCGAGTTAACTCGAAACGTCGGATTGTCACATTTATACTCGTCATTGTGTTATCCTTGTTTGACATTATGTATTCTGCAACATCATTTTGTCTTAATTGTTCACAAAAACACAGCATTTACAGAAATATAAAAGACACGATGGTCAGTACAAAAGACACAATGTTATATACAAAAGACACAATGACCTGTTCAAAAGACACATTGAACTAAAAAAACAAAAAAAAAATTCTATAGCAACATTATACTAATTTTGAACATAAAAATTGTTTGTTTTTATGTTATATAGTTTTTTTTAAAATAATTTCGTATGTAAAAGTTATGAACGTAAAACAAGATGGGGAACTTGATAAAATGTCAATAAAGCTTGTCATTACTAAATACCCTCTAACAACTTAATTTAATCATAACCATTGATTAATGATCTAATAGCTCAAGATCTTTCTTAGGCTTTTTAGGTTAAGTGGGTTATTTAGTTTAACTTAACCCTTTAAAATAATAAATAAAAAAAAAAAGAAATAATACATCTTGCAACGATGCATTATTTGGTAAAGGGAAAGAAACATGGATATGTTTTATAGATATAAAATGAGTATGCTTGATATTATGAATTAATATCACATAAACATAATATTATATAAGTTTTATTTTTTTTAATCAAGAGGTGACATGCCTGACTCAACCTTTATAGAGGCTCAAAGCAGAAAACAAAACTAGGGGTGAGCAAAAAACCGAACCATAACCGGATTAATAGAAAAACCAAACCGAAAGAATAATCAAAAGAAACCAAAACTAATTTTTTTGGGTCGATTTCGGTTTTTTATATTCCAAAAACCAAAAAAAATCAAACCGAACCGACTCTTAGTCGTGATTAACAATTAGCATATATGAAGATTTGGATTATATGAACTCTAGCATCTTAAAAAATGAAGAAGATCAGAACTATTACATATTTACTTTTGAACTTTGTTTTTTTAATTATAAGGATATGATCATGATGATTTCGTTTTATTGTGATTAGTTGGTGTCCGATTAATTAATTTATAATATATCCATCGTTAAACATTTTTTCGTTTCCAATATTGTGTGTGAGAGAGAGAGAACAAAAAGAGAAAAAAACCCAAAAAAACGGAAAAAGGAAAAAAACTGAAAAACCAAAAACCAATCGGTTCGTATTAACTAAAAACTGATTACATTGGTTTTGGTTTTACGCGAAAACCAGACTGAACCGAGCACACCCCTAACAAAATTGAGGCCTTTTTACAAAACAAATATAAATAAAAAATAATCTTTCTTTTTCTTATATATTGGTAGATTCACTATTGTAAAAGTCGGCCTCCAAGGCCGAGTACTCTCCGAGTACTCGCTCCAAGAAGTTGTTCCGAGGCCGAGTACTTCCTGAATATTACCCGAATACTCCCGCCTAGGGCCGAGTACTCTCCGATTTCTCGCTCCAAGGAGCTGTTCCGACCTATGAGCGCCTAGCGACTTTTGCAACCATGGGTAGATTAAATGCCCTTGTCAATTTAAGCCTGATCTCAATTCAATTTTTAAGTTTAATTGTATATGTAAGCCAATGTAGGAGTAGCTCACTTGGTAGAGGCATTGCCTCTTAGAAAGGTCTTAGTTTCAAATCCAAGTAAGGAAGAAATATTGGGTGTAGTGTAGGAGTATAAGTAGGATATTATGGTTATTCAAAAAAAATGTATATAAAAACGTAAATACCTATAAAAAACCGAAATTTTTATTATTTTTAGGCTCCAAACTCTAGATTGGACTGATTGGCCTTGTGAGGCGGTACAATAAGAAAGAATAATAAAAAGGTATTAATGTAATAAAGATAATGATATAGTCAAAAGGGAGGTGACACACACCACACATATTGCACTTTTGGGGCATGTCTACTTGCTATATAAATCCCCTCACTAAATTATTATTCTTTTATGGGGAGAATGATGTGGAAATCAAGAAATGGAATATACTTATGGAGGGATTAGCTTTATTTTATAATAAGATAAGATTCTCTAATTGTGATTAATGTGGGCCATTGAGATCTACATAGATTTTAAGTGTGGTGTCCGTTTTATTCCTCATGTCAAAATATATTTTTTTTAACGGCCAGCTAATCAACTGACAGGTACTTTGTACGCGGCCTCAATGGCTAAAGAATGTTCAAGCTGGTCACTAGTCCAGGCGGACAGAGCCCCTAACCTACCAACCACCAATTCCCGGGAAATCCTGACCCAAGCACCTACCCAAAGGCACAACGGTGGAAAGTCTGTAAAACCGGGTGGGATCAAGAATCGAACTCAGGACCTGTTTCTTCTATCACTTCATCCATACCTCAATCTTACCATAAGACAAGACATCATTGGTTCAAAATAATTAATATTTGTGTGCAACAAGTTGACAATTGCATATATTGTCTTAAAAAGCTTTTAAATTTGTATATCTACCCAACTTAAAATCAAAATTGTATATATGCTTAGTTTTAATAATCATAAAGATGGTGTATGGATTTCACTTAAATATTCATCATCAATATATTTCTAATACACAAGCTTATTACAAGTTTTTCTTAGTTTTTTCAACAATTTCATTTTTAAACAAATTTAACAGAACCCGACTCGTAATTGGTGGTTAACCGATCAATTGGTCTATGGTTATGGATATGGATTTAGAATTAACCGAATTAGCAGTTTTTGTTATATAAATAACCATAACCACACTCTACCAAACCGAATCATGCTCACCCCTAGTTTATTCTGATTGGAGCATGAACGTGAGCGGTGTAATGTGGCCGTATTGGATCAAGGTTTGTGCAGTTTTTGGGTCCAGACCACAGTGTCCGACTTAGACCAAAGTGACTTGGACTTGCATGAACCAAGAGTTCGGAGGAATTACGCATGTGCACATTAGATAATAGTCCAACTACATTTGGACAAAAATACCACTACTATGCGGTAGTTGTGACGATTGCACAACTCCACTTATTATGAACATAATATTAAACATTAGACACCTTTAATGCAATTTATTTTTTAGTTTTTATCAATATTTATAATGTTGTTACAACTCAATTTTCACCATAAAACTTAACTAAGCCTTAGTTATAAAACATGTATAATAAAAAAAGAAAAAACAAAAAAAATCCCTACACTTCTCAATAACTCTAACTTCTACATACTCTTCAAAAATTAAATATGTAATTACGTTTTTGTGTCAATTTTTAATTGTTTATCTAGGAAAAAAAACTAGTTTTTTCCCAAGACTCGAAATTTGTTTTAAGAAACAGGTGTTGAACTAACTAGAAGCAGTTATCATCCAATAGACACTGACTAGTTTGGATTTATGAGTGAAAGTTAGCATTATATGTGTGTGTATAAATAGAATAAAATTATTTGTGCATATAATTTTGTTATTTAACTACCACTTATTTATACTACCCAATGTTTTCATAACCGGACCGGACGTCTAACCGGTCTCCTTACTGGTCAGAGGTAGGACCGGTCGAACCGGATTTAAGAACCGGATGATTTTCTATACATTTTATAATTATATTTATATAAAAAATCAAAAAAATATAAAAAAACGGTTCAACCACCAGGTTTTCCGGTCCGACCACTGGGTCGCCGGTCCGACCTGCCGGTTCACCCAAAAACGGCCCAGAACCCCTAAACAAATATAAATTATAGTTTGTCTGTCTTTAGATTTTAATTAATTAAATTTAGAAAATACATTAATAAGTATTATTTAATAAGCCTTCTTTAAGAAGCCATCTAAATCTACTTCACGTCTCAGTCAAAGCTCGACAAACATCTCATGGGTAGGGCATAAATCTTTGCCACTAGGTCACTGCCAATGATTTTATGTATATTTTATTTTATTTTTTTGAATGGCTTTTCTTTTTCTCACGTCTATCCCTCATTTTCGCGGCAAGGTTGACTACCCGACCTTCGTGGGAATCCACGACGACACCCGATGCGTAGGAGCCATGTGAAATGTGTAAACCTTTGCCCCCCATCATATTCAAACCTAGGATAAATCCTAAACTAACTCTTCACCCGATGTGCTTCAAACTGGCCTCAAATAGATTCGAACCCTAACATTCATTATGAAAGGTGAGAGCCCTAACCATTGGGTTGTGTTTTCGGGACAACATATTTTATTTAATCATATGAATTATCATTAACTTATTAAAAAATCTTAGAAAATAAAAAAAAATAAAAAAAAAAAAACTTTTTTTATATTTAAAGTGGTACCATTGAAGTTATTCTCCATAGAGTTGGTCTACGAAGAAATTCTAATATGATTGCCAAAAGAGATGTCAATTGTTTGCCAATTGCCATGCCACTATCAATATCATTGAAGTTTTGGGGCTTACAAACCACTTTAAAACACTAAATGCCATACTATTTGTCTGTCTTTTGTTGTTGTTTTCTACTAATAATGACATGGGAAAGAAAATAAGTTAGTAAATATAAAAAAACAAAAAAAAAAAAAGTAATATTATAAGAATATTTATAGAATGTGTTGACGCAAAATTAGGTCGACGAGTTAGTCGTCTACTCCCACGTCAATGGATTAACTTCGATGGTAACATTTGTAGTTTCGGTTAACTTCAAATTCACTAAAATTAGATACTTCGATTATCATACAAGACAGAAAACCGTTAAGATGTTACTTAAAAAAAAACATGTAACCACCCTATGATGGTTTAATTGGAGAAGATAAAAACAAAGAAAATGTGTAAGTTTGAATTTTATTTTATTTTTATTTTTTTAAAGATGATGACATCCCTTTTTCTTTTTATTTTCTTTAGTATTTATAGATTTCTAATAATGGTTTCACTTTATAAAAATTACATGGAAGGTATCTCTTCATAAAATCATACTTACCAAACTATCCATAAGTGCCAATAAAATTATTAGGTATCCATTTATTTATTTTAAATCATCACTTACTTATTTTTTAGGCGGGCCGATTTAGCCCATTTTGTTATGGACCTTCCCAACCCTTTACTCTTCATACGGATTCACTATTTTTAACCTAAAAGGCTAAATTACATAGGGAGAGTGGGAGACAATCCACTAAATACACAAGAAAACATTTTTTTCTCAAAACATAAAAACTAAAATTCAGTATAAAAAATAAAATCCGTTCAAAAAAATAAAATTAAGTAAAAAAACAAAAACACAATACAAAAAAGTTTGGTAAAAAAAGTTTTTTTAAAAAACAAAAATGCAATACAAAAACTATAGTACAAAAAGAAATCCAAAAAAAAATAGTACAATTTTTTTTTGTTAAAACCTAAATGTGTGATACTAGGCTCGATAACTAGCTCACGCTTGATCGTCTTAGGCCTAACACGTGAAAAGTAATCGGACTCAACCAGCATCAAGCCGGTCTAGGGTGTCAATCCCAACGATCAGATACCAAACCTATATTTTGTTTAAATCTAAAGTAATGTACTCTTAACCAACAACTTACATGTCTAAGAGACGATATGTGCCATCATGTAAAACTACATGAGGAAGGAAGCATCTAAACTAATTTTATATGCTAATACCATAAACAATGAATTTTAATTATAAAATAATATATTCAGTATTTTATTAAAAGAAACTTTATTTCATCTTATTTAAAACAATTTAATAATTGTTTTAAGATATTTAAAAGCCATTGTTTCTAATTGCCCTATATGTTGCCACTGGTCGCCTACCTACAAACGACCTCCTCTACCATCGTCCGCACCTTTGGTGCCGGTCAAGGTGGAAGCGACAATATGGAATTATAGCTATAGTCGGGTTTAGTGTTAGAAAGGGTCGGCCAGTGGCGGATCCAGGAAATATTTTCAGTTGGTTCACTATTTTCGGACATTTTAATTAGATAAAACCGGCCATAAAAAAATGTGGGCCGGTTTGACAGTTCGGGTCGATCTAACGGTTCGGGTCTTCTAAATTTTTAAGTATCTTGGTTTTAATAAACACGCCTGAGACATGATGTGAATATGTGATCTTTAAAGCACCCTACGGCCGTACATATTAATAAAGATTTGCTTATGTAAACAATCTAAGGGGAGGAAGAGATGAATGGTTTACTTCAAAAAGAAAAAGTTGATATATAAAATGAGAGAGATGTAGCATTTAGTTGTACATTAAGATTATTTGGTTGTATATATAGAACTTATTTGGTTGTGCATTAAGCTCATTAGTCACAAAGTAAAGTTTTGGGGATTCATTCTCATCATTATATCAATTTATTTTAAAATAAATTAATTTGTGCAGCCCGAAATGGAGATGCTGGCTTGTGGACTAGAGAAACATTTGAAACTCGAGCAAAGAATATATTTGTTAAACAGATCAATACTAATTTCACATAATACATAAAGAAATCAATACTAATTTCATAAAATACCTAAACAACTCAATACTAATTTCACATAATACCTAAACAAATAAACACTAATTTCACAAAATAAGTCAATAACTAGTAAAATAAAGCCATAAAGAGGCTGAAAATGATTAACATTTGGTCTAGGAGGCTAAATCGACTGATGCGTGGAGAAGAAGGGCGACGGAAAGTCAGAATCGACTGTTGCATGGGGGAGCCGTGGAGAAGCAAGGTGGATCCGTGCAGGCTAAGTTGGCTCATGCAGCACCTAAATCGTCGCCGGAAGCTTTGAGGGTGGGCGTCGCCTACCTGGGAGAAGCAGGAAGGCGGGACCTGATTTTTTGAGGGGCCAAATATATTTTTTTATATTTTATATAAAAAAAGAGTTAATTGCAAAAATGGTCCATGTGGTTTGACCAGATTGCAGATTTGATTCCCAAACTTTCAAAATTGCAAATTTAGTCCAAACATTTAAAGTTAATTGCATAAATGGTCCCTATGGTTTGATCAAATTGCAGATTGGTCCTCAAACTTTAGAAATTGAAAATTTTGTCCAAACATTTAAAGTTAATTACATAAATGGTCCCTATGATTTGACCAGATTGCAGATTTGGTCCCCAAACTTCAAAAATAGCAAATTTAGAATAAAAATAATTCACAAATCTAAATTAAATATAAAAAATATTAAATTAATTTAAATATTCTTAAAATAATTTGTATTATCTATTGAATTTAATTAAAATAGTTATATTCATATTCATTTATTAAAAAAATAGCAAAAAATATTGAATAATAAACATTAAATATAAAAGATAATATTGTTTAAATAACTTGCAAATTCAAAATCTTGTATATTTAATCTTTATTAATCAATAGTTTTTGCTATTTTTTGAATCAATGAATATGAACACAACTATTTTAAATAACTTCCATAGGTTAAACAAATTATATAAATAATGTTTATATTATTTTAAAAATGTTTAATGTAATTTAATAAAATTTAAATATTTAATTTGGATTTGTGAATTATTTATATTTTATATTTGTAATTTATAAAGTTTGGGAACTAAATCTGCAATCTGTTCATAACACAGGGATCATTTCTGCAATTAACTTAGAATATTTGGACTAAGTTTGCAATTTTTAAAATTTGGGGACCAAATTTGCAATCGGATCAAACCATAGGGACCATTTATTCAATTAGCATCAAATGTTTGGACTAAATTTGTATTTTTTAAAATTTGGAGACCCGATCTGCAATTTGGTCAAACCACAGGGACCATTTATGCAATTAACTCTAAAAAAAATGTATACCCATGAAGTTTAAATAAGTCTAATATCCAAGCTAAAAAAATTGATCCCATTAAGTTTATTAAAGAGTATAAAATGTCTTTTGTATTATTATGAGTAGGGTTGTCGAAAATTCTCGAGCCCGACTAACTCAACCCGCACGCAAACCCGAGTAACTTTATATGGTCAGGTTCAAAAAGTTAGCCAGGTTATTGGGGTCAATCCGATTAACCCGGACTGTTAATAGCGTCGGGTTTATGGTATATTTTTAAAGATTAGACAAGTTTCGGGTTAAAACGAATACTCGAATAAGGATGATTAATATTTTTTTGTATATACTAATTATTAAATATTAAACACATTTAACTTTTTACTTAAATATTTAATTACATTAACTATTTGTGATTTGAGCTATTAATCAAATTATACATGGTTCAACATATTTTCTATTATTAAATTATATGCTTAGATCACGAATTATTTGTAACAATTTAAAATTAGGTCAAGATAATATCAAATAAATATTAACTCAACTGACCTGACTTGACCTGAAACCCGATCAGGTTGACCAGATCAACACCCCTGAGTCTGTGATTTTCCTATGTTTGTTATCATAACGTTAATCGTTATTAAAAAAAAAGTTAATATAATTTATAATTCGTGAGCTTAGGGGCATTTTTTTCCTTCTCGACCCAAGCACTTCAATTCTTAGGAACGGCATTGGTCATCAAGGTCTGTGTTTGTGGGTAGTATTTTGCGTTGATTGGAGACATCACAAGTCAAGGTCGGCAAGTCACAAAGGTCGTGGGGGTTAGTGGGCAGCGACATCATTATGCGGCAATGGGAGGCTAGGATTCGCGGTTGGTTGCGTTGTTGTGGTTGCGGTTCCAGATTCTTGGATAAATCGTAAATGGAACAAGTTATTGACTTTGTTGACCAGAACGGTTATTGACTTTGTTGACAAGAACCGGTTCAAAAAAAAAAACCCGGTTTGAACACCTCTAGCTAGATGTGGGTTAGCAAACAATGGCTACAAAAACAAGTTGTGGTTGTCGATGGGCCATAATGGACTGCTCTATCACAACAACAAAATGTGGCGGGTGGTGGGCCAAATGTAGTTGTTGGCAAAGGTGATTGCTTTATGATTGTTCATTTAAATAAATGTATTACAAATTCACATTCTTTTGATAGGTTGAGAATTTCAAATCCCATTTCTAGTTCTTTAAAAATTTGAGTCCTTTGGCAACATTCAACTCATTTAAAAAATTTTGAGAATGGATGATGTAAGTGGATTTAAATATCAAGTCAGGTCATAACAACTACTACTACAAAAAGCTGGTTATTTCCTACCAAAATTCCGGATCAAATTTAATCTATCGGAAATTCCGACCATATTTCGACAAATTAACTACAAATAAAAAACCCTAATATTTTCAACTAATTTCCGACGTAACCCTGACAAAAACTAACCCCGTAGGAAAGTTGTTGGAAATTTCCTACATATCTCCAACAAGAACACCTTTAATATCAATTTTTTATTTCTCGTCGGAAACTTATAGGAATTTCCAACAAAATTCAGAATAAATAACGTTTTAAATTATGTTGGAAACTTATAGGAAGTTTTTCGAAAGATGAAACAAAAAAACAACATAACAACTTAAAAGAGCCAAAGCAATTGTTTTTCACGTAGGAAAATAGTCAGAAATTCCAACAAAAATTTGGATCGATGGTTTTTTGTAGGAAAGTTGCGACTAGGTTCCGACAAAAGTTGTTGTTTTGGTCGGAAATTTGTCGGATCATCATTTCATTTTGATCAGGACATCATCTTCATCAATCGGTCTACGCCATCAAAATGTTATGTTTGAGCAATCACAATAAGAGGTGTTATTATTTTTCTTATAATTTTCTTATTATTATAATAATTTAAAGTCAGTAATATAATAATAATTGATGTCAATAATCTAATAATAATTCAGAATATTATAACTTGAATTTGAAAGAAGTTTAAATAAATTTGTGTGATTAAACAATAAAAAAGTTGTTGATAATATATCTAATTGAATATTTGTTATAAGAATCACATCTTTGCATATCCATGCACTATTTACAATTAATATTCAATTTTAATAAAATTATAACTAGTATTTTCAACACTTTATGATTGTTACAGATTAATATTTTTGCATTAACAAATTTGTATGTGCGAGATTTACGATCCCAAATACGTGAATTGCACTCAAAAGGAACATATGAGAGAGGAGATTAAGAAAAAGAGAGACCAAATGAGAGAAGAAATCAAGGTGGAGCGGGAACAAATGAAATAAGTTATGAGGGTCAAAATGCAACAAATGACACAATTTTTCAAGCAAAAAAATGACACAATTTTTTAAGCAAATGGGTATTCCTAGCAATTATCCAAGATCTTAGTTTGATTGGTGTTTTTGTTGTAAAATTTGAACTCATGTTAGTTTACTTTAGGTTTTTGTTAGTAAACACAAACATATATCAGTTTAATTATGTTTTTGTTGTTAAACTTTAACTTATATTAGTTTAGTTTATTTTTTATTTTTATTGTTGAATGTAAATTAGAATGGTATTGGTTTAGCTTATACAGGGTTTTAGCTTTTTTTTCCAGCATTTGTAGTAGAAAAAATCTGTAAACTTTTTTTTAAAAAGTTTGATTTTTTTTGTGGAAATTTATCGAAAAATAATAAGAAAAAGTAAAAACTGATAATAAAAGACTGGTCGGAAATTTGTAACAAGAAATTTTGGTCGGAAACTTGTAGCAAAAAATCTTGGTCGGAAAATTATACCAAAAGGATATTGATTGGCAACTTGTAGCAAAAAATAAAGATGAAAATTTTAATTAATATAAAAAAATTGTTGGAAACTTGTCGGATAATTAAACCCATGCTTTTGACAAAAAGTTGTTGGAAATTAGTTAGAAACGATTTCCACCTTCCTTTTTCCGACAAAATAATGTTGGTCGTAAATTTACCAGTAAATGTCGTTTCCAACTATTTTCCTATACAAATTTTTGTCTAAAATTTAATATTTTTTAAGTAGTGAGTAAACCAAGAACAAACAAACAAATTCGCAAGCAAAGAGCCTTAACACGGATACCGAAGTCATACTTATACCCATAACAAATAATAAAATAACTACACAAATTAAGTCAGCCTTGACATGCATAACCTTGTCATGAACGCAAAGAAAAGGGTTTTATGAACAAGGAAACAAGCACATTTTGTTTTTAGCCACTTTCAAGGTGTCCATATCTTCATATTACTTTTGTTTCTTGTTGTTGCAATTCTAGAACCATAAGTGATGATGCGTAACCCTTCTTCAGAGATGGTGCAACACCAGTTGCTAGACACTCCCCAAAAATTGCTGATATATACCTATCAATGCATATTTATCTATATTAAAATTATATGTAATTCTTACTGATCAAATTGTTATTAGGATTAATTTAAATGTAAGTAATTAAATCTTAAAACATTTTAATGTATTGGGATGCATGTCCATGCATATATAATATTACTAGGTTATTAGTACCCCGTATGTTACACGGGTTGATCATCAACGAAAATAATTATATTATTTTTTTAAACACTAATTTTTTAATATTTGTTTCCTTAAAAATTTTGTTATAAAATATTTTTTTTAACATTTGTATATTTTGTAATAAATTGCTTTATAAAAATGTTTTTATTAATATCAATATATTTTTAATATATTAACAAATATTTTTCTTAATTTAAAAAAAATTGTATAAAAAGCATATTTAATATTTAATATTATTATATAATAAGAGGCATATTTAATACGAGAGAGAGACGGGAGATTAAAGTTGAGGTTCTCTAAGAATGTGCCATGTATCCAAAAAAACTTTGATTTATTAAAACAGAAAGATACAAAATTTAACTATAAATAAATATTAAACTAATTAAACTTTAATAAAATTAAACATTTGTAATAATAAATGCCTAGAAAGATTTACTATATATATATATATATACGTGTGAGTAATTAAATGTTATAATATTACAAGATTTTATTTAAATAGCATCTAATGAGATATAAGTCATTAAAGTATTAAAATTTCATTAAATATTAAGTTATCAATACTTAATACGAGGTTTATAAACTTTTATAAAGAACTTGAGAACATAAAATAATATAATATAAATTAGAGGGACTATTTGTGTAATTTTAAAAACTTATTTTTAGTTTTAAGGAAGTTTGAATCCAAATAAAGAAAACTAAAGAATGAAATGGAGAGACCAAAGTTGTGAATACTCGATTCCCTTCTTTTCTTTCCAGCGATTACAAGTTCAAATCACTCTCGTGTTGGAATCTTCCAAATTTGACCAATCGCGTGATTTTAAATTCAAACAATATTGGGTACATGTTTTCTAATTAATCATGAATCAATTTGCATCCTCAATACCAAAAAATAATTGAACAATTGGATGTTAATTACCGCTAACAATCAACTCGCTTTGATTGAGATGTAATCAACAAAAGATCAAGGTTATTAAAAATTGACCACGCACACAACTTGGCGTCGTTTCTCTGATTCTAAACATACAAAGAACATTCCTTAAGACGCAATACATCGCTAGATTGAAGTGAAGAACTAGTTGTGGATGTTCTTCACTCAAAATATATCAATCTGAGACAATCCTAGGTAATTATTATATGTATTAGAAGAGTTTTTAATCTAAGAATCAAAAATATCCATTGAAATAGGGGTTTACAATCATCATATTGAGTGAATTGGATGAAATTAGGAACTAGGGGTTCATGACAAAATGGGGGAGAATTTAAGAACCGTTATAAGTGTAAGAGAAATCGATTAATTCCAGCGAGGCACACCCCTAGCCTAGTACGGGGTGATACGCCCAGGATCGAAACTCACAAACCGATTCAAACCGGTTTCTACACTTTTAACTGTTTTCTTACTTTGGTATTTTATAAAAGAATTTATAAACGAATTCTAAAAATCTTAAAATATTATTTTAAACATTCTGTGAAGTTTTGATTTAATTCAGAAAAAAAAATTAATCAATTTTTAAAATAAAACTAATATAAAAACTATTAAAAATTTAAATACAGAAATTAATTTTAGGAAATTCTAGAAATAATAACAAACATATATATTACGATTTTATAATTTTTCATAAAGTTTATTTCAATAAACACTATTTTTTAAATCAAGTAAATTATATTTCAAATAAATATTGCTTAAATATTATAAACTTTATAAAAATTTCAGGAATGAATTATTTTTAATTTTGTAATAATTTTTATTAACAGAAAATAATTTTTAGTTAAATAAAATATTTTATTTAAATAAAACTCTCAATTTAGTTAATTTCTAATATTTGAACAGAATAAGTTCTATATAAATAAATTATAGAATAATCTTATTAATTTTTTTAAACAATTATTTAATTGTTTTAAATATTAATTTCTTAATATATATATATATATTAAATTTAAATATAATATATTTATACCCATTATTTTACACAATCGTTATTTTTAGTCTTCAAAACAATAAAGATTTTGATAAATAAATAAATATAATATTTTATATAAATATTCTATTATTATTTAACAAAGATTTTAGACGTGTTATTCTTAAGTAATCTATAGAAAATGGTAGACTTAGACTACATGTTGAAATCTAGAACAATACTGTGACTATTCCTACATGACTCAAAATTAGGATGGCATGTCAGCCTGTGACGCATAACCCTGAATCAATAACTCTTGGATAAGCTAGGTAATTAGGTGAATTATTCTCATACTCTTTTTTTCTTACATTTTGTAAATTTTAGGAATGTTACGTATGTCGTCTTCTAAATCATGTTTATTCTAGAGTCCAGATGCAAATCTTTAGTGCTTATTTAACTTGAATTGAATTCTATGTGTAACTTTACTTGTTTGTGATATATTGTTGTTTAAAAGCTCGTTAGGATACAAGTCATTTTATACATAAATATACTAGTACATTAGTATCATGGAAATTGTCAGATTATCTTTCTCGTATTTATTTAGGTCATTGTGTAAAAAAAATGTGAATAGTACACATTGGCAGACTTGTGGAGATACTTGTTTTTAAGTGAAGTATTGAAACTTGTTTGAAGACGATGTAAACTTATCCTTGTTTGCAAACTTGTAGTTTATCCGTTCTTTAAATTCTAATTCCATATATACTAATTGGTTGCATCATTGTTTATGTATTCTAAATAAAATGTATGAGATTAATAGTTGGCCAAAATTTACTTTACATATGTAATAGACTAAAGTGACTATTGTTTAAGACATAGATTAGGATTTTAGAAGACCTAAAACTAATTACTAAAGATAAACTCTAAAACATAAAAATTAAACCTAAACACAAATTTCAAAAGATAACCATAATCAAAAACCTTAACGCTAAATCCAAAACATAAAACAAAACCCTAAATCCTAAAAGGAACTCTAAACCCAAAAACTAAATCTAAACCTTAAAAAGCTAAATGCTAAGTAAAATTATAAAACATATTTTCTAAACCCAAAAGCTAAATCCTAAAAGTTAAGATCGTAAAGTTTGACAAGACGATTCTAACGCATCCCGAATTAGTTCAATCGAAGTTCGTTAGAGTTGTCAATTTTCGTTTTTATGATTGAAATTTATTGTTTTTAGGCAAAATATTTTTCGAACACTCTAGGAAGAACTCATGTGACACTTTAGTTAGTTACTTAGTTGTTAATTAGAATTATAAGATGATAGTTAGATCATATTTGTCTAGTAACTTGTGAATTGTCACCTTCCATCATATTTAGTATTTACCAATCGTCCAATTATGATAATTAAAGATGCAAAAATAATCCCGAATTCTTTTTTTTTTTTAACTCCAAACGCTTAATCATGCTTGGTCCTTACCCTTTTTTTGGCCGGCAAAAAATCTTACTATACTAATAAAAAAAATGTTTTTTGCCACATGTCATGTTATTACACCCTAATTGCCACATGTCAACTTTTTATCAAATTCATTTAATTATCTCCTATTAAATAATTACATTCTCCTTCCTATTAAATAATCATAATACTAATAACTAATAATATTATTTATCTTTTAATTAGAAAGCACATATAAGAAAATTTTAAAAATGTAAAAAAAATTAATATTGTTTTTTTTAAATAAGAAATATAATACTTTCAGAAAATCAAAGTCATATAGAAAAAAATTTTCTTTAAAAATGATTTACAAAAAAATAAAATATAAACCGGTGTTTAAAACAATAAGATTTTTATAAACTGATGACATTTTTTAAATTTATTTAAAAACCAAAGTAAGAAAATAATTGAGAAAGTTACACTTTTGGTCCTTATATTTAACATTATATATAAATTGAGTCGTTAAAATTAAATAATTAAATAAATTATATTTTTCACATTTCTGATTTATAAAAGTTGGTCTTTAATAGAATACAAACTAAAACTTTATTATCAATTTGTTCATAGATAATAATTGTTACAAATCAAAAATATCATATATCATTTGTATAGTTTTTAAAGTTTTTAATTGTTTTTTTATTATTTGAAGTATTCATTAATATGTTAATTAATCATTTTCTCTTAAAATAATGTTTTATAATTTTTTAAATTTTATTACTAACTATTTAATATTTTATATTAAACCCGTGTAATACACGGGGTAATAATCTAGTAAATAAATAAACAAACTTTATTCAAAACTAACTTAATTCACTCAGTTTGGTGAATGGGCTGCTAGGCACATTAGCATCAGCCCAAAGCAAACATACACCAATTCAATCCCCATGGCCCACACGGCTGATTTTAGACTCGATAAAATCACATATATTAGGGTAGATTAAACTAAATCATTTTACTCAATTTGGTGAATGGACTGCTGGGCACAACCTTCAAGGAGTTCGTGTAGTGGTTAAGTACAGTAGACACAACTTAAAGGTCTTAAGTTTAATTCATATTTAGGGTGATTTTCTTTAGAGGTCACCGACCCAATTGCTTGCTTCCAATGTTTACTTATTCCTTCTGGTTTGTTGGGTACATGGAAGATCCGGGGTTTACCACGTAAATGGGCTTCTATGATCATAAGAAAAGGGGAAAGAAAAAAGAAAAAAAAGGCAAAACTACACCTCTAATAAGTAATAACCCTCTGATTTTTCTTTTTCAAATTTGTATACTAATTTTTTATCCTATTTTGGGTGTAAAATGATTTTCATGTTTTGTCATTGAGACCCTAATGATATTGCAAGGACTTTTTTTAATAGTTGACGGTGTTTATGTGTTTTGTTTGCATAAATGTCCAAGTTATTGAAACTAATCGGTATATGATTTAGGTGTATTAGTGTCATTGCTAATGCAAATGAAAAGCTAGTACAACCCAAAGGATTAAAGACCAAAGATACATCTTGAAAATGATCGGAAACTGTTACCATGATTGGAGACAGACACCACGGTGACTGCTTTATTGCTAGTGGTGGAGGTGCAAAAAAAACCGGTTTTGGAACCGGAACCAAAGGTTCGACTCGAAACCGACTCTGATAAGAAACGGTCCAGACCCCACATAAATCGGTAGCCCCTACCTTATAGAAACCGGCAGCCCCTACCGGTTCCAATATTTGAAAATTCAACCGGTTCCTAATCTCCTGCGCTAGCTTCGGAATCTGTGTTTCTTCTAGCAGCTGAGTTTTACCGTTACGAAGAATAAGACTCACACCAGAGTCGGTAAAGATGTGCGGTTTCTTTAAGGATCATTTGGACGCAGTCAATCGAATTCAAGACGTCACAAGCCTCGAAGATGCAATTGAACTTGAAACAAAATTACATGAGCAGAGGGTGGACGGACTATTTCACGACATATTTTACGAAGAACTCGCCTATGATGCTCACACCTGTTCGCAACAATAAAAAATAAATAAAAACTTGTAATTTTTATAAAGTTTACTTTCTATGTGAAAATTTTAAAAATTAATAAAAATGCATTTATGATCATTATGCTCCCTGTGGTTTGACATTTTAACCATTTTGCTCCCTTTGGTTTGACAATATTAACCATTTTGCTCCAAAACTTTCAAAATGATCATTATGCTCCCTGTGGTTTGACATTTTAATCATTTTGCTCCCTGTGGTTTGACAATTATAACCATTTTGCTCCCTGTGGTTTCGAAAAAAATGGAGTATAATGGAGATGTATTGGAAAAGTTTGGAGCAAAATGATTAAAATGTCAAACCACAGGGAGCATAATGATCATTTTGAAAGTTTTGGAGCAAAATGGTTAATATTGTCAAACCACAGGGAGCAAAAGAGAAGTTTACTCTTATTTTTAATTTGGAATTGAAAAAAATTTTCATGGAACTGGTTGGAACATGCCCAATCCTAACCGGTTCTACCATGTATACGGTTTCAAATCACAAACCGGTTCCTGTTCTTACCCGGTTCTATCCTAGGAACAAGTTTGGGTGTAACCGGTCGCCCAAGAAACCGGTTAGAATCGGTTCCGGTTTCCAAAAAAAAATGGTTTTTGCACCTCTATCTAATTGTGCTTTTTAATGGTAGCACAACAGGAACACTCGACTAGGGTTGTCTAAAAAGCTCATACCTTGTATTTTGATTGTAGCTCGTTTGGAAAAAGTTTTGATGAAGCTCGTACCTTGTGTATATTCTCTGTAATTAAATATGTGTGTGTATATAACTTATATATATATATATAATTAAATGTATGTATGTATAGTGATGGAGAAAATAAAACGAGCTAGCTCGTGACTCGGCTCGAGGCTCGAGTTTTTTTAACGACTCAAGGCTCAAAAAAATTTCCGAGCTGCCTTGGCTCAACTCGAAAAGTATCGAGCTCAAGCTCAGCCTAGCTCGGCCAATTACAGCCCTAGCCATCACTTCTAGCATCACTATTGAGTTTGGATGATCACCTCATTGG
The DNA here is from genome assembly GCA_009363875.1 of Mikania micrantha. Taxonomy (NCBI): domain Eukaryota; kingdom Viridiplantae; phylum Streptophyta; class Magnoliopsida; order Asterales; family Asteraceae; genus Mikania; species Mikania micrantha. Next base: position 11,533,778 of record CM018695.1, read on the forward strand.
TGCTGGATTGCCAAGGAGCTGGGTAGTTTCCACACTCTTAGTGTGCGTAATCATTGCTACCAAGAATCTCACAAAAACCGTTTACACTTTATAGTTTTTTTTATATTTGTTGAATATGATTTCACGTTAGTTTTCTTAGATATATCTTAGCATACAGACGAATCACACTTGTTCATTAATTAAATAATAATTGTTTCTCAGATTATGTAAGTAACTCTACTAGATTTTAAAAGTATGTTTACAAAATTTGTAAAGATTGTAACATGACACTTTTTCTAACATCTTTAAAAATGGTGAACACCACCATTATATTTCCCTCACCAACCGGTCCCCTCTAACAAGTAGTTGCTAGTATCGTATGCGAGTATACTTTTGTATACTGTAAAATCGAGCATTGCTCTTAGTCAAACACTCGAACATTTGTTGAAAATATAGAAATTCTTGTTCCATGTCTCCATTTATTCGCAAAAATAGATTCGAATCAAGCTAAAACGACTAACAATTTGTCATCATACACCATATTTTCACAAAAATGATCTTCTATAAGGTCGTTAGTTGCCATATGATCCTGGTTAATTTGAACTCTTCTAACACGTGACCGTTCAAGATGATGATTGATGTTGCTCATTTGTTTAAATTGTTTCCATGATAAGTTTGTGGTCTATTTTGGACAAATCTGAGGTAGAGATGGGCAAATCAGGTTTTTTTTAGAAACAGTTCCGGTTCCAAACGGTTCCGGCTCCGGTCAACAAAGTCAATAACTGGTTCCAGTTCTGGTTTGGTTTTTAACCGGTTTTGGTTCGGATTTTGCCAGGTAAATGTGAAACTAGTTCCGGTTATTCTGAGAAGCCAGAACCACCTGTATCCACCGCGACCATGAGCATCTGGATGGTGTTTGAGCCATCATTCAATATATACAAACACAAATCTAGTACAACCAGCATAACGAAAATCATCAACAACAAAAAAACTCAAAATTAAAATAAAATAAAAAAAATTACAATGTGTCAAACTAATCTTCATCCTTGATCCTTTACAAGCAGTATTTCAGAACCCCCATCAATGGCAAAATCCAAGAAATCCCTTAATTCATCGATACTTTTAAACGCGTATGGAGATGCAAAATCACTATCCAAATTATACCAAACTCCATTAATCTTTCTCAAAGAAACCCAATGTCTACTTCTCCAAATCCCACCATATCTTTTCACAGGAACATTTAACACAATTCCAGTTAACTTACCTTCGGATTCATCAAGATCAATGGAAGAAGCTTTGTTACGCCGATCATGCCAAATTACCTTCTTACCCTTTCCTTCCACTGCAACGACTAACACGTTTACATCATAATTACCTGTTAGTGAATTATGATGAGGTTTGAAGATGACTGAAAATGGCGTCCAGGTTCCTTTGTATGGATCTTCAAGAACAAGTTTTTCAGCTATAACATCCAAATCGTTTCGTGTAAACGCATCCTTCTCCTGAATTCGCAAGAAAAGAACATTAATGTTACCCAAATTGCCCAGAATATTGAAAGGGTGATACTTTATTCAGTTGAAACATATGAATATCAATCAATTGTGCACGGAAAAATCTCAACAATAGTATGAATATTTATAGGGTCTGGGAAGGTTGGAATGTAGGCAAGCCTTAGCTCTACCCCTAGTGAAAGAGAGGCTGCTTTCGAACCAGCTCAAAAACAAAAGAAAGACATATAAAAAAATGTAATAAGATAATCAAATAAATCAGTCATATGGAGATGTTGTGGCACAATAAATTGTAACATGCAGTAACATAATATCCTAATATCCTAAATTCCTAATAACATATTATCATAATATCATTTCATAACATAACATCAGAAAACACACAGTTTCTTGCAATAAAGTTGGGGCACAAACATGCAAAGCTATCCTAAAGTTGGGTCGGAAACATATGAATCACTAACTACTTTAAATTTACATTCATTCATACATGTGGATGTAAAATTTCAACAAGTGATCTCATTTTCCAGCAGAATCAACAAGTGATCTGAAATTTATACCTTATCTGTAACCTATTGAACAAATGATCACCAAAATAAAAATATGAATCAATACATAAAATTCACATCCATTCATGTATGTGGATACAAATTCCATTAAGTGGTCTCAAATTTCATGAAAAATAAACACAAATACCAGTAAGTGATCCAAAATCTATACCTAATTTGTAACTTATAGAACAAAATTAATCTTTAATTTTACATTCATGCATGCATGTGGATGTCAAATTCCAGCAAGTGATCTCAAATTTCATCAAAATAAACTCAAATCCAAGAAAGTGATCCGAAATCTATACCTAATGTCCTAATTTGTAGCATGACACATTGAATCAGCAAAACAAGCATATGCATCCGTCTTAAATTCACACATATTTATACATGTGGATATGGAATTCCAGTAATTGATCTCAAATTTCTGCAAAATAAACTCAAATTCTAGCAAGTGATCCAAAATCTATACCTAATTTGTAACGTATGATTAATCAGCAAAATAAACCTAAATTTCAAAATATCCATATTCCAAGCAGTATGATCTGAATCAATAGCTGTTTCTAGAATCAATAGCTGTTTCTAGAACAGATCAAAATCGAAGCGAAGATCCAGTTGAAAATATATCGCTAGAGGAATGAATCACTACTTCAAAGAGTTGATTACACATCAGAAACAAATTTAAAACCTGAAAAAGATTGTTGAGGGCGTGTAAGAGGCAAAACTGTAACTTCTGTCTTTCATGATATATCTGTTTATGTTCATCAGCCATGGATTCTTCTGCAACTCTTAGGAAATTTAGGGTTTTACGTTCGATCGTTAGCAACCAGCGTTGAGTTAATTGCACATGGAGGTCCCAAGATTCTGATGGTTATCAAGAAGCCCCTAGACAATTCGGCATATTAAAAAAGCTTGAACGTGTAAAATATAAAATATTTTGGGAAAAAAATACTTCATACAAAATAGTCTATAGTGTTAAATTCTCTATTAATTATACTAAATGCAGACAATTATATATATATATATATATATATATATATATATATGGACACCGGTGAATTTATCGTTTCCAGATTAGATCTTAGCCGTTTAAATTCATCAACGTTAAATCATAGCCCTTCAAATTAAGCGGTTACATAATAAAAAATCACAAGTTAAAAGCAGTTATTGGTAGGCTACGAGCGGGTGTCTTGGTCCCTCTCCACCAACCCACAAATGAACTCAACAATGCAGGAAGTTCCTATAATTCAGGGGTTAACCTCCACGATTGAGTTTTCATATACAGATTTGATAAAACCATCCTAATACCTCCTCACCTCAATTCTCGCAGCAAGACGCTCTTCCCACAATTTCGGATTTTTTTGGATTTCGGATTTTTTGAACACCCCACTCTCGGTATTGTTGATCTCATCAATTGCTAAACCCTGTGCTTATCTTTCAAATTTTCGATCCATCAGTAAAATTGAAGCAATGTGTTGGTGTTAATCGAAGCCCTAACTGGCGTCGAAGGAAATGGGATTCGTTGCTCTCTTGTCACAAAAAAATAAACAATCATGGTCAAATAAGGTGATTTTAATTTCGAGTTGTTTAATGTGATTTGATGATACGTTAGGGATTACAAAAGTGGATGTGATAATGTTCTTGCTTCCATTTTTTCAATATGGTATCTAATTTATGCTTTGCACTTTATGTTTCAACTCATAGTTATCGATAGCGAATAACGGTAAATAGCGATAAGCTACCTATATGCTATGTAGCGAATAGCGATAAATAGCGACCGCTATTTGGTGTTTAGCGATAAAATTATATAAAAACTCAATAAATATATTCAATCATCCAAAATAGTAACAAAATAAACATTCATAGTCTTACACCAAGAAAATAGCTAAAATATATTATAATTTGTCACTACTACTCACTTAAAGTCTCATAAGTACACCCTGAATCAGCTTCCTTTAGCATTTTAAAACTTTATTAAATAACCAAATTACTAATTCAGTGAATTAAAGACCCAAACAAAAAAAATAAATAAATAGGCGGAAGTGCAGAACTAAGTTAGATGCTTATAACCTGCGGTAGCCACCTCCAACCCCAATTCAGTCCTGACTCCACTCGATGTCCAATAATCCAATTCGTCCAATTCAGTCCAAGCTCCAATTCACCGTCTCATTCGCTGATTATCGTCTTTGAAATTCCAATTAGGGTGGACAATTGGCGTCTCCAATTTCGTCGTCTTCGTCCAACTCCATCTCTCTGCCCTCCGTCAACTATTAGGGTTGACAATTGGCCAAAAACGTTGCGTCGTACACTATTAGGGTCCAATTCCGTCGTCTTCGTCCAATTCCTCCGTCCAATTCCCGCTATTTTCACGCTATTGGACCGCTAAACACCAATAGTGGGTGCTCTCGCATCGCGACGTAGCGCGCTATAGCGCACGCTACAGACGCTATCAATAACTATGTTTCAACTATGAATGCATCACATTTCTGATTTAGATTAGTGTGATGATCATCATACAATGTTCTAAGTTATAACTGTTAGGAATCAAGCGGCGCAGCAAAACCAAATTAAACAACACACGTACACGATTGCAAAGAAAAACAGAAAACACAAAATAAACGACACGAAGATTTAACGTGGTTCGATCGATGTGACCTACGTCCACGGGCTGCAACTAGGATTTATCTTTTATTACTTAGGTACTCAAAGATTAGAATTACAAGACATAAATATATATAGAGAACTAATTAGGTTACAAAAGCAAAAACCGGGCCAGGCTTAGGGCCGGCTGCCCTAATTCCCTCCCAAAAGGTCTTCGAAACCTAACAATCTCCCACTCGGAGGCCTTGCGATAAGATCAAGCCCGCCATCCAAGCACACAGTAATCCAGTCTTCCAGTAACTCAAGTAATCTTTGTCAAACAAAGTCTTCCAAGCCTTCAGTTCCCATAAACAAGCTAAGACTTCAATCCAATCTTCCTAGTTGCAGCAGCCCTTCTCATCAGTTACCTGAAGGGCTCGTTGAAGCTTCCGAAAGCTTCAACGCTTCAGGCATCACTGACTCAGTCGTGACTGTAACCATCACTGACTCATCCTCTATCTCAACTGGCTTGCACATTCCACCAGATCCAGAGATACACCGAGGAATATTAACACTCTCCAAATTCAGCAAGTAATCCACAAGAGAGATTTTAGCAGTCGAAATCCTAATCTTCAAAACCCACTGTTGCTTTGGAACTGTACCCGAAACACGAACCGTGCTCCCACTATTACCAAAACCCCTAACTGGTTTAAAACTTCGACCCCGTTCAACTTGAACCACCTTGGCACCGGCTTCACACTTGAAAAATGAACCTTCTTTTGCCCCTTAGATTCAGCGAACCAGACTTTGTCTTGCGTAACCGGGACGGTCACTCCCTTAGCAGGTACCTCAACCAAATATAACGATCCATGTTTCTTTCCCAGAGCAATAACTAGATTACCCTTGATCACTTTCCATTTGCCACTGCCAAAACTAACATCTAGTCCTTGTTCATCCAATTGACTGACAGAAATAAGATTCGTCTTCAAACCTCGAATCACCCTAACATTCTGTAATTTCCATGTAGTTCCCAATGGAGTCTCCAAATCAACATCTCCTATGCCCGTAACATTTAGAAATTCACCGTTACCAAGTCGTACCTTCCCAAAGTCACCAATTTTCAGATTCTTCATCAATTCACTGCTATGCGTGGCATGAAACGAAGCACCATAATCCATGACCCAAGAGTCCACACTGTTTTCACTAAGTATCAATGCATCATCCTCAAACACATCCTCAGTAGCAGCATTCAATTGTTTCTTTGGACATTGACTCTTAACATGTCCCACCTCATTGCAGTTCCAACATTTCACAATTTTCTTAGTTCTAGACGAACTCCTTCCCCAACTCCCACTGTCCCTGCTATTCCTTCTACCCCTGCCAACATGCAACATTTCAGAAGAAGACGATCCACCTTGATTCTTGCGTCTGATATCCTCACCAAGAACCAAATCTCTAATCCCTACAAATGTCATACCACTGGCCCTCGCAGAACTAGTAACAGCAGTAATTGTCCCGGACCAACTATCGGGGAACAAAGATAGTAGCAGTAGAGCCTGAACCTCATCATCGAACTTTATCCCAACCGAAAGTAGCCTCGACAAAATCGAATTAAGGTTGTTAATGTGAGATGTCATAGATGCACCTTCCATCATCTTCGTGTTCACAAGCTCCCGAATCAAGAACACCTTATTAGCTGCCGACGGCTTTTCATACATATTTGACAGAGCCTTCATCATACCACTAGCTGTGGTCTCCTTCATGATGTTAAAAGCAACGCTCTTCGCCAAAGCCAATGTAATAACCGCTCGAGCTTTCTTGTCCTTCAATTCCCAATCGGCTTGTTCCATTTTATCCGGTTTATCTCCCAATGCCACATCCAAATCCTTCTAACACAGTAATGCTTCTACTTGCATTTTCCACCAACCAAAATCAGAACCGTTGAACTTCTCAATCGCAACCTTTCCGTCTTCAGCCATAACAAACAGAAAACGGATCGAGATAGTGACAGACACAACAATGGCACGGGCCTGAACTTGACGGTTGTTCTACTGAACACTGTCAATAATCCGATCTGTTCTTACAGTAACCGACAAATCAAAACTGTAAACAGTTACCCTGATTGATCTCCTGCAAACAAATCTGAACCAGAATGTAAATCTTCACAAAAAAAATGATTCCTTGAACCTGATTGACAACACAATACTGCAATACCTGAACCCGAAACACTCAAAACAGATCCGACAACAGGCTGACAATGACTCAAGGGTTCAATTTGAAACCCTAATAGTCAAAATCAGTCAACCTTAGAAGCAAACACGATTCCAAGGGTTATACGAACCCTAATCAGTGGCTGTCCCAAAATTTCGAACCAAAATTGAGTCAAACAGAGATTCAATCGACAAATTCAAGGGTTATACGAACCCTAATCGCGAACAGAATCTCAAAAAGACCTGAAAACAAGTGTCATTGGCCTGAAACCCACTCGCCGGTGGCGATTCCAGCGACGGCGGCCGACGGCTCAGGCGGTACCGGCAGTGGCGGTCGGAACAGCGGCGGCTCTGAGGCTAAACCCTAACTGCGGCTAAATCTGCGACGAACTCTCCTAATTCGTATCACCCAGATGACAACAGCAGGATGAAACCCTAATCCAATCCAGCGACGACTATGGATGACGAACTCCAAGAGCCTGAAAAACCCTAATTCGAACTGCCAGGCGACCACGAACCTCACAGCCGACAACGAGCAAGCTGACAAACTCAAGGGTTATAAAAAACCCTAATTCGAAAAAAAATCCCGAGACGGCTCCCATCTTTCTTTTCTTCTTTTCTTTTTCAATAATCGTCTCAGTACGATCGTATGTTTAATCTCCAACGAACCTGTCTCTGATACCACTTGTTAGGAATCAAGCAGCGCAGCGGAACCAGATTAAACAACACACGTTCACGATTGCAAAGAAAAACAGAAAACACAAAATAAACGACACGAAGATTTAATGTGGTTCGGTCGATGTGACCTATGTCCATGGGCTGCAACTAGGATTTATCTTTTATTACTTAGGTGCTCAAAGATTACAATTACAAGACATGAATATATATAGAGAACTAATTAGGTTACAAAAGCAAAAACCGGGCCAGGCTTAGGGCCGACTGCCCTAATTCCCTCCCAAAAGGTCTTCGAAACCTAACAATAACTTCCTTAACTTACTTTTTTCTACTTTTTTTATTGCTTTTACATGAAATTAAATATTTACTAATCATGTGATGATCATAATATAAACAAATTGACAAGTTAAAAAAATTGTTATTGCTGTTGATTTTAGATTAATGTTTCTTTATATCATAATTTCATCATGTGGAACCTTAATTTCGAAATTGGTAAACAAAATTAGTTTTTTGTTTTTTTTTCAGGTTTAGAAATGCTTTTGATGCTTGTGGGTTGTTTGGATGTCTAATTATCAACATTTGTGTTTCCAATTATCAATTATTAATTATTAGATTTCTGTAAATGTGTTGAATTTGGGTCAAATAACTAAATTAAAGGAACTAATTCTTAAATTCTGATTGTTTGCAGTCATACATCTATGATAACTCTAGCTATGGCCAATCAACTAGAAAGGTTTCCTACCTACCTTCAATGCTTCAAATATATTGGCTATTATTTGTATAATCATCCTTATTATATTTCTTTCTCACATCAAAAGAGGGATGCAACTTTGGTCAGGCTTCACTCAATTGATGTATTCTTTCTGTTGCTATGTAAGTATAAAATTTATCAATTTCTTTATGATTCATATTTTATGTTTTTTTACATTTTTATATGGACCAGCACCACCTACCACCATCATATGTTCGACTATTTTCATCACTTACATGTGTGCCTTTATTTGTAAATCCCTGCATTCATGTTACAAGAAATCTTGGTAAAGTGAAAACATTTAAGCTTAAGCAGAAATTAGTGTGCCTATTTCTTGAACCAAGATTTAATTTAGAATTATTTGAAGAGCTTGATGCAAAAGAGAACTCATTACTACCCACCTTTCCACCTTTAAATTTACATAACAAAAGGGGCACAGATGCTTTATTTATCACCGGGTAGAGATGAACACTATATGCTAGCGGCAGGAAATTCTTTGGAGGCATGAGATTCCTAAATACAATTATCAAATTGCTCTTGCTCTCTAACTAGGATAACATTCACAATATTTGATTTTCACTTCACTTTATCATTTAAAAATGATACCTAGCTTCTAAAAAATCAATTGACTTATTTTTGAGTCTCACTCTACTTAGCAAACAAAAGTCTATTAGCTAAAAAATACTTTGTAGTAAACTTAAACAAAAGCCATTACTTATGACTTAATAGTATATTAACCAAGTAAAGAGGTCATGAACATTGTGCTGCTTTCTTAAGTTTGTATTATTGTAGAATCGATGTAGATGTGATAAAAGCATGTTTAATAGTTGTTTAGTAATTTTGATTTGTTATGTACTTATTTCGTTAACAATTAATAATTTTCTTTAGAATTCAAAGAAAAATACTTAAGTCTTATGATATTTAAATACCCGGCCAATAGATAGGTATAAAACTAGATACTCAAGGATTGCTAGCCTAATGCTAGCTTTTGACTTCTCTTATAAATGTCTTGGGATGAAATCTCGTCTAGAGCAAAATCATGTTCTAGGTTAAGTCAGAGGATTATTTTTGCTTGTAGGTTTTCTCCTAGGCAAATGGGTCTGGTCATTACGCTCTGTTTTTTTGACACAATATTAATTTATTTGCTACAGTGATCTCCGGTAACCCGGCGTTCGCTGTAAAAAAAAATACCAAATATTATGTTTCAATCTTCATGTTACTATATATATTGCCGTATAAAGTAAACTTTATGAATAAAAAAATACGTCCTTTTTTATTTTAATCTTGATTTTTTATTTTATTATTTTATTATTTATTTTTTCTTTTTTGTGTGTTATCAACATGATTAACTCTCAGATTGTCGGGTATGAATCTCACAACAAGACATGTTTTTTCAATGACAATGTTTCTTCAAAGTTCCAATTACATGCTTTTTTTAGGAAACATACGCTATTGTGCAAGTCAACGGCTAGGTTTTACTGGTTCCACGGGTGACTACGACAACATGTCGAGTGTAAAGTTGTTCATGAGCCAAGCCGAGCCAAGCTAGGGTTAGCTCGGACTTGGCTCGGATTATAAACCAAGCTGGTTCGGCTCGGATTGTAAATCGAGCCTGAATTATTGGCTTGGACTAGGCTTGTTTTTGGCTTGGTTTTAATCAAAATTTTTAAAACAAAAACCTCCTTACTTAGACTCCCAATTCCACCGTCATATCAAAATCGCTAAACGCTAATTCGCTATAAGTATATCCAAATAACTAAATATAAAATGCAACAATTTAATGCTATAAGTATATCAAAATCAAGATCAAGCCATAGATATCAATCAACAAAAACCCATTCAAGGACTTTCTGGACCGTTTGAACTTACCTATAACGATAGGAGGGTTGAAGGTAAAGCAGGATGATAAAGAAGTGATGTTGTGATGGAGAGTTGGAGATGGAGAATTGGTGGAGAAGGAGCCGATAGCCTGTGACAACAAGAAATGATTTAAGGAATTAGGGTTACAGCTTATAATAATTTCACTTGTTCCTTTATTTACAAATATGACATACAAAGTATAGTTATTATTAAAATTGACCATGCAGTTTTATATTTTGGTGTAGCATGTAACACAAATGAGCCGAGCCAAGATTCGTTCCTATGAGCCGAGCAACGAGCAAACTACGAGAATCGATACTACGATATAAAAAAAGACAAAATTTGTACCGGGAAGGAGCTAAAATTAGATATACTAATATACTATGAGTAAGGAAATAAAATTCATACCAATGCTACAAAACAAAAATATACTATGACGAAAAGGGAACAGCCTCAGCAAATATTTAGCAAGTAAATCTTAGATAAGAAGCAGTCTAAATCTCTGATGATTTTGTTAGTGTTCACGTCAGCAAATAATTTGTGTTTTTGTTAGTGTTCACGTCAGTATAAATAAATTATGATTCGTATACGTAATCGGTTAGATTTTACATTAGTTTAACGAGTTTTGATACGTATACATAATGGATTAGAATTCGATGATTTGGACTTCTAATGTTTAATCAATCGAATTGGTTTATTTTATAAATTCGATTATTAACGTTTTATACTAATAGTTCAATTCGTAATTCAGTGACTTAACGACTTCGATCAGAACGATTTTCAATTGAAACATTTTTTAGAAACAGAATTATGTAATTCTTTTTTCTGTTCTTTTTTTTTTGTTTGTTTTTGAAACAATTCCAAAACTATTAACAAGTCTGTCAATCCAAGTATTTTGTTTGTTAAACTCGCTATTTGTTATTGCCTGTATGTATTTCTGATAGTAAAGAAATTAAAATCAGAAACTGTTTCACCCGGTTTGTTCTATGATTTCAACTGTCATACTGTACTCCGTATAAATACACAACCCCTAGGTTTCTGGTACGTCTTCTTCGTTCGAATATTCATGTGTTGCAATAGGGTTATAATTTCTTGTAACTATATGAGTTCATACACGTATTCATACTCATCATGACCCATCACATCTATTATTACAAACAGTCACTTAATTAAAAAACCTGATACATCAGTAGAGCAATTACTCATATAGGTTTATGCAATATGAAAAAGCATGATGATAAGAAAGAACATAAGACTGAACACATTGCGCACGTTCAAGGCCTACGTGGCTGGCCATTTTTCAGACGGATGCAATAGAGGGGAGGAGGAGCCGGCATTTTGGATGGATTTGCACGTCTTCACGTGCGTAGAAAAAGGAAAAAGAGGTGGGCCACCTTTTTAAAATCATGTGGTGATGTGTTTAAAAAATAGAAAATGAAATGGTGATGTGAAAGAGAGAGAATGCATGTGGGAAGGATGTGTTGGAGTTAAAAAGAGAGGAGAGAATGCATGTAAAAAGAAAGAATTAAAATGATGATGTGGCAGTGATGACTAGGACGCATGTAGTAAATGCAGTCTTAGCATTGCGGGTAGTCTAATAGTAAGACCTACATGTCATGCATAAGGCATATATCAAACAAACTTACCAAGTAATAAAAACTTTCCCAAACATGACCCAACACCCCTCTGTATCCACATCAAACACAATTAATAAACATATTACTCACAACGAACACAAAGATAATTTGTAAGAGCATAGCGAGAGGAGGAAAAAAGAATCCAATCAAGTTGAGAAAGCTAAATCAAAGCAACACCTGAAAGGCAAGAGCTAAAATAACCACAGCCAGATGAGGAAAACATAATCCAATATTCCAATCAAGTAGAGAAACCTAAATCAAAGCAAGACCTTAATGAAGGTGTATCACATTTTACGATTGGCAGTCAGTAAAACCAAATTTTGGAGAATCAAATTCAGTCGCAGATAACATGTTGCATTCAAACAAACAAACAAACGAAGTAGACAAAAAATAAGATCAAACAAAACGAAATCAAAGCATACCTGCAAAGACAGATCCGTAAGGCCGGTAACAAATTGAGCCCTCGTCGTCCGGCTATACGTTGCAACTGGCGATTGAGGTTTTTTCAGAGGTGCGTCGTTGATGTTGTTGGAAAGAGGAGAACGGAAAGGGATGTGGAGGTGGAGAGGATGAGATGACGATCGAAGCGGAGATGAGAGTGGGATCGTGAGCTGAATCGGAGATTCACCGGAAACCTAAAGCTGAAGCTCGTAACCTAAAGTCCTAAAAGAAGACGAATAAAAACTAAGGATCAGCTTAAATGTTGTACCATGCGCAACAGAGGATGTACGAAAGAAACAGTGGATTTACACACAGCAAAAGTTTCCTTTTAAAGTTTTGAAGTTATATAATATTATTTATTATATTAAATGACATGGGGGAATAGTAACGTGGGCCCCATGTTTTTTTTTTTTTCTCTTACACACACTCCACATATTATATATACACATCCACTCCCACATATTATATTATATATACTGGTATATTATTAAAAGAGATAAGGGGAGTAGTAAAATGGGTCATCTAGATTTTATCTGTACCATTGATTTGGAATTTTGAAAATAAAAATGTGGTGCGCATTGAATATGAATTAAAAAATTGGTTTTGAATAAACAAATCAGCTTTAATGTGGGTTAATGTGAACCACGTATTTATTTTCAAGATTCGAAATCGACGACCCAAATAGGGTTTAGGGGTTTTCTCTCTATGATTAGTGAGAAAATGTGGTCCTTTCTACTGTTTTGGTGGTGTTCGAAAAAAGCAACTGTTATTTGTTTGTTTTCATAGAAAATCGATGTGTGCTTAGGGATTTGGGGTTTTTTTAATTCAACCAATTGGTTGCAGATGAGAAGGATATTGCCAGTTTTTTTTAATTATTTTCGTAACATATTTGTATGGATTTTGTATGATTTTATGTTTTTATAAGAAATTTGTATAGAGTTCATGATAATAGATTTGATTTTGCTATGTAACTTATGTTTCTGCAAATGACATATAATACACGTTGTCAGGAGTGTACTGTGATGACCCGCCGCAACGCGCGGCGGGTATAAACCTAGTTAATATAATTTAGGTTTATTTTTATATCTATTATTAAAATAGTATATATAGTTAGACCATGGGGTATGCCCCATGACCCAATCACTCCATCTATGTGTCACGTAGGCGTCACGTAGGCACTCACCACAACCACTCACCACAACCATTTGAGTGGAAATGTCCCTTCATCCACTCACTACACGTCATAATTCCTTTTTAAATTAAAATGAGATATAATTAATGTTAAATTAAAAAAAGTACATAAAATTATAAATGAAAATTACAAATTAATAAAAAAATTACAAATTAATAAAAAAAATTACTAATTAATAAAAAAAATTACATAAAGCTAATTATCTCTATATTTATTACGAATTTTATCATTCTCCCGCTCGGCAATTTCACGGTCGACCCCGGTTAAGTGTTCGGTGTTGGTGAATAGAAGTTGTAACTTTACCAACCGTTGACGTTCCCGTTTTAATTCGTTAAAGTCACCGATTCGTTGAGATAAGTGTTCTATTCCTTGGTTATAATTCGAGGTCGTTTGAGATGAAGAGCCCCGTCTCGTCCTTGCTCGGTCGGTTTTTGCACGATCTATCACAATCGGACGAGTCAAATCCTCTATCTCGTAGACGTCTTCTTCTTCTTCGTCGAGATCGTTTAGATTTATATGAATTCGAGCATCCGACGTGCCGGGGCTATCGGTTGACGATGCTTTTGATCGTTTTGAGGTCGACGTTTGTACAGTCGGGATTCTAATCCAGTTAGGACATTTCCTCATAAGTTCCCAACTCCGTTTAAGCGTGAAGGGGGCGTTAAACTCTTCCCGGTATTGATCTTCCGATTCGAGCTCGATCATCGCGCCGCTTTGGCCGCTCCGGCTAGTTTGCCATTTCTGGGAATAAATTCCGTTGAACCTTCTAACCTTTTGGTTCATGTCACGCCATTTGCTAGAGATCATATAATTTGTACGATACTCCCCACGACCCATGACTTGAAAAAATTGACTTCGGATTTTACTCCAAAAGTTCGGGTTTCGGTTAGGTGGAGTGTTTGGGTTATAGTAATTTGGGTTTTGGTTGGGATCAATGAAAAGTATTTTTTTGGTTAAGAAATTTAATAAGTTTGAAATGGGAAGAGTGGGAATTTTTTTGTGTTGAATATTTGAAATGTGGAGTTAAATAGGTAAAAAAAAAATTTTTAATCCCTTCCAACGGTCACCTTCAACGGCTCATTTCCCATAGTCACCCGTTGCCCCGATCACGCCTCCCCCATCACTAGGGGTGTTCAAATTCGGATACCCGGAGATTCGGATATCCGAATTTTGGATATCCGAAAATTTCGGATAGTGGTTTTCACTATCCGAATCCGAAATTTCGGATTCGGATTCGGATATCCGAACTCTAAAAAAAAGGGAAAAAAATTAAAAAAATACATCCGGATATCCGAAAATCTGAAAAATATCCGAAATATCCTGAAAAATATCCGAATATCCAAAAAACTATCCGAAATATCCGAAAAAAATATCCGAATATCCGAAAAAATATCCGGATATCCGAAAAATATCCGAAAACTATCTGAAAAAAATAACTATTTCGGATAGTTCGGATATCCGAACTATCCGAAATTTTTCAAAATTACTATCCGAATCCGAATCCGGACTTCCGGATATCCAGACTTCCGGATATGTCGGATACAGATTTTCGGATATTTCGATTTCGGATTCGGATATGGATTTTTTTGAACACCCCTACCCATCACGCCCACTCACGCCCACAGGGGGCGGTGTGCCACGCCCTCCCACGCCCACTCCCAAGGCATACCGCACGATCTTATGGTTCAAACCTTGAGGTCAAGGGTTTAAACCTGAGCAGGGTAGAGGGTTTACGGATTTATTCGGTTCCCGTTTATCTGGTGGGTGAAGGGTGACGACGGGGCCTGCTCTTGGATGTGTGCGCATTTGAGCTTAAATCGTTCAACCTGAAACCGTTCAAAATAAAGTTACGGTTCCTAGCCTAACATAATGCTAGCTCTTGACTTATCTTGTAAATATCTTGGGTTGAAATTTTTTCTAGAGAAAAATATTGCCTTGGTTGAGTCAGGAGATTTTTCTATTTATCGGTTTTATTCTTGCTTCCAATGTTTACTTATTCCTTCTGGTTAGTTGGGTACAGGGAAGATCCGGGGTTTACCACGTAAATAGGCTTCTATGATCATAAGAAAAGGGGGAAAGAAAAAAGAAAAAAAGGCAAAACTACACCTCTAATAAGTAATAACCCTCTGATTTTTCTTTTTCAAATTTGTATACTAATTTTTTATCCTATTTTGGGTGTAAAATGATTTTCATGTTTTGTCATTGAGACCCTAATGATATTGCAAGGACTTTTTTTAATAGTTGACGGTGTTTATGTGTTTTGTTTGCATAAATGTCCAAGTTATTGAAACTAATCGGTATATGATTTAGGTGTATTAGTGTCATTGCTAATGCAAATGAAAAGCTAGTACAACCCAAAGGATTAAAGACCAAAGATACATCTTGAAAATGATCGGAAACTGTTACCATGATTGGAGACAGACACCACGGTGACTGCTTTATTGCTAGTGGTGGAGGTGCAAAGAAAACCGGTTTTGGAACCGGAACCAAAGGTTCGACTCGAAACCGACTCTGATAAGAAACGGTCCAGACCCCACATAAATCGGTAGCCCCTACCTTATAGAAACCGGCAGCCCCTACCGGTTCCAATATTTGAAAATTCAACCGGTTCCTAATCTCCTGCGCTAGCTTCGGAATCTGTGTTTCTTCTAGCAGCTGAGTTTTACCGTTACGAAGAATAAGACTCACACCAGAGTCGGTAAAGATGTGCGGTTTCTTTAAGGATCATTTGGACGCAGTCAATCGAATTCAAGACGTCACAAGCCTCGAAGATGCAATTGAACTTGAAACAAAATTACATGAGCAGAGGGTGGACGGACTATTTCACGACATATTTTACGAAGAACTCGCCTATGATGCTCACACCTGTTCGCAACAATAAAAAATAAATAAAAACTTGTAATTTTTATAAAGTTTACTTTCTATGTGAAAATTTTAAAAATTAATAAAAATGCATTTATGATCATTATGCTCCCTGTGGTTTGACATTTTAACCATTTTGCTCCCTTTGGTTTGACAATATTAACCATTTTGCTCCAAAACTTTCAAAATGATCATTATGCTCCCTGTGGTTTGACATTTTAATCATTTTGCTCCCTGTGGTTTGACAATTATAACAATTTTGCTCCCTGTGGTTTCGAAAAAAATGGAGTATAATGGAGATGTATTGGAAAAGTTTGGAGCAAAATGATTAAAATGTCAAACCACAGGGAGCATAATGATCATTTTGAAAGTTTTGGAGCAAAATGGTTAATATTGTCAAACCACAGGGAGCAAAAGAGAAGTTTACTCTTATTTTTAATTTGGAATTGAAAAAAATTTTCATGGAACTGGTTGGAACATGCCCAATCCTAACCGGTTCTACCATGTATACGGTTTCAAATCACAAACCGGTTCCTGTTCTTACCCGGTTCTATCCTAGGAACAAGTTTGGGTGTAACCGGTCGCCCAAGAAACCGGTTAGAATCGGTTCCGGTTTCCAAAAAAAAATGGTTTTTGCACCTCTATCTAATTGTGCTCTTTATCGGTAGCACAACAGGAACACTCGACTAGGGTTGTCTAAAAAGCTCATACCTTGTATTTTGATTGTAGCTCGTTTGGAAAAAGTTTTGATGAAGCTCGTACCTTGTGTATATTCTCTGTAATTAAATATGTGTGTGTATATAACTTATATATATATATATATATAATTAAATGTATGTATGTATAGTGATGGAGAAAATAAAACGAGCTAGCTCGTGACTCGGCTCGAGGCTCGAGTTTTTTTAACGACTCAAGGCTCAAAAAAATTTCCGAGCTACCTTGGCTCAACTCGAAAAGTATCGAGCTCAAGCTCAGCCTAGCTCGGCCAATTACAGCCCTAGCCATCACTTCTAGCATCACTATTGAGTTTGGATGATCACCTCATTGGTGCTGGATTGCCAAGGAGCTGGGTAGTTTCCACACTCTTAGTGTGCGTAATCATTGCTACCAAGAATCTCACAAAAACCGTTTACACTTTATAGTTTTTTTTATATTTGTTGAATATGGTTTCACGTTAGTTTTCTTAGATATATCTTAGCATACAGACGAATCACACTTGTTCATTAATTAAATAATAATTGTTTCTCAGATTATGTAAGTAACTCTACTAGATTTTAAAAGTATGTTTACAAAATTTGTAAAGATTGTAACATGACACTTTTTCTAACATCTTTAAAAATGGTGAACACCACCATTATATTTCCCTCACCAACCGGTCCCCTCTAACAAGTAGTTGCTAGTATCGTATGCGAGTATACTTTTGTATACTGTAAAATCGAGCATTGCTCTTAGTCAAACACTCGAACATTTGTTGAAAATATAGAAATTCTTGTTCCATGTCTCCATTTATTCGCAAAAATAGATTCGAATCAAGCTAAAACGACTAACAATTTGTCATCATACACCATATTTTCACAAAAATGATCTTCTATAAGGTCGTTAGTTGCCATATGATCCTGGTTAATTTGAACTCTTCTAACACGTGACCGTTCAAGATGATGATTGATGTTGCTCATTTGTTTAAATTGTTTCCATGATAAGTTTGTGGTCTATTTTGGACAAATCTGAGGTAGAGATGGGCAAATCAGGTTTTTTTTTAGAAACAGTTCCGGTTCCAAACGGTTCCGGCTCCGGTCAACAAAGTCAATAACTGGTTCCAGTTCTGGTTTGGTTTTTAACCGGTTTTGGTTCGGATTTTGCCAGGTAAATGTGAAACCAGTTCCGGTTATTCTGAGAAGCCAGAACCACCTGTATCCACCGCGACCATGAGCATCTGGATGGTGTTTGAGCCATCATTCAATATATACAAACACAAATCTAGTACAACCGCATAACGAAAATCATCAACAACAAAAAAACTCAAAATCAAAATAAAATAAAAAAAATTACAATGTGTCAAACTAATCTTCATCCTTGATCCTTTACAAGCAGTATTTCAGAACCCCCATCAATGGCAAAATCCAAGAAATCCCTTAATTCATCGATACTTTTAAACGCGTATGGAGATGCAAAATCACTATCCAAATTATACCAAACTCCATTAATCTTTCTCAAAGAAACCCAATGTCTACTTCTCCAAATCCCACCATATCTTTTCACAGGAACATTTAACACAATTCCAGTTAACTTACCTTCGGATTCATCAAGATCAATGGAAGAAGCTTTGTTACGCCGATCATGCCAAATTACCTTCTTACCCTTTCCTTCCACTGCAACGACTAACACGTTTACATCATAATTACCTGTTAGTGAATTATGATGAGGTTTGAAGATGACTGAAAATGGCGTCCAGGTTCCTTTGTATGGATCTTCAAGAACAAGTTTTTCAGCTATAACATCCAAATCGTTTCGTGTAAACGCATCCTTCTCCTGAATTCGCAAGAAAAGAACATTAATGTTACCCAAATTGCCCAGAATATTGAAAGGGTGATACTTTATTCAGTTGAAACATATGAATATCAATCAATTGTACACGGAAAAATCTCAACAATAGTATGAATATTTATAGGGTCTGGGAAGGTTGGAATGTAGGCAAGCCTTAGCTCTACCCCTAGTGAAAGAGAGGCTGCTTTCGAACCAGCTCAAAAACAAAAGAAAGACATATAAAAAAATGTAATAAGATAATCAAATAAATCAGTCATATGGAGATGTTGTGGCACAATAAATTGTAACATGCAGTAACATAATATCCTAATATCCTAAATTCCTAATAACATATTATCATAATATCATTTCATAACATAACATCAGAAAACACACAGTTTCATGCAATAAAGTTGGGGCACAAACATGCAAAGCTATCCTAAAGTTGGGTCGGAAACATATGAATCACTAACTACTTTAAATTTACATTCATTCATACATGTGGATGTAAAATTTCAACAAGTGATCTCATTTTCCAGCAGAATCAACAAGTGATCTGAAATTTATACCTTATCTGTAACCTATTGAACAAATGATCACCAAAATAAAAATATGAATCAATACATAAAATTCACATCCATTCATGTATGTGGATACAAATTCCATTAAGTGGTCTCAAATTTCATGAAAAATAAACACAAATACCAGTAAGTGATCCAAAATCTATACCTAATTTGTAACTTATAGAACAAAATTAATCTTTAATTTTACATTCATGCATGCATGTGGATGTCAAATTCCAGCAAGTGATCTCAAATTTCATCAAAATAAACTCAAATCCAAGAAAGTGATCCGAAATCTATACCTAATGTCCTAATTTGTAGCATGACACATTGAATCAGCAAAACAAGCATATGCATCTGTCTTAAATTCACACATATTTATACATGTGGATATGGAATTCCAGTAATTGATCTCAAATTTCTGCAAAATAAACTCAAATTCTAGCAAGTGATCCAAAATCTATACCTAATTTGTAACGTATGATTAATCAGCAAAATAAACCTAAATTTCAAAATATCCATATTCCAAGCAGTATGATCTGAATCAATAGCTGTTTCTAGAATCAATAGCTGTTTCTAGAACAGATCAAAATCGAAGCGAAGATCCAGTTGAAAATATATCGCTAGAGGAATGAATCACTACTTCAAAGAGTTGATTACACATCAGAAACAAATTTAAAACCTGAAAAAGATTGTTGAGGGCGTGTAAGAGGCAAAACTGTAACTTCTGTCTTTCATGATATATCTGTTTATGTTCATCAGCCATGGATTCTTCTGCAACTCTTATGAAATTTAGGGTTTTACGTTCGATCGTTAGCAACCAGCGTTGAGTTAATTGCACATGGAGGTCCCAAGATTCTGATGGTTATCAAGAAGCCCCTAGACAATTCGGCATATTAAAAAAGCTTGAACGTGTAAAATATAAAATATTTTGGGAAAAAAATACTTCATACAAAATAGTCTATAGTGTTAAATTCTCTATTAATTATACTAAATGCAGACAATTATATATATATATATATATATATGGACACCGGTGAATTTATCGTTTCCAGATTAGATCTTAGCCGTTTAAATTCATCAACGTTAAATCATAGCCCTTCAAATTAAGCGGTTACATAATAAAAAATCACAAGTTAAAAGCAGTTATTGGTAGGCTACGAGCGGGTGTCTTGGTCCCTCTCCACCAACCCACAAATGAACTCAACAATGCAGGAAGTTCCTATAATTCAGGGGTTAACCTCCATGATAGAGTTTTCATATACAGATTTGATAAAACCATCCTAATACCTCCTCACCTCAATTCTCGCAGCAAGACGCTCTTCCCACAATTTCGGATTTTTTTGGATTTCGGATTTTTTGAACACCCCACTCTCGGTATTGTTGATCTCATCAATTGCTAAACCCTGTGCTTATCTTTCAAATTTTCGATCCATCAGTAAAATTGAAGCAATGTGTTGGTGTTAATCGAAGCCCTAACTGGCGTCGAAGGAAATGGGATTCGTTGCTCTCTTGTCACAAAAAAATAAACAATCATGGTCAAATAAGGTGATTTTAATTTCGAGTTGTTTAATGTGATTTGATGATACGTTAGGGATTACAAAAGTGGATGTGATAATGTTCTTGCTTCCATTTTTTCAATATGGTATCTAATTTATGCTTTGCACTTTATGTTTCAACTCATAGTTATCGATAACGAATAACGGTAAATAGCGATAAGCTACCTATATGCTATGTAGCGAATAGCGATAAATAGCGACCGCTATTTGGTGTTTAGCGATAAAATTATATAAAAACTCAATAAATATATTCAATCATCCAAAATAGTAACAAAATAAACATTCATAGTCTTACACCAAGAAAATAGCTAAAATATATTATAATTTGTCACTACTACTCACTTAAAGTCTCATAAGTACACCCTGAATCAGCTTCCTTTAGCATTTTAAAACTTTATTAAATAACCAAATTACTAATTCAGTGAATTAAAGACCCAAACAAAAAAAATAAATAAATAGGCGGAAGTGCAGAACTAAGTTAGATGCTTATAACCTGCGGTAGCCACCTCCAACCCCAATTCAGTCCTGACTCCACTCGATGTCCAATAATCCAATTCGTCCAATTCAGTCCAAGCTCCAATTCACCGTCTCATTCGCTGATTATCGTCTTTGAAATTCCAATTAGGGTGGACAATTGGCGTCTCCAATTTCGTCGTCTTCGTCCAACTCCATCTCTCTGCCCTCCGTCAACTATTAGGGTTGACAATTGGCCAAAAACGTTGCGTCGTACACTATTAGGGTCCAATTCCGTCGTCTTCGTCCAATTCCTCCGTCCAATTCCCGCTATTTTCACGCTATTGGACCGCTAAACACCAATAGTGGGTGCTCTCGCATCGCGACGTAGCGCGCTATAGCGCACGCTACAGACGCTATCAATAACTATGTTTCAACTATGAATGCATCACATTTCTGATTTAGATTAGTGTGATGATCATCATACAATGTTCTAAGTTATAACTGTTAGGAATCAAGCGGCGCAGCGAAACCAAATTAAACAACACACGTACACGATTGCAAAGAAAAACAGAAAACACAAAATAAACGACACGAAGATTTAACGTGGTTCGGTCGATGTGACCTACGTCCACGGGCTGCAACTAGGATTTATCTTTTATTACTTAGGTACTCAAAGATTAGAATTACAAGACATGAATATATATAGAGAACTAATTAGGTTACAAAAGCAAAAACCGGGCCAGGCTTAGGGCCGGCTGCCCTAATTCCCTCCCAAAAGGTCTTCGAAACCTAACAATCTCCCACTCGGAGGCCTTGCGATAAGATCAAGCCCGCCATCCAAGCACACAGTAATCCAGTCTTCCAGTAACTCAAGTAATCTTTGTCAAACAAAGTCTTCCAAGCCTTCAGTTCCCATAAACAAGCTAAGACTTCAATCCAATCTTCCTAGTTGCAGCAGCCCTTCTCATCAGTTACCTGAAGGGCTCGTTGAAGCTTCCGAAAGCTTCAACGCTTCAGGCATCACTGACTCAGTCGTGACTGTAACCATCACTGACTCATCCTCTATCTCAACTGGCTTGCACATTCCACCAGATCCAGAGATACACCGAGGAATATTAACACTCTCCAAATTCAGCAAGTAATCCACAAGAGAGATTTTAGCAGTCGAAATCCTAATCTTCAAAACCCACTGTTGCTTTGGAACTGTACCCGAAACACGAACCGTGCTCCCACTATTACCAAAACCCCTAACTGGTTTAAAACTTCGACCCCGTTCAACTTGAACCACCTTGGCACCGGCTTCACACTTGAAAAATGAACCTTCTTTTGCCCCTTAGATTCAGCGAACCAGACTTTGTCTTGCGTAACCGGGACGGTCACTCCCTTAGCAGGTACCTCAACCAAATATAACGATCCATGTTTCTTTCCCAGAGCAATAACTAGATTACCCTTGATCACTTTCCATTTGCCACTGCCAAAACTAACATCTAGTCCTTGTTCATCCAATTGACTGACAGAAATAAGATTCGTCTTCAAACCTCGAATCACCCTAACATTCTGTAATTTCCATGTAGTTCCCAATGGAGTCTCCAAATCAACATCTCCTATGCCCGTAACATTTAGAAATTCACCGTTACCAAGTCGTACCTTCCCAAAGTCACCAATTTTCAGATTCTTCATCAATTCACTGCTATGCGTGGCATGAAACAAAGCACCATAATCCATGACCCAAGAGTCCACACTGTTTTCACTAAGTATCAATGCATCATCCTCAAACACATCCTTAGTAGCAGCATTCAATTGTTTCTTTGGACATTGACTCTTAACATGTCCCACCTCATTGCAGTTCCAACATTTCACAATTTTCTTAGTTCTAGACGAACTCCTTCCCCAACTCCCACTGTCCCTGCTATTCCTTCTACCCCTGCCAACATGCAACATTTCAGAAGAAGACGATCCACCTTGATTCTTGCGTCTGATATCCTCACCAAGAACCAAATCTCTAATCCCTACAAATGTCATACCACTGGCCCTCGCAGAACTAGTAACAGCAGTAATTGTCCCGGACCAACTATCGGGGAACAAAGATAGTAGCAGTAGAGCCTGAACCTCATCATCGAACTTTATCCCAACCGAAAGTAGCCTCGACAAAATCGAATTAAGGTTGTTAATGTGAGATGTCAAAGATGCACCTTCCATCATCTTCGTGTTCACAAGCTCCCGAATCAAGAACACCTTATTAGCTGCCGACGGCTTTTCATACATATTTGACAGAGCCTTCATCATACCACTAGCTGTGGTCTCCTTCATGATGTTAAAAGCAACGCTCTTCGCCAAAGCCAATGTAATAACCGCTCGAGCTTTCTTGTCCTTCAATTCCCAATCGGCTTGTTCCATTTTATCCGGTTTATCTCCCAATGCCACATCCAAATCCTTCTAACACAGTAATGCTTCTACTTGCATTTTCCACCAACCAAAATCAGAACCGTTGAACTTCTCAATCGCAACCTTTCCGTCTTCAGCCATAACAAACAGAAAACGGATCGAGATAGTGACAGACACAACAATGGCACGGGCCTGAACTTGACGGTTGTTCTACTGAACACTGTCAATAATCCGATCTGTTCTTACAGTAACCGACAAATCAAAACTGTAAACAGTTACCCTGATTGATCTCCTGCAAACAAATCTGAACCAGAATGTAAATCTTCACAAAAAAAATGATTCCTTGAACCTGATTGACAACACAATACTGCAATACCCGAACCCGAAACACTCAAAACAGATCCGACAACAGGCTGACAATGACTCAAGGGTTCAATTTGAAACCCTAATAGTCAAAATCAGTCAACCTTAGAAGCAAACACGATTCCAAGGGTTATACGAACCCTAATCAGTGGCTGTCCCAAAATTTCGAACCAAAATTGAGTCAAACAGAGATTCAATCGACAAATTCAAGGGTTATACGAACCCTAATCGCGAACAGAATCTCAAAAAGACCTGAAAACAAGTGTCATTGGCCTGAAACCCACTCGCCGGTGGCGATTCCAGCGACGGCGGCCGACGGCTCAGGCGGTACCGGCAGTGGCGGTCGGAACAGCGGCGGCTCTGAGGCTAAACCCTAACTGCGGCTAAATCTGCGACGAACTCTCCTAATTCGTATCACCCAGATGACAACAGCAGGATGAAACCCTAATCCAATCCAGCGACGACTATGGATGACGAACTCCAAGAGCCTGAAAAACCCTAATTCGAACTGCCAGGCGACCACGAACCTCACAGCCGACAACGAGCAAGCTGACAAACTCAAGGGTTATAAAAAACCCTAATTCGAAAAAAAATCCCGAGACGGCTCCCATCTTTCTTTTCTTCTTTTCTTTTTCAATAATCGTCTCAGTACGATCGTATGTTTAATCTCCAACGAACCTGTCTCTGATACCACTTGTTAGGAATCAAGCAGCGCAGCGGAACCAGATTAAACAACACACGTTCACGATTGCAAAGAAAAACAGAAAACACAAAATAAACGACACGAAGATTTAACGTGGTTCGGTCGATGTGACCTATGTCCATGGGCTGCAACTAGGATTTATCTTTTATTACTTAGGTGCTCAAAGATTACAATTACAAGACATGAATATATATAGAGAACTAATTAGGTTACAAAAGCAAAAACCGGGCCAGGCTTAGGGCCGACTGCCCTAATTCCCTCCCAAAAGGTCTTCGAAACCTAACAATAACTTCCTTAACTTACATTTTTCTACTTTTTTTATTGCTTTTACATGAAATTAAATATTTACTAATCATGTGATGATCATAATATAAACAAATTGACAAGTTAAAAAAATTGTTATTGCTGTTGATTTTAGATTAATGTTTCTTTATATCATAATTTCATCATGTGGAACCTTAATTTCGAAATTGGTAAACAAAATTAGTTTTTTGTTTTTTTTTCAGGTTTAGAAATGCTTTTGATGCTTGTGGGTTGTTTGGATGTCTAATTATCAACATTTGTGTTTCCAATTATCAATTATTAATTATTAGATTTCTGTAAATGTGTTGAATTTGGGTCAAATAACTAAATTAAAGGAACTAATTCTTAAATTCTGATTGTTTGCAGTCATACATCTATGATAACTCTAGCTATGGCCAATCAACTAGAAAGGTTTCCTACCTACCTTCAATGCTTCAAATATATTGGCTATTATTTGTATAATCATCCTTATTATATTTCTTTCTCACATCAAAAGAGGGATGCAACTTTGGTCAGGCTTCACTCAATTGATGTATTCTTTCTGTTGCTATGTAAGTATAAAATTTATCAATTTCTTTATGATTCATATTTTATGTTTTTTTACATTTTTATATGGACCAGCACCACCTACCACCATC
Organism: Mikania micrantha; assembly: GCA_009363875.1. Classification (NCBI taxonomy): domain Eukaryota; kingdom Viridiplantae; phylum Streptophyta; class Magnoliopsida; order Asterales; family Asteraceae; genus Mikania; species Mikania micrantha. The sequence continues at coordinate 11,559,511 of CM018695.1, forward strand.
ATATGTTGGACTATTTTCATCACTTACATGTGTGCCTTTATTTGTAAATCCCTGCATTCATGTTACAAGAAATCTTGGTAAAGTGAAAACATTTAAGCTTAAGCAGAAATTAGTGTGCCTATTTCTTGAACCAAGATTTAATTTAGAATTATTTGAAGAGCTTGATGCAAAAGAGAACTCATTACTACCCACCTTTCCACCTTTAAATTTACATAACAAAAGGGGCACAGATGCTTTATTTATCACCGGGTAGAGATGAAAACTATATGCTAGCGGCAGGAAATTCTTTGGAGGCATGAGATTCCTAAATACAATTATCAAATTGCTCTTGCTCTCTAACTAGGATAACATTCACAATATTTGATTTTCACTTCACTTTATCATTTAAAAATGATACCTAGCTTCTAAAAAATCAATTGACTTATTTTTGAGTCTCACTCTACTTAGCAAACAAAAGTCTATTAGCTAAAAAATACTTTGTAGTAAACTTAAACAAAAGCCATTACTTATGACTTAATAGTATATTAACCAAGTAAAGATGTCATGAACATTGTGCTGCTTTCTTAAGTTTGTATTATTGTAGAATCGATGTAGATGTGATAAAAGCATGTTTAATAGTTGTTTAGTAATTTTGATTTGTTATGTACTTATTTCGTTAACAATTAATAATTTTCTTTAGAATTCAAAGAAAAATACTTAAGTCTTATGATATTTAAATACCCGGCCAACAGATAGGTATAAAACTAGATACTCAAGGATTGCTAGCCTAATGCTAGCTTTTGACTTCTCTTATAAATGTCTTGGGATGAAATCTCGTCTAGAGCAAAATCATGTTCTAGGTTAAGTCAGAGGATTATTTTTGCTTGTAGGTTTTCTCCTAGGCAAATGGGTCTGGTCATTACGCTCTGTTTTTTTGACACAATATTAATTTATTTGCTACAGTGATCTCCGGTAACCCGGCGTTCGCTGTAAAAAAAAATACCAAATATTATGTTTCAATCTTCATGTTACTATATATATTGCCGTATAAAGTAAACTTTATGAATAAAAAAATACGTCCTTTTTTTTTTAATCTTGATTTTTTATTTTATTATTTTATTATTTATTTTTTCTTTTTTGTGTGTTATCAACATGATTAACTCTCAGATTGTCGGGTATGAATCTCACAACAAGACATGTTTTTTCAATGACAATGTTTCTTCAAAGTTCCAATTACATGCTTTTTTTAGGAAACATACGCTATTGTGCAAGTCAACGGCTAGGTTTTACTGGTTCCACGGGTGACTACGACAACATGTCGAGTGTAAAGTTGTTCATGAGCCAAGCCGAGCCAAGCTAGGGTTAGCTCGGACTTGGCTCGGATTATAAACCAAGCTGGTTCGGCTCGGATTGTAAATCGAGCCTGAATTATTGGCTTGGACTAGGCTTGTTTTTGGCTTGGTTTTAATCAAAATTTTTAAAACAAAAACCTCCTTACTTAGACTCCCAATTCCACCGTCATATCAAAATCGCTAAACGCTAATTCGCTATAAGTATATCCAAATCACTAAATATAAAATGCAACAATTTAATGCTATAAGTATATCAAAATCAAGATCAAGCCATAGATATCAATCAACAAAAACCCATTCAAGGACTTTCTGGACCGTTTGAACTTACCTATAACGATAGGAGGGTTGAAGGTAAAGCAGGATGATAAAGAAGTGATGTTGTGATGGAGAGTTGGAGATGGAGAATTGGTGGAGAAGGAGCCGATAGCCTGTGACAACAAGAAATGATTTAAGGAATTAGGGTTACAGCTTATAATAATTTCACTTGTTCCTTTATTTACAAATATGACATACAAAGTATAGTTATTATTAAAATTGACCATGCAGTTTTATATTTTGGTGTAGCATGTAACACAAATGAGCCGAGCCAAGATTCGTTCCTATGAGCCGAGCAACGAGCAAACTACGAGAATCGATACTACGATATAAAAAAAGACAAAATTTGTACCGGGAAGGAGCTAAAATTAGATATACTAATATACTATGAGTAAGGAAATAAAATTCATACCAATGCTACAAAACAAAAATATACTATGACGAAAAGGGAACAGCCTCAGCAAATATTTAGCAAGTAAATCTTAGATAAGAAGCAGTCTAAATCTCTGATGATTTTGTTAGTGTTCACGTCAGCAAATAATTTGTGTTTTTGTTAGTGTTCACGTCAGTATAAATAAATTATGATTCGTATACGTAATCGGTTAGATTTTACATTAGTTTAACGAGTTTTGATACGTATACATAATGGATTAGAATTCGATGATTTGGACTTCTAATGTTTAATCAATCGAATTGGTTTATTTTATAAATTCGATTATTAACGTTTTATACTAATAGTTCAATTCGTAATTCAGTGACTTAACGACTTCGATCAGAACGATTTTCAATTGAAACATTTTTTAGAAACAGAATTATGTAATTCTTTTTTCTGTTCTTTTTTTTTTGTTTGTTTTTGAAACAATTCCAAAACTATTAACAAGTCTGTCAATCCAAGTATTTTGTTTGTTAAACTCGCTATTTGTTATTGCCTGTATGTATTTCTGATAGTAAAGAAATTAAAATCAGAAACTGTTTCACCCGGTTTGTTCTATGATTTCAACTGTCATACTGTACTCCGTATAAATACACAACCCCTAGGTTACTGGTACGTCTTCTTCGTTCGAATATTCATGTGTTGCAATAGGGTTATAATTTCTTGTAACTATATGAGTTCATACACGTATTCATACTCATCATGACCCATCACATCTATTATTACAAACAGTCACTTAATTAAAAAACCTGATACATCAGTAGAGCAATTACTCATATAGGTTTATGCAATATGAAAAAGCATGATGATAAGAAAGAACATAAGACTGAACACATTGCGCACGTTCAAGGCCTACGTGGCTGGCCATTTTTCAGACGGATGCAATAGAGGGGAGGAGGAGCCGGCATTTTGGATGGATTTGCACGTCTTCACGTGCGTAGAAAAAGGAAAAAGAGGTGGGCCACCTTTTTAAAATCATGTGGTGATGTGTTTAAAAAATAGAAAATGAAATGGTGATGTGAAAGAGAGAGAATGCATGTGGGAAGGATGTGTTGGAGTTAAAAAGAGAGGAGAGAATGCATGTAAAAAGAAAGAATTAAAATGATGATGTGGCAGTGATGACTAGGACGCATGTAGTAAATGCAGTCTTAGCATTGCGGGTAGTCTAATAGTAAGACCTACATGTCATGCATAAGGCATATATCAAACAAACTTACCAAGTAATAAAAACTTTCCCAAACATGACCCAACACCCCTCTGTATCCACATCAAACACAATTAATAAACATATTACTCACAACGAACACAAAGATAATTTGTAAGAGCATAGCGAGAGGAGGAAAAAAGAATCCAATCAAGTTGAGAAAGCTAAATCAAAGCAACACCTGAAAGGCAAGAGCTAAAATAACCACAGCCAGATGAGGAAAACATAATCCAATATTCCAATCAAGTAGAGAAACCTAAATCAAAGCAAGACCTTAATGAAGGTGTATCACATTTTACGATTGGCAGTCAGTAAAACCAAATTTTGGAGAATCAAATTCAGTCGCAGATAACATGTTGCATTCAAACAAACAAACAAACGAAGTAGACAAAAAATAAGATCAAACAAAACGAAATCAAAGCATACCTGCAAAGACAGATCCGTAAGGCCGGTAACAAATTGAGCCCTCGTCGTCCGGCTATACGTTGCAACTGGCGATTGAGGTTTTTTCAGAGGTGCGTCGTTGATGTTGTTGGAAAGAGGAGAACGGAAAGGGATGTGGAGGTGGAGAGGATGAGATGACGATCGAAGCGGAGATGAGAGTGGGATCGTGAGCTGAATCGGAGATTCACCGGAAACCTAAAGCTGAAGCTCGTAACCTAAAGTCCTAAAAGAAGACGAATAAAAACTAAGGATCAGCTTAAATGTTGTACCATGCGCAACAGAGGATGTACGAAAGAAACAGTGGATTTACACACAGCAAAAGTTTCCTTTTAAAGTTTTGAAGTTATATAATATTATTTATTATATTAAATGACATGGGGGAATAGTAACGTGGGCCCCATGTTTTTTTTTTTTTCTCTTACACACACTCCACATATTATATATACACATCCACTCCCACATATTATATTATATATACTGGTATATTATTAAAAGAGATAAGGGGAGTAGTAAAATGGGTCATCTAGATTTTATCTGTACCATTGATTTGGAATTTTGAAAATAAAAATGTGGTGCGCATTGAATATGAATTAAAAAATTGGTTTTGAATAAACAAATCAGCTTTAATGTGGGTTAATGTGAACCACGTATTTATTTTCAAGATTCGAAATCGACGACCCAAATAGGGTTTAGGGGTTTTCTCTCTATGATTAGTGAGAAAATGTGGTCCTTTCTACTGTTTTGGTGGTGTTCGAAAAAAGCAACTGTTATTTGTTTGTTTTCATAGAAAATCGATGTGTGCTTAGGGATTTGGGGTTTTTTTAATTCAACCAATTGGTTGCAGATGAGAAGGATATTGCCAGTTTTTTTTAATTATTTTCGTAACATATTTGTATGGATTTTGTATGATTTTATGTTTTTATAAGAAATTTGTATAGAGTTCATGATAATAGATTTGATTTTGCTATGTAACTTATGTTTCTGCAAATGACATATAATACACGTTGTCAGGAGTGTACTGTGATGACCCGCCGCAACGCGCGGCGGGTATAAACCTAGTTAATATAATTTAGGTTTATTTTTATATCTATTATTAAAATAGTATATATAGTTAGACCATGGGGTATGCCCCATGACCCAATCACTCCATCTATGTGTCACGTAGGCGTCACGTAGGCACTCACCACAACCACTCACCACAACCATTTGAGTGGAAATGTCCCTTCATCCACTCACTACACGTCATAATTCCTTTTTAAATTAAAATGAGATATAATTAATGTTAAATTAAAAAAAGTACATAAAATTATAAATGAAAATTACAAATTAATAAAAAAATTACAAATTAATAAAAAAAATTACTAATTAATAAAAAAAATTACATAAAGCTAATTATCTCTATATTTATTACGAATTTTATCATTCTCCCGCTCGGCAATTTCACGGTCGACCCCGGTTAAGTGTTCGGTGTTGGTGAATAGAAGTTGTAACTTTACCAACCGTTGACGTTCCCGTTTTAATTCGTTAAAGTCACCGATTCGTTGAGATAAGTGTTCTATTCCTTGGTTATAATTCGAGGTCGTTTGAGATGAAGAGCCCCGTCTCGTCCTTGCTCGGTCGGTTTTTGCACGATCTATCACAATCGGACGAGTCAAATCCTCTATCTCGTAGACGTCTTCTTCTTCTTCGTCGAGATCGTTTAGATTTATATGAATTCGAGCATCCGACGTGCCGGGGCTATCGGTTGACGATGCTTTTGATCGTTTTGAGGTCGACGTTTGTACAGTCGGGATTCTAATCCAGTTAGGACATTTCCTCATAAGTTCCCAACTCCGTTTAAGCGTGAAGGGGGCGTTAAACTCTTCCCGGTATTGATCTTCCGATTCGAGCTCGATCATCGCGCCGCTTTGGCCGCTCCGGCTAGTTTGCCATTTCTGGGAATAAATTCCGTTGAACCTTCTAACCTTTTGGTTCATGTCACGCCATTTGCTAGAGATCATATAATTTGTACGATACTCCCCACGACCCATGACTTGAAAAAATTGACTTCGGATTTTACTCCAAAAGTTCGGGTTTCGGTTAGGTGGAGTGTTTGGGTTATAGTAATTTGGGTTTTGGTTGGGATCAATGAAAAGTATTTTTTTGGTTAAGAAATTTAATAAGTTTGAAATGGGAAGAGTGGGAATTTTTTTGTGTTGAATATTTGAAATGTGGAGTTAAATAGGTAAAAAAAAAATTTTTAATCCCTTCCAACGGTCACCTTCAACGGCTCATTTCCCATAGTCACCCGTTGCCCCGATCACGCCTCCCCCATCACTAGGGGTGTTCAAATTCGGATACCCGGAGATTCGGATATCCGAATTTTGGATATCCGAAAATTTCGGATAGTGGTTTTCACTATCCGAATCCGAAATTTCGGATTCGGATTCGGATATCCGAACTCTAAAAAAAAGGGAAAAAAATTAAAAAAATACATCCGGATATCCGAAAATCTGAAAAATATCCGAAATATCCTGAAAAATATCCGAATATCCAAAAAACTATCCGAAATATCCGAAAAAAATATCCGAATATCCGAAAAAATATCCGGATATCCGAAAAATATCCGAAAACTATCTGAAAAAAATAACTATTTCGGATAGTTCGGATATCCGAACTATCCGAAATTTTTCAAAATTACTATCCGAATCCGAATCCGGACTTCCGGATATCCAGACTTCCGGATATGTCGGATACAGATTTTCGGATATTTCGATTTCGGATTCGGATATGGATTTTTTTGAACACCCCTACCCATCACGCCCACTCACGCCCACAGGGGGCGGTGTGCCACGCCCTCCCACGCCCACTCCCAAGGCATACCGCACGATCTTATGGTTCAAACCTTGAGGTCAAGGGTTTAAACCTGAGCAGGGTAGAGGGTTTACGGATTTATTCGGTTCCCGTTTATCTGGTGGGTGAAGGGTGACGACGGGGCCTGCTCTTGGATGTGTGCGCATTTGAGCTTAAATCGTTCAACCTGAAACCGTTCAAAATAAAGTTACGGTTCCTAGCCTAACATAATGCTAGCTCTTGACTTATCTTGTAAATATCTTGGGTTGAAATTTTTTCTAGAGAAAAATATTGCCTTGGTTGAGTCAGGAGATTTTTCTATTTATCGGTTTTATTCTTGGCAGATGGGTCTATTCGTTACGCTCTATTATTTGGTCACAATAATTAATTATCTGTCACGGTGATCTCAAATGACATGACGTTTGATGTAAAATAAAGTACCAAATTTAGTATAGATTATGTTTCAATATTCATTTTACTACATGTGTTGTCGTATAAAGTAAACTTTATGAATAAAATGCATTCTTTTTTATTTTAATCTTGATTTTATTTTTTTTTTTTATTTTGTGTGTGTTGTGATGTTATCAACATGATCAAGTCTCAGGTTGTTTGAGTATGAATCTCACGATAAGGCATGTTTTTTCAATGACTCAAATGTTTCTTCAAAGTTCCGGTTACATGTTTTTTTGGGAAACATGCGCTATTGTGCAACAGTGCAAGTCAACGGCTAGGTTTTACTAGTTCACAAGTAACTATGACAACATGTCGAGTGTACGGTTGTTTATAAGCCGAGCCAAGCTAGAGCTACCTCGGACTCGGCTCGGATTATAAACCAAGTTGGCTCGGCTTGGACCGTAAACCGAGCTTGAATTATCAGCTCGAGCTAAGCTTGTTTCTGGCTTTGTTTTAATCAAAATTTTTAAAACAAAACCTCCTTACTTAGACTCCGAATTCCACCGTCATATCAAAATCGCTAAACGCTAACTCGCTATAAGTATTTCCAAATCACTAAATATAAAATTCAATAATTTAACACTATAAGTATATCAAAATCAAGGATTCAAGATCAAGCCATAGATATCAATCAAACCACAAAAACCCATTCTAGGACTTTCTGGACCGTTTGAACTTACCTATAACGATATGAGGATTGAAGGTAAAGCAGGAAAATAAACAAGTGATGTTGTGATGGAGAATTGGTGGAGAAGGAGCCGATAGCTTGTGACAATGTGAGCCTGTGCCAACAAGAAGTGATTTAAGGAATTAGGGTTACACTTAAAATAATTTTACTTGTTCATTTATTTACAAATATAACACACAAAATATAGTTATTATTAAAATTGACCCTGCAGTTTTATATTTTGGTGTAGCATGTTACACAAATGAGCCGAGCCATGATTCGTGCCTATGAGCCGAGCAACGAGCAAGCTATGAGAATCGATTCTACAATATAAAAAAGACAAAATTCGTACCAGAAATGAGCTAATATCATATATACTATGAGGTAAGGAAATAAAATTCATACCAATGCTACAATAACAAAATATACTATGACGAAAAGAGAATAGCCTTAGCAAATATTTAGCAAGTAAATCTTAGATAAGAAGCAGTCTAAATCTCTGATGATCAGTAATCTGTGTTTTGTTAGTGTTCACATCGGGTAATTCTATACTTAATCGGTTAGATTTTACGTCATAACGAGTTTTGATTCGTATACATAGTGGATTAGAATTTGATGGTTTGGACTTTTAATGTTTAATCAATCGAATTGGTTTATTTGATAAATTCTATTATTAACGTTTTATACTAATAGCTAATATGTTCGTAATTCAGTGACTTAACGACTTCGATATGAACGATTTTCAATTGAAACATTTTTTAGAAATGGAATTATGTTATTCTTCTTTTTTTTTTTGAAACAATTCGGAAACTATTAACAAGTCTTTGAATCCAAGTATTTTGTTTGTTAAACTCGCTTTTTGTTATTGCTTATATGTACTTAGGATCACTGTTGTAAAAGTCGGCCTCCAAGGCCGAGTACTCGCTTCAAGGATCAAAAACTGTTTCACCCGGTTTGTTCTATGATTTCAACTTTCATATTGTACTCCGTTTAAATACACAAACCCTAGGTTTATGGTACGTCTTCTTCGTTCGAATTTTCGTGTATTACAATAGGTTTATAATTTCTTGTAACCTTATGCGTTCATACATGTATTCATACTCATCCTGATCCATCACATATATTTTATCTTCGAAATCGCTTCCATAAGATTTTCATATCGAAAACTCAACCCAAACATAAGAATGAAAACTGTGGATTTTAAAACGAATTTAAGATCGTATTATATATTAACAATGTACTAAACAGGTGGACGACTAATCAAAACATAACAAATTCATTATAATCAAATGTATACCTTGAAGGCCACTGACCAGGTTGCTTGCGGCCGTGCTTTACATTCTCTTCCTGTTATCCTGATATTGGGGGGACCCGGGGGGTATACCATGTAAGTGTGTTCTCATGGTTATCAAAAAAAATGTTGCACACAGGGCCAGCTATAAGGGGTGTCGGAGGTGTAACCGCACATGACCCAATTTTTTGAGGGGCCTGGAATTTCGAATTTTTTATATTTATTTTATATAAAAAAATTATAAATAAAAATTTTTGTTAGGTAAAAAAACATGATTTTTCTATAATTATTTTATTTTATTACATATATTAGCTTATTTTTTTATATTAGCTATCATTAATTTATGAATTTTTTAATACGTATAGAGGTCCATTTTAGTCTTCTCATATAATACTTAAAATCTTGGAGATGGCTCTGGGTGGACACAATAAAGCTGCTTATTCACTCATGTTGTATGTAGGGTTGTTCACGAGCCGAACCGAACCGAGTGAGGGTATGCTCGAGCTCGGATAGTTTTCAAACCGAGCGGCTCGGCTTGGTTCGGATTTCAGAATCGAGCCAAATGTTGTGCTCGTTGCTCGGCTCGTTTTAAAATCGAGCAGCTCGGCTTGGTTCGGTTTTGATCGGTTTAAAAATAAAATTTAATGCAGCGAAAAACTAACAACTACCATGTAGTTTGTTATTATAGTTACATATCAACACTCACATTAGCATCTAATAATCGCAAACCACAACAATCAAATTTGAGATTAAAGGAAGCCATACTCATTAACAATAATCTCAAGCAATGACAAAAAATTTTCAAAACATAATCCAAGGAGTGTAAACCCCTAAAAAGACATCCAAACAACCATACTAGTCTAAGCAAAAAGATCATAACTAGGAGTAAATGAGCAACTGAGTATTGGGTATTTGGAAATTAGGTTTTTAACTTGAAAAGTGAAACAAATGGATCTGAAAATAAATTTTAAATTTTTTGATATTGGGTATTTGTCTATTTGGGTCTTTTGAAAGTAATTTAAATATAAAAACAATTATATTAGTTATACATTAAAAAAATATTATATATATAATTTAGTTATACTTAAGCGAACGAGCTAAACGAGCGAGCCAATCGAGCTACTATCCGAGCGAGCTTACCTTGGCTCGTGCTCGTCTCATTTATAAACCGAACCGAGCGTGCTCGGCTTGTTTAAAACCGAGCGGAATTGAAACGAGCTTTTTCCGAGCGAGCGACGAACGGGCAACGATCGGCTAGCGATTTGAACAGCCCTAGTTGTATGTACTTGTTGCCTGTTACTAACAATCGATCGTGTTCGTGATCAGTTGTAGTTCTCTGCTGAGATTGATGTTGAATGGAGATTGCACAGTAAGTCGAGTGTTTGTCGAGTAGTAGAGCCAAACGAATAGAAGACGGTTGCTTTCGATGTTGTTCCGAAATGCTTGAATGGTCGAGACAAAGTGAGGAGATTGTTGTTTGTTGAATGTTATATATGGCAAAACTCCTTGATGGAGGAGGTATAAACATAGAAGGAACAAGTGAAGGATACAATGGGTGAATGGGATAAGATCATATGCATTTGATTAAACTTAATTTCTCATGATAGTTACAATCGAATTCTCTTAGGCGTTTCTATTGATTTTCAATGATATAATACCCTAATTGCAATTTAAATTTTGAGTTATTAATTTACCAATTGATTAGTATTAGAAAAGTTTAAGTAAATTAAACGGATTAACAGTAAGGTTAAGGTACGGGTGGGTTTTCAAATTGGTATTTAACCCGGTCTGTTTTAATAGGACATTATTATTTATTAAAACTAGGTTATTTCCCGTCGCGTTTTGAGACGGGTTATCACTGTATATTGCCGAGAATTGGTAGCATAAGATTATATATCATTTGCGTTATCTTCATTTATAATAACAAAGTTAAATCTCCAATCACGAACTACATACAAATTTCTCTTAAAACTAAAAATTAGACAAAACTTAATCAAATTTGTTACGAAAATAAGAGAAAAACTCATGCATTCCTTCTCATCGGCAATCGATCAATTGATCAAAATAAAAACATCAATTTTCTAAGAGAACAAAAAAATCAGCATTACCTTCTCCAAACTCCACTAAAACCCTAAAAACCGGTCGCAAGCAACGCATGTAGTACATATTCTCATCTCAAGTGATTGTCGGCGCCTTCATAATAGTTTAAATTGCAAAAATTCCCATCTTGTAGCTTATTTTTCCTTTTTTCAATCTTTCTTTCTTTGTTGTATCAAAAAAAAAATAGTAGAGCCATGGATGCACCCATCCCTTTTTACTGTCTATAAAAAGTCTAAAGTTACATGGTTTTTTTTGGAGGTCACAGTCTCAGTTGCTTGCGATCGTGTTTTACCAATTCTTCTTTGTTAGTCAGGTAACAGGATGACTCGAATGTTTAGTGGGTTCGTATGATTAAAAAAAGGTCTAAAATTCCAAATGGTCTATATATATATATATATATATATATATTAATAAATGACATGAGTGACCAAGATGTCACCTCACTGTATGCAAGAAATGTTTTCACACAATGACAGGTGTGATCAAAAAATCACATCACTATATGCAAGAAATCCTATCACACAAAATAGAGGCAAAACTACAATTAATTAAATATTACTATTCTTTCACTTGTATTTTATTATAATAAATAGTAATAATAATATAAGAATAATGGGAAAAGTTAGAAAGAACCGGAACACTATGTCACACCCCCAAATTACCACTTGTGGCGTCATCCCGTAGGTGTGACGTGGCAGGATCAGATTCGTTGATCATATAAAACGACTCTATATGCTTTTGAAAATACGTAGACATTGCTTAAAATATTCAAAATACAAATAAATAGTTTTGCAGCGGAAATAAGAAAATGAAAGCTTGTACAAAGTTGTAAATTTTTTACACATCGCATTAACTAACATAACAATGTTCAAAAATGTTTTTAATGCATGCTTGACTCTTCCTAAGGTTCCTTAAGTGCAATCCTATGCTCTTAAGAGTGCTAAGTACCTGAGAATTACATGCTAAAACGTGTCAACATAAATTTGGTGAGTTCACATGTTTATATCAATAGTAAAGTAGAGAAAATCAGTTTTCCGTATGGTCTGCTGCTTATTAATGTTTGCCAAGCCCGAGGCCCTAAGTGTCAGTTGCGTCACTACCGAACTAGACTGTTTGTCGTGCCTCCGCCATGTCTATCGTACAAACAATGGCAATGGGTTGATATTACACGTGTCCTGACCTCCGATTAGTCTTGGCACCACGTGGGGTTCGTCACACCCAATAGTATTATCTAAGCTCACCTCGTTGTATACACATCAGCGGTATGATTTTGTGAGGACTTGTTACGATATACAACACTTATGAGTTTGTTCCCAATAAACCAGCAATCATATGTTCGTACAATTAGTTTGCCCAGTTTGTTTGACCCAGATGTTGGCCAACACTGTTTGTCGAATATGTTTGTCCATAATGTCTGTCAAAATTGTTCGTCGAGAGTGTTTGTCAAAAAAACGTTTGTTTAAATGTTTGTCAAAAGAGTTTGTCTAAAATGTTTGTCAAAAGCATTTGCATGTAATTCTCCCCCGGTTTGAGTTTATAAACAGTTAAAAGAAAAGGGGGCTGTGAACTCACTTGTGTCGCGTTATTTGCGTTTGTGAACTGTCTGTCCCTAACTGTTACCTATAACACATAGATAATATGAATTCGTGTTCATGTTCATGTTGGTCTACTTAAACCGTGTTCGTGTCTAAACAACTCCAAGTTGTTGTGTTTCACCGTGTTGACTCAACGACCGGTTGGTGACATGTTTGCAGTTCGTTAATGTTTGTTTAGTGTTTGTCATGTTTCCTAAATTAGCAGTTAGTACACGTAAGCATGTCATAGCACATAAGATTTTTTGTCTGAAATAATATTTTTTTCTAGTAGTGAATGATGTGGAGGACAACGGTGTATATAGTATGTTATTACTCCGGCCTATTTTTTATGAGACAACTAAACATGAATTTTGATCGTCAAATTAAGTACTCAAAATTCAAATTGATTTTTATTACTTTTTTTAAGTGACCTATGTGTAATTAGGTACTGAATTAAATTATTAATTACTAATTGCAATTCATTACATGTAATGCATATTGTGTTATTTGAGTAGAATTTTATTTTTTGACTTGAAATGCTTTTAAATTGGGCTTTAATCGGGTCTGCCAAATTTTCATAGGAGTCGGAGATAAAATTTCTTGAGGGTAAGTCGAAATCGAACCGTATATATAGGCATCAAAAATAGAAAGTTCATGGTGTCGGTAGACCCCACACCCAGTGCTTCACTTAGCCTGTAACAACAATCTGTTTATATAAATTTCTTGATTAAAATATCTATTTTGGTTGTTTTCCATTTTTATTAAATATGTTTTGCACTTTTGCTAAAAGTCGTAAATCTTCGAACTAATAAACTTTGCCTATGGTCTGCATGTCTCATATGACCATTATCTGAACTGTATTTGATTCATTTAAACCTTGAATTATTGTTCTTCTGGTAGGTCCAGTTAATCAAGAACTGGTTCAATGTTTCATACACCACCAATTTCATAATCAAACGTTGCACCCTACAGCTAAATAATGAATTACTAGCTAGTTCAATTCATACTAATTAAGACTGGTTTTTCTTAGATACCACCGACCTACTTGCTTGGAATTTTTTTAAAATAAGTTTTTTCTTTCAAAGTGATCAAAACTAGGTACAGAATTTTTTTTCACAAATGGGTATCTCGCCTCTATGAAGGGCAACATCTGACACATGTCAGAAATTAATTTTCTTAATCTTCTTAGAACTCGCCACTGCTATGGGTGACATCTATGTGGCATTCCACGTCACCACTTATTTGCCACTTATTAATTCAAACGAAAAAAAACAAAAAGGAGTACTCGCCCTTGCCAGGGGTGGTATCTGGCAAAAAGTACACGTGAACAGTACCTCGCCGGGCGACTTCTTGACTAAAAGGACGAAACAAAGACAAAAGTACTACATATATTATGATGTTAACCATATACAAATATTAACCACCTACCACATTCAAATACAACCATATACATTTATTAACCATATACTTATAAAAAAAACCTTACCCATTTGTGAAAAACAAATTCTGGAACTAGTTTTGATCACTTTAAAAGAAAAAACCTATTTTTTTAAAAAAATCGCTTGCTTGTGACCGCGTTTTTTCTGTTCCTCCTACTTAATCGGGCATATATTGTTTTACATATAAATACCTCATTCTACCATTGTATGCATATCTCTTGATCCTTTCTCTCCCCTTCAAGCACACACAAACACTAGCGGAGTAAACACACAGTTAACATCATTCTATAACAAATATCATAGATAGTACTACGCACATCTAATCTTGACCCCCCCCCCCCCCTCAAACACACACACACACACACAAAGACTTAACATGAGAGGCATCATGTGCTGCAAACTGAATTCAAGCAAAAATAGGGTTGATGGTGGAACAAAGATTACAAAGAGTCGTAGGTTTTGGTTGCCCATGAAATACTTTAAACATGTCGGCAATTGGATGGTGACTGTTTTTTGTCATGTGGCTCCAACAAAATGGGGATCTACAAAGGTATCTTCCTCGGAAACACCAAAACGGCTTTCAGTTTCACACTTAGATTCTCAAAGAGCAGAAGCTATTAAAGATTGCATAGATTTCATCAACTCATCTTCTTCATTAATTAGCCGGCCGGTCTAATTGTTATGTTTCTTCTTCATTTGTGATAGCACCGGATTATTGTTTTCGTGGTTATGGTTTTTTTTTTTTGTTAATCTTATTGGTTTTTTGGTTCATTAAGTGGTAATTCAGTAAGAGTTCTGAATCATTAAACTCTCTTTTAAGTTTAATAGTTAAGATGTTGGCTTACTATTCAATTATGTTTTTTTAGTTAAACAAATAGTTTTTTTGAACTACAACAGTCGATTGGTTGGTACGTCTCTGAAGCGAAGCTTGTATATCAACCAGACTGTAACATCACTGTATTTTGGGGTTGTCTGTACATGTTTAATTGTATTGATAAGACCAGAAATGATAATTGATAATTACTATGGATTATTGGATGTTATTATTATTGGTATACATACTGAGAACACATGATTATGAGCATAAACTATGGGAAATCTAGCTTGGAAAATAACTAGACAGAACCAGAGAGTTTATTGCAGAGTTATACATATATGAGATGATATGGGTTGTTGATTTGGAATCGTAGTGGTATAGGATTCTATAACAAAGGATTGACAAGGATATAATCATGGTCTATCGAAGAGGTGGTGGGATGCCGGCTGAGGCAGTTGCGACTGACCTCTACGTATGCCCTATACATAAACCATATTCGGTTTATCATGATTATATCAGTGTTGAGACTTTGGTGAGGAGAATCCGAGGTTTTGGTTCAGAATGACAAGATATATGGGTTGGTTATTGTTGGTTGTTAAACATAATCAAGGACACATGGTCATGGTTTATCAAAATGGCGATAGGACGGTGGCTGGATAGGTTGCGACCTACTCCTACATATGCCATATACATAAGCTTATTTCGGTCTATCACGGATGTGTCAGTGATATGGTTTAGTAGGATTTGGATTGGGAAATTATAATATTCAAGATAATAAAAGAATGAAAGAGTTATTGGAAATAAATACGTGTTGGTGACGTTACGAATATAAGTTAAACGCGAATGTTATTTCAGAAATATTAACTTAATAATGTATTCGCGTGGGTGACGATTCACACGAATATAATTATTAGGAATAATATACTAAAACGTTTATTAAGAATTGCAACCTAAGACGAATCCGAACAAATCGTTTTATTTAAATCAATAAGTTAGCGAAAGAAAACGGAAACATTTTACAAAACAACTTAATTAAAATCATTTTATTAAAACGAAACATGATTGTTTAAACGTTTTATGTTTTTAATATAATTTACGAGAAGAATCGAGCGTTTTATAATTTTTAACGCGAAATAAACGAGACCGAGCACACGGGAAAGGTGTGGGGTATAAATGGTGGAACCTACTCTTCTTCTTCATTTTCCCACACTTCTTTCTCTCTCTAGACACCATTTTCGTCCCCATTTTCTCTCTCTCTAACTTCTCTCTACATTATCTCTTTCGTTTCTCACACGATTTGAGTGATTCTTGGCTCTAAACGTTCGTGTGATCGAGGAGAACAAGAACCCACGAAGAAACTCAACGTTTGGTCGACATTTAGAGGTAGATCTTGAGTTTTATTTTCGTTTCTCACACTAACAAATACTGGTTCACATCCTTATTATTTAAACGATTCTTACATCTTGAAAACACTAAAACGAACCTGTATAAACTGGAACCAACATGTACAATGAGTCTATAACAGATTAGGGTCGATGATGGTGATGATGAGGCTGGGTTCGTGACAAAAAGGAGGTGGCCGAACCTCCTTTGAGCTGAAAAAGAGATGGCCGAACCTATGGCTTCTTCTTGACCTAGCCGAACCCATGAACCCACGAACCAGCTAGCCACGACTCTAAACCTCACGAACCTGAGCTGCCCGAACCAAGGGCGACCGAACCTTGTGATTAGCCAAGCCTAGGTCAACCGAACCATCATTGAAACGAACCTTGGCATGCCACGAACCAGTGCAGGGCCGAACCTATGGTGACCGAACCGTTCACTTCAACACACCCTAAAGGTGGCGAACCTACCTTCAGCCGAACCTAGGAGCTGCAAACCTGTACCTTGGACGAACCATGGGCGTGCAAACTTGAGAGCTACGAACCCATTGATTGCCGAACCTATGCAGCCAAACTCCATGAGGCCGAACCCTATGAGGTCGAACCTATGGGCTGCTCATCCTTGAACCAAGGCAAGGAACCTAGGACCTTTGTGCACACCATGGACTGTTAAACCTAATTCTTTGAACTAAGGGAGGGATTACAGCAACACGCAAAGTTTAAATATAAACGAAGGAACGTAGATTCAACTGTGTTCATGCATGCATGGAAAGACTATAAGTTGCCACCTTTTCATAACAAGAATAGGTTTTAACTTAAAGGTCTTATGTAAATTAAATAAGTGATGAAAACAATATAAGTTTGATTTCTTTTTCTAAACTTGATCAAATATAAAAATTTAAGATAAAAAGGTTAGCTTGAATCAACATGCATGCATGTAACTATGAATGTTTATATATAAGAGTGTACATAGGTGTATAAGGTTATTACTTTTACAACTTGTATACCTTTGCTGTATTATTTAAAAATTATCGTATATCGGATAATTAAAACTAACGAGTTTAAAGTACAATTGTATGATGATCATTGATAAATCTTAGGTGTTGCAACTTAACTTAGATCAATAAACTAAGTTATCGAAACACTTAACGATTAAAAGTAAACACTTATGGACATTTGATGGAAATGAAACGCATATACTTACGAATATGAAACGCAAGATAATTACAGATTGTTGAGTTGCTTTTTATTTCATATACGCGAGCGCGCATTCTACGAAAACACTGAATCTGAGGAATTCAGGTAAGTTCTCATAACCTCCTTTTTAAATCATTTTGTTTTCAAACTCGGAGGTGGAACATGTATACCAGATTTAAATATTATTTTGATAACACATGGATGACACCTGGTTTATCATTATGATATGCATACTATTGGATTATCATTGTTTATGGATTGTCTCGGATTATCACGGATTATCACATCTCCATGGGTCGTTGTTGTTGACTTCGGTCCTCCGCAATGATTGAATCGCAAATGATGAGTTGACTTCAGTCCTCCTTAGTGATTCCGCTGTTGGTTGAGCGACTGCGTGTCCTCCGCAGTGCATGTATTGTCACTTATACTATTTGGAAATATCGTTGGTTAAGATTGGTTGAATATATGTGATTGACTATTTGTGATTATTTGAATTATGTGGTTGTTGTGTTTATGTTTGTGTGTTGGCAGAGTTGGATTATCTTGCAGGTGCACATGTGGATTTTCTTGGAAAACAATAAACTTTTATAGACATTTTGTAAACATTTTTGAAACATAAAAACTTATGATTTCTCACCAACTACTTTGTAGTTGGCACTTGATTTTCTACATGTTTCAGGATTGGAAGACAAGTTGGTTGAGACGGATGGCCTCTCACATTTTGGACATCATCACTTAGGATCTTCGACTTAGCTAAAATTAACTGGATTACTGAAGACTAGTGTTTAGTTAATTTAGCTAATCTTTTGTGTAAATTACTGTAACTCAATCATGATGAACATGATTTTTGATGTAATTACTTTGGTTGATTTATTTGATATGTGGTGATTTATTTAGATGCCCACGAGCTTATGAACAATCTACACATCCCTCGTGGAATCCCGACGTTTTCGCCATCGGTCGGGGTGTTACAGATTGGTATCAGAGCCTGGTTTATAGGGAATTAGGTTTCTAGAAATGGTTGACCTAGTCTATAACCATAGGATACCCTAGTATGAAAATATTTCATACACTAGTTACTATATTCAGGATTTCATGCTTATGTGTTTATTACATGTTACTTGAACTCCTGCTATATACCTGATTTGCATATGTTGCTTGCTGATTACATGTGATTGATTGTGCCCTGATGACTTGATAAGGACATGCACGTGGTGTATTGTAAAGGTGGTGGGCTGGTGGCTGAAGCAGTTGCAACTGACTTCTACATATGCCCTATACATATACCATTTACAGTACATCGGGTGGATGTCAATATTGAGGAATAAGGGAACTACCCGTTTGGGAAATTAATTGCTTAGGAAATTAATTGCTTAGGAAGTTATTTGCATAGGAATTGTTTGTTTGATCTTTGATCACCATACAAGGACACACTCGTGAAATTGGGGGTCTGTCAGTGTCAGGAAATTTAGGATATTATTAGGATATGTTGTAAAGTTGTTGTTGATGGAATGTTGGTTAAAATTTGTTTTGGATTGACATATTGGATGATCTCATTTGATGGACATGTATATATACTCACTTATGAACACACTTATTGGACACGTGGGGTGAATAGGATCAATGAATGATACGAACACTTAGTGACGAACTGAATATTTAGTGTTGAGATGGACAATTGGTGATAATATGAACGCGTAGTGATGATACTAACACTTGGTGATGGTATGAACACTTGATAATGAGATGTGGACATATAGTAAACTTAGACATTAGGGGAGCTTAAATGTCAGGTGAACTTAGACATTAGGTGACCTTAGAAAATAGGTGAACCTAGTGTTAAGGTGAACTTAGACATTAGGCGAACCTAGATTTCAGAAGTACTGGAACACACTTCACTCACAATTATCCTTCATAGGATGAAGCTGTGAAGTGGAACACTTAAGAAACATATGTATACCCTAAATTCTACCAAGGGCATAATCGTGGTGCAATGCAACGGTGGTGGGACCGTGGCTGATGCGACTGCGGTCAAGTCTACGTATGCCCTATATATAAGCTTGTTGCACTGCATCGGGAGGTTGTTAGTGTTAGTATAGGGTGGGAAATGTTTGAAATTTAGGAATACTTGGTTAATATTAGATATGACCAAGTAGGATGCTTTAGTATAATATTAGGAGATTACTACCTTATTATGAATTTAGTGACAGATAAGAGAAAAATATAGTTCCTATATGAAATCCTAACTTTTGAAATGAACTCATTTGACCATAGTTTGTATGACTTACGTTGTAAACGGTAGTAACATGTTTCTAACATCCTCAGAAACATGCCGCCACATCGTCACAATGAAGATACTACAAAACCACATGACGGAGAAGTTAACAACGGTAATGCCAACAACGGCTTTCAAGAGTTAGCAAATCTTATCTCCGGTTTGGTGACTCAGTTGAACCAAGCCAACCAAACTCTCAATCAGAACAGAGATGGTGCAAACCCACCAGTTTGCACGTTCAAACACTTCAACTCCTGTAATCCACTAAAGTTTACGGGTTCTGAGGGAGCCACTGGTCTGCTGCAGTGGTTTGAGAGTATTGAGAACACCTTCATTAACAGTGACTGTCCCGAGAACTTGAAGGTGCGTTATGCCACCAGTGTTTTCCAAAAGAGAGCACTAACTTGGTGGAATGGCGAAAAGCGAACTAGGGGAGTTGACACAACCCTAGCACTGACGTGGACTGAGGTCAAGAACTTGATGACCACTGAATTATGTCCTCGCAGTGAGATGAGGAAACTGGAAGCTGAGTTCTGGGAACTCAAGCAAGACAGTGGTGAGAATGTAATATACAATTCTCGCTTTCATGAGTATAGTCTGCTGGTACCTCATCTGGTGACACCATTGGAGAGAGCAATCGAGAAATACATAGGCGGTCTACTTATGCAGATACAAGACACAATATTTGGTAGCAACCCTACCACACTGGAAGCTGCAATCCGCCTGTCTGCAACTTTGACTGATAATCACGTGAAGGCCGGAACACTCACAAGAAAGGGATCTAAGAAGGTTGATACAAAGTCCACTGCCAAGGAGGCTTCAACAGAAGTCAAGACTGAACAAGGCAGTTCATCTAAAAGCAGCAACAAGAAGCGAAAGACCAAGAATTTCATTGTTACTATTCCTGCTGCAAAGACTACTCAGCAATCATCGAACAACTCAAACACCAGAAATTATATTGGGGTCACTCCTCAATGTAATATCTGCAGATATCATCACGTGCCTAACTTGCCCTGTCGCGTCTGCAACAACTGTAGCAAGTATGGCCATTTTGCTAATGTTTGTCAGAGTGCACCGCAAGCACAAAGGATGCAACCTGCACCGCTTACACTGCCAGCTCCGCATGCACAACCACTTCAAGCTGTACCTATTCGCCAAGTACCTGCACATGCAAGAGCCTGTTATGAGTGCAGTGATGTGGGTCATTTTAGAAACCAGTGCCTGAGATTGGCGGGGAACAATCAAAGGATGGCGAGAGGCAGAGCTTTTCAACTGAATGCTCCAGCAGCTCAAGCCAACCAAGATGTCGTCAATGGTACATTTCTGATTAACAACTCTTATGCATCTGTCTTATTTGATTCTGGTGCTGATAGGAGTTTTGTTTCACATGATTTTGAATGTATGCTTGGAATAACACGTACTAAGATAGACAAACCGTTTAACATAGAGGTGGCTGATGGTAATACTATTGATATTGGCATTGTTATTATTGGATGTCCTGTGAACTTAAATGATCACGTTTTCCCAATTGATCTTATACCTATGCAACTTGGTAGCTTTGATGTTATCATAGGCATGGATTGGTTAGCCACCCACAAAGCGGAAATCATCTGTCATAAGAAATATATTCGTATTCCCTTACCTTCAGGTGAAACTCTTAGAGTTTTTGGGGAAACATGTAGTAAAGGTCTTAAGTTGATGTCATGCACCAAAGCACACAAGTACCTTAGGAAGAAATGTATAGCATTTTTAGCACACATTGTGGAGAAAAAGGAGAAAGGAAAGAGCATTGAAGACATTCCTGTAATAAGAGATTTTCCTGAAGTATTTCCAGACGACTTGCCGGGTCTTCCACCAGAACGTCAAGTAGAGTTCCAAATTGACTTAGTACCTAGTGCGAACCCATTCGCCAAAGCTCCTTACAGACTTGCGCCTTCGGAGTTACAAGAATTGGCGAGCCAACTACAAGAACTGACTGACAAGGGATTCATTCGCCTGAGCCATTCGCCATGGGGTGCACCAATCCTGTTTGTGAAGAAGAAGGATGGGTCATTCCGAATGTGCATAGACTACCGCGAATTGAACAAGCTGACCATTAAGAATCGATATCCTCTGCCGCGCATCGATGATCTCTTTGATCAACTTCAAGGCTCGGCATGGTTTTCGAAGATCGATCTTAGGTCTGGGTATCATCAGCTTCGAGTACACGATACTGACATTCCCAAGACGGCTTTCTGAATAAGATATGGCCATTATGAATTTCTGGTAATGCCTTTCGGCCTTACCAATGCACCAGCGGTTTTCATGGACCACATGAACCGTGTATGCAGGCCATACTTGGACAAATTTGTTATTGTATTTATTGATGATATTTTGATTTACTCCAAGAGCAAAGATGAGCACGAACAACACCTTAAGTTGGTTTTGGAGATATTAAGAAAAGAACGACTGTATGCCAAATTTTCCAAGTGTGAATTCTGGCTTAAGGAAGTTCAATTCTTGGGACACATAGTCAATGAAAAGGGTGTTCACGTGGATCCTGTGAAGATTGAAGCGGTGAAGAATTGGAGTACACCGAAGACACCAATGGAGATTCGATCATTTCTTGGACTCGCCGGTTACTATCGGCGGTTTATTTCGAACTTCTCCAGGATTGCTGTCCCTCTCACTTCTTTAACTCAAAAGAATAGGCCTTATGAGTGGGACCAAAGCAAGAAGAGGCGTTTCAGACCTTGAAGCAGAAACTTTGTGATGCTCCTGTCTTGACACTGCCTGATGGAAATGATGACTTTGTAGTTTACTGTGATGCATCCAACCTAGGTCTCGGTTGTGTTCTCATGCAATGGGGGAAGGTTTTGGCATACGCATCGAGACAGTTGAAAATCCATGAGAAGAACTACACTACACACGACTTGGAACTTGGTGCAGTCATGTTTGCTTTGAAGATATGGAGACATTATCTTTATGGCACTAAGTGTGTAGTCTTTACAGATCATAAAAGTCTGCAGCATATTCTCAATCAAAAGGAACTCAATATGAGACAACGGAGATGGGTTGAACTGTTGAATGATTATGACTGTGAAATTCGCTACCATCCTGGTAAAGCGAATGTAGTAGCAGATGCGCTTAGTCGCAAAAGTCATGTTCAAATCCATAGTGTCCGATTGCACACAAATCTTCGTAATGATGTTCTCACAGCCCAACAACACTCATTGGCTCAAGATAGCCTAAAAGATGAGATGTCTTGCGGGGCCGAATTACAATTGGAAACTAAGGATGATGGTTTGATGTATTATTTAAATCGGTTGTGGATACCGAACAGGGATGAACTTAGGATGATGATTATGGATGAAGCACATAAGTCTCATTACTCAATCCATCCAGGTGCTGACAAAATGTATCAAGACCTTAGAGTTTTATACTGGTGGTCTGGAATGAAGAAGGATATAGCTAAATATGTAGCCAAGTGCGTTAACTGTGCGAAAGTCAAGGCTGAACATCAGCGACCTTCGGGATTGTTAGTACAACCAGAAATATCCATGTGGAAGTGGGAGAATATATCCATGGATTTTATTACCAAACTCCCACGGACCGTAAGTGGTAATGATAGTATTTGGGTGATAATATATCGATTAACCAAGTCGGCTCATTTCTTACCGATACGCGAGACGTACCCTGTGCGGAAATTAGCTCGTATCTACGTTGATGAGATCGTTAGTCGACATGGAATTCCCTTAAGCATAATATCGGATCGCGATGCTCGTTTCACGGCACGATTTTGGGAATCGCTTCATGAAGCATTTAGAACAAGATTGGATCTTAGCACCGCCTATCATCCTCAAACGGATGGACAGACGGAGCGGACGATTCAGACACTGGAAGATATGTTGAGAGCTTGTGTCATCGATTTCGGTGGCAATTGGGATAGCTATCTACCATTAGTCGAATTCTCGTATTACAACAGTTATCACAAGAGTATGGGTATGGCGCCGTTTAAAGCTCTGTACGGTAGAAAATGTCGGTCACCTATTTGTTGGACTGAGGTCGGCGAATCGCAGATCACTGGTCCTGAGATTATTCAAGAAACGACTGACAAAATTCACCAGATTCGCGACAATCTGTTAGCTGCTCGCAGTCGATAGAATAGTTACGCGGATAAGCGACGGAAACCTTTAGAGTTTGAAGTTGATGATTTTGTATTACTCAAAGTATCACCTTATAAAGGAGTCGTATGATTCGGGAAGAAGGGTAAGCTTGCTCCACGTTATGTTTGTCCTTTTAAGATTCTCGAAAGTATCGGGAAGGTTGCCTACAAGCTGGAACTTCCTCCTGAACTTAGCAATGTACACCCGACTTTTCACGTGTCCAATTTAAGAAAATGCTTAGCTGATCAGGATCTTCAGGTACCACTCGATGACATTCGCGTTGATGATACCATGCACTTCGTTGAAAAACCAGTTGAGATAATGGACAGTGAAGTTAAAAAGCTTAAACGCAGTAGAATTCCAATTGTCAAAGTACGATGGGAGTCGAAGCATGGTCCAGAATTTACCTGGGAACGAGAAGATCAGATGAAGCTTAAGTACCCACATTTATTTACTGCGGTCACTCCAAGTTGAATTTCGGGACGAAATTCCCTTAACTAGGGGAGACTGTAACATCACTGTATTTTGGGGTTGTCTGTACATGTTTAATTGTATTGATAAGACCTGAAATGATAATTGATAATTACTATGGATTATTGGATGTTATTATTATTGGTATACGTACTGAGAACACATGATTATGAGCATAAACTATGGGAAATCTAGTTTGGAAAATAACTAGACAGAACAAGAGAGTTTATTGCAGAATTATACATTTATGAGATGATATGGGTTGTTGATTTCGAATGGTAGTGGTATAGGATTCTATAACCAAGGATAGGCAAGGATTTAATCATGGTCTATCGAAGAGGTGGTGGGATGGCGGCTGAGGCAGTTGCGACTGACCTCTACGTATGCCCTATACATAAACCATCTTCGGTTTATCATGATTATATTAGTGTTGAGGCTTTGGTGAGGAGAATCCGAGGTTTTGGTTTTGAATGACAAGAGATATGGGTTGGTTATTGTTGGTTGCTTGTCACACCCCCAAATTCCCACTTGTGGCAAATGTCCACGTGGATGTGACGTGTCCAGAATCACAGCTCAAGGTCTTATAGAACACCTCTATATGCGTTTACAAATCCAGTGTTTGACACATACGCAGAATAAAATAGTTTGCAGCGGAATAAAAGTTATCATAATATATTGCAGCGGAAATCAAATGTTTGACATGTGCAGCGGAAATAATTAATTGTTGACATAACATTGTTTAATACATAAACCAAACAAAATAGTTTTCAAAAGTTAAGCAAAAACAGGGATGCATGATGGCCCTAATGCTCGTTCCCCTATGGTGCATCCCTGAATGTCCATCAACTCCTCAGTTACCTGAGAATACAAGTTAGAAAAGTGTCAACACAATGGTTGGTGAGTTCACAGGTTTTGATATACATATAGTAGTGAAAAGTGTGTCATGCTGTTTATCAAATGTTAGTACCGAGCCCTAGGCCTAAAGTGTCAGTGCGTCACTACCGAACTAGACTTGTTTGTCCTTGCCTCCGCTATGCCTCGTATGCATAGCAAGTTAGGTCAGAATTTGCACGGGTTATGACATCCAGTCAACATAGTGCCCCGTGGGGTTAGTCATTCCCTAATGGATCCATCCAAATCTACCACGTTGTTCGTACATTAACGGTAAGACTTTGTGAGGGCTTAATACGAGTTCAACACTTAATGTTTGTCCAATAAACCAGCATACACAAAAATGTTTGTACAGTAATAGATGTTTGACTCGATGCAACCAGTATTCTCCCCCTATTTAAAAGCATTTGAAAAAGAGTAAAGAGGGGCCGTAAACTCACCTTAGTGATGAAGTAGTGTGTAAGCGTAAGCTCCTGAACGTCAAGTAGCACGTCTCGGTCACCGGCAACCTATATCGTATACCGTATGTGAGTTCGTGTAAGTGACCGTGCTAGTGTTCGTGTTAGTGCTCATGTTTGTGTCCAACAACCCTTGGTTGTTCATGTTTGTCCGTGTCGGTCCACAATGACCGTGTTTGCTCGTGTTGGTCCACATTGACCGTGTTTGACCATGTTTGACCGAAGTTGACCGTGTTTGACCAAAGTTGACCGTGTCAAGTCAACGACCCGTTGGTGAACCGTGTGACGGTTTGTGACTCGTGTAGCAATCGTGTAAGTGTTTGTCGTGTGCAAAACGCGTAGGTCGCGTTTATGGACAACTTACTATTTATAGTAAGTTTCCATTTTTAGAAAGTTCACAAAGCATGACGGTTTTATAGTTCTAGCATGTTCAATAGTCCTACGGGATCATGTTAACACATAGCACATCATCATACGGATTCACATAAGTCGTTTACAACATGTTAGTGCACAAAAGTTTCCTAAAATGGAAAGTTTCCATTTTTAGCATACGTGACATCGGAAACCATCTAACTTAGCATCTAATCATCATGTTATAACATATTAATCCATTTAGCAAGCTCAAATCATTCAAAACGTTCATAAGTTGGTTTTTGTAAAAATAAAGTTACTAAATATAGTAACTTTCTAATTTTGCATAGAAATGACCATTTAACATTTCTAAACCAATTTTTATATCACCAATCATCATAATAAACCACTTAACACCATTTAATCATGTCATCTCATCCCAAATTATCATTTAACAACATTCTAACTAGAAAAGTTACTAAAAATAGTAAGAATGACAAGTATGACTACAAACACCATCAAAACCACTTTCTAACAAATCGAATCATCATATTATTATCCTAACAACATTCCTTTATACATGCATGTTCGCCATATCATCCATAACACTAGTTTGTAACCACAAAGTTTCTAAAAATAGCAAGTGTGCCAATTAATCACATTTTAACCATCAAGATCATGATCTAATCTTGCACAAACTCTTAAACATCATCAAGAATCATCCTAATGTAACTAAAATTATCTAAAATGCTTTAGATCATACATGCATGCATCAATATCATCACAAATCATCATTTTAAGCATAAAGGTTCATACCCATCACTTTAGATCATCACAAAACTCAATAATAACATCATAGATCATCATTAACAGTAGAATAACCATCAAACCCAGATCTAAAACTCAAGAAATCCGTGCATGTGATGGGTGTGTGCTTGCATGTGGGTTTTACCCATTGCATGTGAGATTGTGAGTGTTTTTAAGCTACAAGGAGAGTCATACTACCTTACAAAGCTTCTAGAAGTGCTGAGATGATGCGTAGCAGCCCCTTTGACCTCCTGGTTTGTGGGTTTCAATGGGTGCAAGGTGAGAACGATAGAGTGTGAACTTCTATATGGTCTTCAAGTTTCCACCTCCAACTTCCAAGCTTCACAAATGCTCAACAATGGTGGTTTCAGTGGGTTGTGCAAGGAAGAAGACGAGAATAGGCGGAGGGTGGCGTGTTTAGTCGAGCAAAATGATGAAAATAGGTGTGATGATGATCTTGGAAGTTTAAAAAGGAAAATCTGCGATTTCAGGTGTCAGGCGTATCGCCTGACGTGGGCGGTTTCCTCCTGTCGTTACGCGCGGATCCGGTCGGACGAGGCGCTCAATTTCCTCCCGCGCGCATCGCCTGACGTGGGCGTCTCGGGTCAGGCGTACCGCCTGGCCTGTTTTTCAAGCCCAATAAGCTTGTTTTTGTTGTTCTGGCCCGATCTTGCCCGTTTCTCGATCATAGAACGTCGTTCGAGCGTCGTTTGGACTCTATTGATCAATTATTAGTCATAATTGACTTGTGACAGTGTTTCGTGAAGTTTCGAGTGTTGTGCTACACAATGTGTTAGACGTTCACCAACGTTCGTGTGTTTTGACACGTGTGTGCTGTTTGCCGATAATTTCCACGAATTATCTAGTCATGAGTCAGTGTTCGTACTGTCGTGCCACGTGTCACACTAAATTAATCTAACTCTAGTGCCACGTGTACATAATGCATTTAAATAATCATTTAAATAGATAAGATGCTGACCTGGAAATTACGGGGTGTCACATTGCTAAACATAATCAAGGACACATGGTCATGGTTTATCGAAATGGCGGTGGGATGGTGGCTGGATAGGTTCCGACCTACTCCTACATATGCCCTATACATAAGCTTATTTAGGTCTATCACGGATGTGTCAGTGATATGGTTTAGTGGGATTTGGATTGGGAAATTATAATATTCAAGATAATAAAAGAATGAAAGAGTTATTGGAAATAAATACGTGTTGGTGAGGTTACGAATATAAGTTAAACGCGAATGTTATTTCAGAAATATTAACTTAATAATGTATTCGTGTGAGTGACGATTCCCACGAATATAATTATTAGGAATAATATACTGAAACGATATTCAATAAATCGTAAATCGAATCGAAATACGATACGAGCATTGGATTTGGAAAGGTGGCGATCTTTACGAATACATACGTGAGTAACGAGTTTTGACGAGATAACTGAAATAATATCTAACGATATTAAAATAAGAAAATGAATTTAAAAACGTTTATTAAGAATTGCAACCTAAGACGAATCCGAACAAATCGTTTTATTTAAATCAATAAGTTAGCGAAAGAAAACGGAAACATTTTACAAAACAACTTAATTAAAATCATTTTATTAAAACGAAACATGATTGTTTAAACGTTTTATGTTTTTAATATAATTTGCGAGAAGAACCGAGCCTTTTATACTTTTTAACGCGAAATAAACGAGACCGAACACACGGGAAAGGTGTGGGGTATAAATGGTGGAATCTACTCTTCTTCTTCATTTTCCCACACTTCTTTCTCTCTCTAGACACCATTTTCGTCCCCATTTTCACTCTCTAACTTCTCTCTATATTATCTCCTTTGTTTCTCACCTGATTTGAGTGATTCTTGGCTCTAAACGTTCGTTTGATCGAGGAGAACAAGAACCCACGAAGAAACTCAACGTTTGGTAGACATTTAGAGGTAGATTTTGAGTTTTATTTGCGTTTCTCACGCTAACAAATACCGGTTCACATCCTTATTATTTAAACGATTCTTACATCTTGAAAACACTAAAACGAACCTGTATAAACTGGAACCAACATGTACAATGAGTCTATAACAGATTAGGGTCGATGATGGTGATGATGAGGCTGGGTTCATGACAAAAAGGAGGCGGCCGAACCTCCTTTGAGCTGAAAACGAGATGGCCGAACCTATGGCTTCTTCTTGACCTAGCCGAACCCATGAACCCACGAACCAGCTAGCCACGACTCTAAACCTCAGGAACCTAAGCTGGCCAAACCAAGGGCGACCGAACCTTATGATTAGCCGATCCTAGGTCAACCGAACCATCATTGAAACGAACCTTGGCATGCCACGAACCAGTGCAGGGCCGAACCTATGGTGTCCGAACCGTTCACTTCAACACACCCTAAAGGTGGCGAACCTACCTTCAGCCGAACCTAGGAGCCGCAAACCTGAACCTTGGACGAACCATGGGCATTCAAACTTGAGAGCTACGAACCCATTGATTGCCGAACCTATGTAGCCAAACTCCATGAGGCCGAACCCTATGAGGCCGAACCTATGGGCTGCTCATCCTTGAACCAAGGCAGCGAACCTAGGACCTTTGTGTACACCATGTACTGTTAAACCTAATTCTTCGAACTAAGATAGGGACTACAGTAACACACAAAGTTTAAATATAAACGAAGGAACGTAGATTCAAATGTGTTCATGCATGCATGGAAAGACTATAAGTTGCCACCTTTTCATAACAAGAATAGGTTTTAACTTAAAGGTCGTATGTAAATTAAATAAGTGATGAAAACAATATAAGTTTGATTTCTTTTTCTAAACTTGATCAAATATAAAAATTTAAGATAAAAAGGTTAGCTTGAATCAACATGCATGCATGTAACTATGAATGTTTATATATAAGAGTGTACATAGGTGTATAAGGTTATTACTTTTACAACTTGTATACCTTTGCTGTATTATTTAAAAATTATCGTATATCGGATAATTAAAACTAACGAGTTGAAAGTACAATTGTATGGTGATCATTGATAAATCTTGGGTGTTGCAACTTAACTTAGATCAATAAACTAAGTTATTGAAACACTTAACGATTAAAAGTAAACACTTATGGACATTTGATGGAAATGAAACGCATATACTTACGAATATGAAACACACGATAAAAACTGATTGTTGAGTTGCTTTTTATTTCATATACGAGAGCGCGCATTCTACGAAAACACTGAATCTGAGGAATTCAGGTGAGTTCTCATAACCTCTTTTTTAAATCATTTTGTTTTCAAACTCGAGACAACTGAAAACACACGAGAAGAATTACACTACTCATGATCTGGAACTAGGAGCTATGATATTCGCCTTGAAGATTTGGAGGCATTACTTATATGGCACGAAATGTACCATATACACCAACCACAAGAGTCTGTAACACATATTTGATCAGAAGGAGCTCAACATGCGACAACGCCGTTGGATTGAGCTTCTGAATGATTACGCCTGTGTAATCAAGTACCATCTGGGCAAGGCAAACGTTGTAGCTGATGCCTTGAGTCGGAAGGAACGGGTCAAACCCTTGCATGTCAGAGAAATGGGAATGACCGTGCAGACAAGTTTACACGACAACATTATGCAAGCACAACAAGAGGCTGTTGAACGTGGAAACTTAAAGAAAGAACTAGATTGTGGAGCAGAAAAGCAACTTGATACAAAGCCTGATGGAATCATCTACTATAAGGATCGTGTATGGATTCCTACAGTGGATGAATTGAGAAAGCTTATCTTTGATGAAGCACACAAGACCAAGTACTCCGTGCATCCCGGTGCTGATAAAATGTACCAAGACTTACGGGCGTTTTATTGGTGGCTAGGTATGAAGAAAGGTATAGCCGAGTATGTTGGTCGATGCATTACGTGTGCCAAAGTGAAGGCGGAACACCAGAGACCGTCAGGTTTGCTGGAACAGCCGGAAATTCCACTGTGGAAGTGGGAACAGATAGCTATGGACTTTGTTACTAAGCTACCCCGCACTTCTAGTGGACATGACACTATTTGGGTTATCGTTGATCGATTAACCAAAATCTGCTCATTTCTTGCCTATGTGAGAAACTTACACGATGAATAAACTAGCGAAGCTTTACATCAACGAGATAGTGGTACGTCATGGTGTGCCATTGTCTATCATTTCAGATCATGATGGCAGATTCACATCAAGGTTCTGGCAATCATTGCAGAAATCTCTGGGGACGCGCTTAAACCTGAGTACAGCTTATCATCCACAAACCGATGGTCAGAGCGAACGTACTATACAGACCCTGGAGGATATGTTGAGAACCTGTGTTCTAGATTTTGGTGGAAATTGGGACTCTCATTTGCTACTGATCGAGTTCTCCTACAACAACAGTTATCATAGTAGCATCGGATGTGCACCGTTCGAGGCTCTGTATGGTCGGAAATGTAGTCGCCGATTTGTTGGACCGAAGTGGGAGATAACCGTATAACGGGGCCAGAGCTTATTCAAGAAACTACTGACAAGATTGCACAGATACAACAAAGATTACAAGCAACTCGAATGTGACATCCAGTACCAGATCGTCCGGGAAGTCCGTACGGTATGTGTACTTCCACTATTTACTGTGTGTAAATACATGTATGTGAACAGTGTTTGTGTTAACAGAAATCAAAATACAAGAAACAATTGTACGTATTTATGTGTAAACTTAAATACTGTAAGTACAACACGCACTATAAACAATAGTTGTTAGTATTTAGGTGAAAACCTAAGTACAAATAATACAATGAAACAAGAGAAACAACGGTGTTCAAATAAACGACAAGAACAAGTCGGTTGCGATCTGATATCCACAGATGACAGGAATCAGATGGCCGAAAAATCAGAACGAAAACAAAGTGAAAACAGGTAGTTAGTTGAGTCCGTCAGTGAGGAAACACAATTCAAACACAATTGCAGTGTTATTTCAGAATAACGAACTGACAGTGTGTTTGCGTGGGTGACGATTCACACAAACATATCTGTGAGTTTTGAGTTCTGAAATAATGACTGAAAAGTAGAAAACAAAAGTCAGAAAGCAAAACCATCGTCGTGTTCGTTCGGGTGACGATTCGAACGAATACGCGCGATGGTGACGCGATCTGACGAAACGAAAACGAAAATACGACACGAACGAATTTAAATTAATAAAATAAAACATTTTAATGTTTTACAATTTTGAAACTCATCAAAATTAAATAAAGAAAACATTTTTATTTAAAACCGTAAAAACGCGCGTTACGTTCCGGAAACGTAACGAAAACGCGAACCGAGCAACAAAAACGAACCCGAACTCACTTGTGGTATAAATAACTTGAATGAGTTCATTTTTACTCATTTTCCACTTCTTCTTCCCAACATCAAACCCTAATCCCGGTTTCAAGCCCCCACCACCATTTTTGAAGCTTAAAACCTTCATATCTTGGTCATTTCTCCACCAAATCGTCTCATTCTTGAACCTACACGAAGCTCTCATCATTCTATACACAAAAGTACAACGGATCGGAGGTTAAACCCACTGAAATTCGAGGTAATCAGTTGCAAAGATCACGAAAAATAGGGTTTTTCAGCCTCTTGTTCAACCATTAACCCTAAACCGGTTCTAAGCTCTCCCTTTTGGATCCTACAACCTCGAGAACTCTACCTGGCCTACACCACCTTCGAAACCATCAGTTGGCTTTGAAATAGTGGCGATTCTGGGCACAGCCTTGCTGCGGTCGAAGGGAACCCACCGTCGGTCGAATGGCCTTGGCCGAAGGGCCATGGGTCGACTGGCTGGGACCGACCGAATCACCCAAATGCCGAACCAGCCCCATTCGATCCCCAATGGAGTATGAACCTCATTCGGCTGAACACACACACCCATTCGACACTTTTCAGTCGCCAACCACAGCCGCCTCCCATTCGCCCAGCTCTCCTCCAACCGAACCAGATTCATTCGGCCACCCCCAGCCGACTGAGCCACCCTTCATTCGCTGCAAACCATTCGGCCAACACATCCCTTCTTCGGCTGCTTAACTCATTCGACCACCATGTTTTTCAGTCGCTCCTTGGTCATACGGCCAACCTCATCTCATGCGGCCTGCAACAGCAAACATTCGGCCCATCTAAATTCTTGGGCCCAACGGTGGAACGAAACATAGCAGCCTGGCCCAACAGATTATCCTTAGGCCCAGTAGCATTTCATTTGACTCAGCCCATATACTCGGCCCAACTTTAGTTGTTCGGCCCAACACACCGTTTTTGGACCCAGAAGATTATTTCGGCCCAAACTTACTTGGTTGGCCCACGAGACTTGGTCTAACCCCAACTCAATGCCTAAGCCCAATTGATTGGTTTAGCCCACACGACATTCGGCCCAATGTATTCACGATGAGAACTAACACATAAAACTAAAGGGTTAACGAGGATATGCCTAGGAAGGGTAATTTAGTACTACAAAAATGGCAAGATGTTTAAATATAAATAATTATAATGGACAAAGTGACTCAACACGACAAGGATTAAATAAAGTAAAATGTAAACAAATAAAAAAAATATACTAAGCTTAATCCGAAAGGATTGAGTGTTAGGGTAACTCTGAAAAAGATTTATCAAGGGCCGAATAATGACCAAGACCTACGTGTGTTAGCCAACTTTAGGCTAACACATACACACACGTAAATCTTTACAACAAATATTTACAAGTTACAAACAACGTTAAATCAATACAGGATCGTGAATGCAACAACAAGTACAACAAAGAGCGCGTGCATTTCTTGTTTTAGGCTAAGTCAACCACAACTGCTACAAGGTGAGTTCATATGCCCCTTTTACTTTAATCATAACTGATTTTAAACTCTCGGGGCTGAGAAACATGCTTACTTTTATTTACTTAAAAGTTTTGTTAAACATATTGCTATTACATTGATTTTACATAATACTTAATTGTTTATTATCGCTTATCATTGTATGCATGCTTGTATGATCATGATATGACAGAGATAATCAGATGAATAAGATAATATATCTTAGTAGTTCATCAACACATTAGAATGACATAGTTATAAGATTTTATCTTAGAACACTTAGTTATTCTTACATAAACAAACATTGGAAGAATCACAGACAAGCATATGAATGTTATAAAGATACTATGTAACTTTGTAATAACATTCGACACAAGAGTTAAGTAAGTGTAATAGGACAAGTCCTTTTAAACACTTAGCTTTACAACTCAACACATATTACAAGAGAACATGGAACAAAGAATGATAATCATGATAATGTAACTTCATGATAACAACATCATTCACTCAAAGAATTATCATAATGTAATAAGACAAGTTCTTATTTAACTTTGTTAATAACACGGAGAACATATGACAATGAGAACAATAATACAGATGAACACAATTACAATTAGTTACTATTGACCTGTTGTATTATATCACTTCAATCATGTGCCAATTGTACAAGTTGATCATGTAAGCCCCTTTAATTCGCTGACCAGTTAGTTTGATGTGACTAAACCGACGATAGCATAGTGGTACCATAGGTTTGACAAACCTCTAGCTTGTAGGGCTAGTATGTTGATCGTATTGATTCATTGGCTTGTAACGTATGACCGGTGACAGGGCGACTTCAAGTCAGGTTCTGGAAAGCGACACATGGTGATATTAATCTGCAGTGATAAGTAATTAATCCATCGTCGCTTGTTGACTAGTAGACTGAGAAAAATTATATTCTCATGTCATATTACTAGTAACAGTTTCGATGAGGCCCTCAGTATTACAAGGTGGTAGAGGTAAATCGGATGCATTGAAATCTGATTACGTGAGGATTTCAATGGATTCCTTTTAGGCTCTATGCACTATGGTTCAAGATCAAATTACAAATGGTTAACTAACACTCTTGATATTTAAAAGTGAAACAATAGTTAACCCCACAAGTAATGGAATAATTTAAGGACCAGATTAAATTAATCTAAATTCCTTAATACATTGAGGGATTATCAATACTTCGGTTTGATAACTAAACCCCTCATATTATATTATTCTACATATGATATAACAGATGAATACATATCAGACATGTTGAACAATTGGGAAAATGGATATCTTTAGTTGTATCGCAAGTAGTGTGGAACTTGACTGAGCATGTGGTGGGATGGCGTCTGAGCTTGACCCTTTCGTATGCCCTATATATAAGCATGCTTGATCAGGTGATACCCTACTTGTACATATAACTAAGGAGAGGCCATTGGGTGGAAACAGGTGAATCAATCATTACAAGTATCAAGTAGGACTATGTGACTGTGTGTGAACAATTCAAGGTTTTCAATATTCAAACTTATGAACTCACTAACCTAGTGTTGACTTTGTTTAAATGCATGTTCTCTCAAGTGACGAGCATGTTTAGTCACCAGACTTCAAGATTATAGCTAGAGGACTTTTAGAAGACCTGGCTGCATTTTGTGTGATCATTACTTTTGGAATGACAAAAACATTGAATCATATTTTGTAGATCTTGTACAGTTGCAAGATATAAACACATTGATTCTTTTTGGTAGATTTACTTGATTAAATTATGAACGATACGTTGTAATTTAATCTTGTAATTCTATATCATGATTGTGTTAGCATTTCTCATTGATATTAGCATGTGCTATGTAAACAATCTGATCAATTGATTATCACTCAAGATATCGCGCCCCGGGAACCTTCCGCCCGACGGGAAAACACGATCCGTTCCCGCCGGCCTGGGGTGTGACATCGAAGCAGACAAAAGAGCTACGCCGATAAACGACGCAAGCCGTTGGAATTTCAAGTGGGAGACCGAGTTATGCTAAAGGTATCCCCATGAAAAGGCGTAGTCCGCTTTGCAAAGAACGGCAAACTAGCACCACGATACGTGGGACCGTTCGAGATCATCGAGCGTATTGGTCCTGTGGCTTATAGACTAAGACTACCTGACGAACTTAGTGGTGTACACGACGTGTTTCACGTCTCAAATTTGAAGAAATGCCTTGCTGATGAAACACTCGTCATACCAGTTGAAGAAATTCAATTGGATGAACATCTACACTTTGTTGAAGAACCTTTGGAGATTATGGATCGCAAGGTTAAGAAACTGAGGCGAAGCCGTATTCCAATTGTCAACGTTCGATGGAATTCAAAGCGGGGACCCGAGTTCACTTGGGAACGCGAAGATCACATGAAGCTCAAGTATCCCCAGCTGTTTACAGAGGAAGTCGTACAGGATAACGATTCTTAAATTTCGGGACGAAATTTCTCTAAAAAGGGGAGACTGTAACATCAGTGCCTGAAATGTCGCCGGAACAGTGATCGGAACAGTAAAATGCACAGTAACTCAGGTACAAACTACGTGATCTATCTGTATGCTAATAACATTTCAATGATTGACACGAAACTATTATGCAATCGTTTCTGTAATCTTATTTAAACCTAACAGTTTAACAGTCAGAGACACGTTAGACAATGCTGAACTCACACACAGATGTTTGTTAATGTGCTATTATGTATAAACGTACGTGAGGTTAAACAAAACAAAACAAAACTATAATGGTTGTTGTTGTAGAATGCTAAACCGACGAATTATTTGTAGAGGTGACGATCTGTACGAATAAATCTGAAAGCTTAACATTCTGAAATAATGACTGAAAAGTAGAAAACAAAATTCGGAAAGCAAAACCATCGTCGTGTTCGTTAGGGTGACGATTCGAACGAATACGCGCGAAGGTAACGCGTTTCGACGAAACGAAAACGACACGAACGACAATAATTTAAGAAAATAAAATATTTTAATGTTTTACAATTTTGAAACTCATCAAAAATAAATAAAGAAACTATTTTTATTTAAAATCCGTAAACACGTGCGTCACGTTCCGGAAACGCAACGAAAACGCGAACCGAGCAACGAAAACGAACCCGAACTCACTCGAGGTATAAATACCTTGAATGAACTCATTTTTCTCATTTCTTTCTTCTCCCTCACACACTCAAAACCCTAATCCCGGTTTTAAGCCTCCACCACCATTTCTCACCTTCCAACCTTCATATCTCCCTCAATACTCAACCAAATCCTTCCATCTTTAGACCAAATCAAAGCTCTCATTGTCCTCTACACGAAAGTACAACCAATATGGGTTGGAATCCATCTGAAACGAGGTAATCAGTGAAGAAAGGTAGCGATTTTTAGGGTTTTCACGCTTGTGTGTGGTCCAAGAGTTCTACCGGTCCAAAACCTGCTTTCTTCGACCCCTAACCCTAGAAACTTAGTCCTTGCATACTACCACCATGGGACACCACCAATTAGCTTGAATATCCACTGGTTCGAACACCCATGGCCGGGCCCCCACCCAGCTCGGCGAAGGAGCACATTCGGCCGAAGGGCCATGTGGCCGCCGAAGGAAACCACTGCCGAACCACAGTCGAATGAACCCCATCCATGAGCCGAATCAGTCTTCATTCTACCAACCCCCATTCGCTGGAATCCCCACTCATTCGGCCATGCAGCTTCAATCGTCTTAGATCCCAGGCTACCCCCATTCGGACATCACATTCGGCCAAGACATCAGCCTTCATTTGGCCGGATGTCTATTTCCTTCGATCGGGCCATGTGGTTGGCCATGACCTTGTTCGGCCAATGTCCATATATTCAGCCGAAGGCCCAAGTGATTTAGTTGGCACAGGAGTGGTTGAGCAGGCCCAGGGGATTTCTTTGGTCCACATTTCGTTGGGCCCATGACCAATTTCCCGGCCCAAGTTCATGGATTTGACTCATGTAACCATCCGGCCCAAGCTAATGATTTGGACTACACAATCGGCCCTCTGTGATTTATTCAGCCCATACTAGAACCATGGCCCAACAGTATTTCAATCGGTTTAGCCCAACAGTTTGGCCCATATGGCATGTTTCGGCCCATATTTTTCTGTTCAGCCCATCTGTTAGGCCCAACAATCATTCGGCCCGAGGCCCACTTTATTTCGGCCCACATACTAAGTGGATCACATTTCTAAGTATGAAAACAAACACTCAAAATTCAATATGATGGGTTAAATAACTTTAAAATCAATAAAACTCTATGTTTGACAAGAACGATTAATGGTTATTTAACAACCAAGTAACATTCAATTTAGGATTTTCATGGACAACATGGAGGATCATAAACTACAAAATAAGACTATATTTAGAAACCGATAACAGGGTTCAAGATTCACAACATGACAAAGTCAAAACAAAAGAAGGCATAAAACACATAACGGGTTACACTAAGTTCAATCTAAAGTTGATTAAGTGATAGTATGACCTATAACAACCAGGCCGAGGCCGAATGATGACCAAGACCAACAAGTGTCAGCCAACTTTATGGCTAACACATACACACGCACGAAACTCTACAACTCATACTTACAAGTTGCAAACAACGTGAAATCAATACAGGATCGTGAAAACTACTACAAATCCAACAAAGAGCGCGTGCATTTTTTGTTTACACATTGTCAACTACAACCATTACAAGGTGAGTTCATTTGTCCCTTTTCAAACTATTTTGAATTTTACTTCGGGACTGAGAAGCATGTTACATCTTTTAAACAAATGTTTAACTGTTGCATAGATGCTTTTATACTTACTCATAATGCTAATACTAATGCTATATGCTAAAGCTACAGATTAATGCTATATGCTAAAACTACGGGTTGATGCTAAATGCTAATGCTAACGCTATACGCTAAAGCTACAGATTGATGCTAAATGCTAATGCTAATGCTAACACTAACTGTTAAAGCTATGAACTGACACTGAATGCTAAAGCTATATATTAATGCTACGGGTTAATGCTAAATGCTAATGAGGATACTATATGCAAATACTACGGGGTAATACTAAAGCTAATACTAAAAGCTAACGATGATGCTATTTACTAATGCTACGGGGAAATGCTAAAATTAGTGCTAAAAGCTTATGATTCTATGATAATGCTACATACATACATGCTAATTGATTATAACAATGAATGCTATAAACTCTTGTATGCTTATATGCTTGCCATGCTAAAACAACGGTTTGGCCTCTCAGTGCTTGCCTTACCGGTTGTGAAGCTAGTACTTGTGCACAAGATACGTAAACGCTATGCTATATGAATGCTAAAACTATCGGCTATGGTAGAACATACTGTTTTGGCCTCTCAGTGCTTGCCATTGGGTGTTCTCCATAGTCGGGACTTGAAGGAACATATCATCGGCCTCTCAGTGCTTGCCATAGGTTGACCTTCATAGTCAGGACTTGGGGGAAACAGACTGTTGGTCTCTCAGTGCTTGCCATACAGTGATTCCTCATCGTCCACTCATGGTTGTGATATGTGACTGGGACGATTTGGGTTTTCTTTAGTTGACTTTGTGTTATCTTAGAATCCTTTATTGAGACCCGAAGTTGCTCATCACATCTAGTTCCGATATGGATTGATACTGCATTCCTTAGGGCGTGCAGTTGTCCATAGCGGTAACTCTCAAAGCTAGACTATTGATGCTATTGTGTAAATGCTGAAAACCTATAAACAGAATGCTAAAGCTAAGGTGGGAACGGGATTGAATGGTAGGTACAATGTTTAATTATCATTAACAACAATGTCATATGTGGTTTAGTATATGGTGGGATGGCGTCTGGGCGGGTTGTAGGCTCGACCCTTTCGTATGCCCTATATATAAGCATACCGAATTGAATATTACAGGTGATGTTAATGAGGTTAAGGTTGTACCGAAAAGGTTTGCTAAAGTTGTTTTCAACTACTAAACTATATGAACTCACCAACCATTGTGTTGACTTTGTTTTCTCACATGCTTTCTCAGGTGATGCACAGGAATAGACTAAAGCTTCAGGATTGAATGCTAGGCTGCCCAGATAGAGGACCTAGTTGACTTTTGAAAGCACATCTTTTGTTATCGATACGAATCACTTTTGATGTCTTGTACATTTACAAGATAGAAAACAATTGATTCTTTTAGATATGTTTACCGGGTTAAATTACCAAACATTGATACTGTAATTTAACTTTGTAATCCTAGTTAATGTTTTATTGTGCTTTAATTATTCTTAACATTGATGCTATGTAAACAACCTGATCAACACGAATATCATTCACGATATCGCGCCCCGGGAACCTTCTGCCCGGCGGGGAACACGATCAGTCCCGCCGGCTCGGGGTGTGACACGAGCTGGAGCCAGGCCTGGCTCGGCTCAGCTCGGCTTGATTACAACCCTAATACTTAGTTAGTGGTGATATGTTGTAAGTTTGTCTCAGTTTGTTAATCAACTTAAATACCTATTTTAGCATAAAAAACTTGTTGAAGTCTTTCAATCTTAACATTAATAAAAGATTTGGTTCTCCACCAAGTAAAGATAAAACATAAAAAATGATATATGATTATTTGAAAAGAAAGAACCCTAAACATATTGTCTTTTAAGATTATGAAATGTTTCTTTGTCTTTTCATACACAAAACAACAAAATAAATAACTTAAACAGTATGGTTGAAACCAATAACATGTAAGGTGAGGGCCCCAAAAATGTCCCCAAAAACTTCAAGGACCTAGGCGCTTGCCTTATATTTTGTTATAAGAGCTGACAGTCACATACATCAAGAAAAAAACACCATAAAATAATATAACTTAGCTAATTTTACCGGGGCGGCTCGGGGTAGGCGCAAACCTGACCTCCGTCTTTGGCCTATTTTTTTGGGGCACAATTTTTTAAAAATATATTTATATAGGAATTCATTCAAACGAGAACCAACAAGTTACAAATTACTAAAAGAAACTATATATAGACACGTGATTTAAGATGTACAAAAGATATTTCTTTTTAAAGTATAGACATCATGCCCTTTAAAACAGGGGTATTCATTGGTTCGATTTAACCTGTTTTCCATTTTTCCCTATACGAAAACGAACTGAATTCGGTAGGTGGTTCGTTTCGGTTTTGGTTAATACCGAGCAAACCGAATAAACTAATTAAAAACCAAATAAACTCGTAGGAACCGAATTCAAGCAAATAAACCGATTATAAACCAAATAAACCGGTTAAAAAACAAATTGAATTATACCTTATATATTATTAATAGAATAAGAAATTTAAATATGAATTAAGTTTAATTGGTTAACCAAATAAACCGAACAAACCGACTTCAAAAAAAATTGGAACCGATAACCGAATCGAAAAACAAAATCTCGAATTCGGAATTTGGATATAGTTAAGAACATAATTCGGTTTTTTCAGTTACGAACACCATCCGTTTTTCGCTTTTTTTGAGCACCCCTGCTATAATATTTGTATTTGCTAAGAGTCTTTTTTTTCCGGCTCATCCTGGACACATTAATTCTCAGGGCCGTCCTTGATAATCAAACACATGATAAGCAAACCATAACGATAATATAATAATTCGTTCCATGTATAACTCATGTCAGAAAAATACAGTGACACGTCAAGTAAAGATTAGTTGTCATCATTTTATCTAGAATATTTACATATTTTCTCTTTTAAACTTGTAAAACTATATAATTTGTCGAAGTACACAATTTTCAATGTAGAATATATATTGTTTTTAAAACATGATTTGAGAAAACACGTAAATGTTCCTTATATATGTGGTTAGGGGTGTAAACGAGCCGAGCCGAGCCGATCCCGAGCTCGTTAAGGCTCGAGCTCGGCTCGTTTAGATAAACTCGGGCTCGAGCTCGAGCTCGGCTCATTAAGAGCTTTATTTACTAGGCTCGAGCTCGGCTCGTTAGAAAATTTTTAGACTCGAGCTCGGCTCGGCTCGTTTAGATTTTATTTATTTAATTTATTTACTTTAATTACTAATTTAATTATATTTATAATTATATTTTCTAAATTTAACATAAAATATTTGATTTAAATATATTTATAATAATTTTATATATAAAAACAATTAATTTTATAAATAAACACTTAATAGAATAAATAAAAATTATATATTCAGAAAGCTCGTTAAGGCTTGCGAGCCGGCTCGAGCTCGATATGTAAAGCTCGAGCTCGGGCTCGATAACTAAACGAGCCATATTTTTGGGCTCGGGCTCATTAAGGCTCGGCTCGTTCGAGCTTTTTACCGATCCGATCCCGAGTATTTCATGAGCTGCCTTGGTTCGTTTACACCATGTATGCGATGATGACAAGCAACAACGCCGTTGTTGAGAGAGTGTGTCTGTGAAAAGAAATTAAGGAGAAGACATTACGTTATTTTCTTAATTGTATTGTTTGTGATTTATAATTAGAGAGAACAAGTATTTGTGTTAAATGTTTTATCGCAATAAAAGGGGATATATACATATATGCTAGCGTACAAATTAATCCTTCATATAAAAGCCACTAGTGGTTGAGCTTGGTCGAAGTGAGAGAGGGGCGGAAATTTTTGAAACCCAAAATACGTATCAACTTTTTGAATCAAGGGGGCGAAACCACTATTTTTAACTAAAAATAACATTTTAACAGAAAAATTAACATTACAGATGCAAAAAGAAGCCCCCCCAACACACACAATAACTTCATGGAGTTGTGATGGGCATGTACGACACAGTTAATTATAGGCATGCAAAATAATGGTTCCGGAACTTA
Source organism: Mikania micrantha (assembly GCA_009363875.1). Classification (NCBI taxonomy): domain Eukaryota; kingdom Viridiplantae; phylum Streptophyta; class Magnoliopsida; order Asterales; family Asteraceae; genus Mikania; species Mikania micrantha. Next base: position 11,602,072 of record CM018695.1, read on the forward strand.
TAACACGAACTAGAATTGGTCATACGGAGGATACACACGGTTCCGGTTTTTCAGAGTAATCGTAACCAGAACCATAATTACTGCAACCAGTTCCACCTTTACCTAGCCACAACTGTAACTATAACCGGCCAAAAACCAATAAAGCTCGGTCAAAAACCGAACCTAACAGGAACATGTTCTTGATTTTGTTGACCAAACCTGGAACTGGTTTTGAACCGTAACCGGTTTCTAAAAAAAAAATAAAAAAACCAGTTTGTGCACCTCTACGCGTAGTTGTAGTTTTAGTGACCCTAGGCGGAAATAGAATCGGAGGCCCTTTTTATAACTTTTATTGTTACAAAATCATGTATATAACAAATTGTAGCAACAAGAAGCATGACGACGGGCATTACGACCTTGTTGAAGGGCAGTAATGATAAAATAAATAACATGCACATAAGATAGATACATACATACATATACATGTGCATATGCATGTATGTATACATATGCACGAATATATACATACACACATATATATAACAACTCACTCTAATTGAGAAAACTCTATAACTCAAATTTAATGATTCAAACTTCCTAGATTTAAACTTCCTAGATTTAACCATATGGTGACATGTGTCACCAATTAATTTTAAATACAAAAGGGTATTCTAGTATTTTCTCTTAGTTACAAACATCAGATTTAATATAAGAGTAACAAGTGTCATACTCTTAAAAACCATCTATTTTCCTATTTTTAAATTAAAGTTTCCCCGTTATTTTTATACATTTATAACTTTTTTATATTATGTTATTTTTTTTATAAAAATTACACCATTAAACTCGTCATATTTTTCTCGTTAATTCCATTATAGTCATGCCAAATTTTTTCGAGCGTTCGTAATTACACTAACGTATTTTTTAATACAAACTTATTTTCAAAAATTTTCCATCATAAATTTTTTTTCTTTCATCTTAAATATACATTACAAACTTATTTTTTATTATAAAAATAAGTTACAGCTTGTTACATCAGTGTAATAATGAACACTTTGAAAAAATTCAGCTCATTACATCAGTGTAATTACGAACACCTAGAAAAATTCAGCTCGTTACATTAGTGTAATTAAGAACACTTTGAAAAATTTCAGCTCGTTACATCAGTGATATAATATATATATATATATATATATATATATATATATATATATATATATATTCTTAACCACTAATGCTGATGATTAATCGAGACATAAAGAAAAAAGATAAAAGTATTTGAAATTTCTAAAAGGAGAAGTTTTACAACAGTTTTTTGATAATAAACATCATTTTTGGGTCTATAAATCTTATAAGCTTTTAAAATCTAGTCAATTAAAGGGTTTCCTTTAAAACACTCGTGTCAACCGTCCATTTTGCCGGACATAATGAAAATGTACAAGTTGTATCATACATGTATAGCTTAGCTTATATTACTGTAGGATTTACCGGCTTAGCTTGTACGTTTAGAGGACGTATCAGCTCAATTAACTTTTAACATATCGGCTAAATTAGCCTAGGACAACAGCTAAGCCTTTAGTTTTCTTTCAAGATTCGTGCGGGTCATGATAGATTTTTGAAAAAAACAGTTTTGGTTTAAATTGGTCGCTTGTAAAAAAATATCAGTTTTTCTAAAATTAAATGAGTTGTAATAAAAAAATAATTTATTTGAATATTTTTTTAATGATTCAATCGTTAAATATAGTATTAATCATTTTTATTTGCTTGAATACATTATATTCACATAGTTTTTAAGTTGCACATCTTGATCTGTATTTTGATAAAGTGTTACGCATCTCAACACATTTTATGTCATATTGTTACTCGTTCATTTCATCCCAAAATACAATAATTTTACCTGAAATTACCCATGTTTTTTTATTATGTGTTAAGATTTCGAGCTCTTTTCTTGAAGAAAAAAATATGTGGTATTATTTATCTACATTCAGAAAGCAATCATATATTAGAATCCATAATGGATCCCAAGTACATGGATGTATACAATCTAACCAAACCAACTATAGTAAACCCTAAAGTAGGCCAATATGGTAATAGTATGAAAAGAAAAAAAATCCAGTTGTAGCATTTATTGAGACAAGAGACATCACATGTTATGTTACAAGTGTCTTCGGCCGGTGTCCCGTACAAATTAAAGTAGGCTCCACATTATGAGTGTCGGTGCACCGGCCCTAATTAACTTTTCTAAAACAAAACAAACCATCAATTATGATGTATATTATGAATATATTATGAGATTGTATTACCGATATATATATATATATATATATATATAGGGGAATGTTCCATTGTTAACCCTCCCTTATAGCGTTAACCGCTTAACCCTAGCGTTTTTTGCCCGAATCTTAAAATTTTTTTTTTCATGGTTTTTATTTTGCAAAAATAAGGGGGGTTTCTTTTTTGTGTTTTTGCTAATTCAATACCGTTTAGAAGTTATTGTAAGTGTAAGTTACTTACACTTACTTACAAAACCGTATCTGATGCAGTAAATGTAAGTAAGTGTAAGTAACTTACACTTACAATAACTTCTAAACGGTGATGAATTAGCAAAAACACGAAAAAGAAACCCCCCCTATTTTTACATAATAAAAACCATGAAAAAAAAATTTTAAGATTCGGGCAAAAAACGCTAGGGTTAAGCGGTTAACGCTATAAGGGAGGGTTAACATTTGAACCTCTCCCTATATATATATATATAGGGACTTATTCTATTAAGAACCATTAAATATCAAAGAATCATAAGAACTAATTTTGTACCACATATTTTAAGGGGTATAAAAGTAATTTCCTTTTAAAATAGTGGAAGTTACTTTTATACCCTTCTAAATTTATGGTTAAAATTGGTTCTTTTAGTTCTCAACTTTAAAAAGTTCTCATTTGAACATCCCCCTATATATATATAACCAAATTTACTTGTTAAAATGAATAAAGAAATGATGAATTTTTTAAGATGTGAAATATTAAATAAATATAATTTAGATAATCTAATATGGTATCATAAAACATTTAATCAAGAATCTAGATTACTACATAGAAAAGAATGGGAAGATTATATTATTAACAATAATGAAAATATTACTTTCTTTACTTGGTTACCTATATATTGTAAGAATAATAATATCAAATATCCTACTATAGAACAAATATCTGTTAATAATAAAATTACAAAAAATTATACATTAATAAAAAACAATGAAGAATTAGTTAGTATTCATCCTCCTCATGAGAACATAAAAATTATAAAAGAAAGAAGAGAATATATAGGAGTACCTTTAGCAAATCTTAATGACGATAATACAAAAAATTTAAATACAATTATTTGTCAGAATAATTATACAAATGAAAAATTAAATACTATAGGAGAACAATTAGAAAGAATTGAAAATGAAAAAACGGAATTAGAAGGAAACGAAAAAATTAAAGGAAAAGAAATTAAAATAGAAAACCCTATATTTAAACCTTTTACTATAGATACCCCTATAATTTTAAATAAAAAAGAAAAAACTTTAAATTTAATGAAAGAACAATTAAAAACATTAGAAAAATTAAAAAATTTAAGTCTAAATACTATAAATGATGGAGATGATGAATCTTATAATTCAGATTCCTCTTATAACAAATTAGAATCTCAATTTAATAATATGAAAAATGAAACAATAAATAAATTAAAGAATTTTACTTTAAAACCAGATACCAGGAATTGTTATTATAAACCAACTCCTCCTGATGTACAAATTGAAGAAGGTAGTAATAGAGTTTATACTGCATATGATGGTAAATCTATATATGAATGGAATATAGACGGGCAATCTGAATTTCAAATTTTAAATATATTACAAGAAATGACTATGGCATCTAATGCATATAAACAAATAGGAAATAATGAAATACAAATTTTCAAAATGATTGTTTCTGGTTTTTCCGGAAATTTAAAAGGATGGTGGGATAATTATGTAACAGATTTTGATAAACAATTTATTGCAAATGCTAAAAAGGTGAAATTAGAAAATGGAATACAAGTCCAAACTGAAGAAACAGATATAATAAATACACTTATATTCGCTATTATAAAAAATTTTATAGGAAATCCTTCAGATTACCAAGAAAGGAGTTCTTTAATACTATTAAATCTTACGTGTAGAAAATTACAAGATTTTAGATGGTATAAGGATGTTTTTATATCTAAAGTTATGATGAGAAGTGATTGTAAACAATCATATTGGAAAGAAAGATTTATTGCAGGATTACCAAAATTATTTGCAGAAAGAGTTAGAGAGAAAATTAAAAGAGAAAATAATAATTATATACCATATGACGAATTGACATATGGACAAATAATAAATCATATAAATCAAGAAGGTTTACAAATATGTAACGATTTAAAATTAAAACAAAAAATGAAGAAAGATGGTATTAGTAGTAGAAATGAATTAGGTAATTTTTGTGAACAATATGGTTTTGAAAATATAAAAATACCAAGTAATTCAAAAAGAAAAAATAATTATGTAAAAAGAAATAATTATATAAAAGGAAAAAAATATAGAAAAAACTATAAGAATAGAAAACCTAAAATTGAAGAACAAAATTATAATAAAAATAAAAAACAAAAGTTTTACAAAAGAAAAATAGTAACTTGTTATACTTGTGGTAAAAGAGGACATACCTCAAAAAATTGTTATTCAAAAAGAAAGATAAATGAATTAAATATATCAGATGAATTAAAAGAACAGATAAATAAAATTTTAGATACTAAAATTAGTGATGAAGAATTTTCAGATTATGATAGTAATGATATAAATTATATTTCTGATAGCGATAATACTAGCAGTAATAATGATGAAGAATGTGGATGCATTGGTCCATGTTTATGTAACATTGATGGATCTATAAATATGATAAATAATGAAGAAAATCTAATATTACTAAAGCTTTTAGAAAACACTGAAGATTTGAATTTAAAACAATTATACTTAGAAAAATTAAAAGAAAATTTTAATAAAAAATCAGAAACAATAGAAGATACTACTGAAATATATAATTTGGAAGATATTTATAAAAAATTTAAAAAACCAGAAAAACCTATAACTATGCAAGAATTACAAGAAGAATTAAAAAATATAAAAGAAGATATTAAAATGATTAAATTACAGATTAAAAATATTGAAAAAGGAAAAGAAAAAGAAACTAATGTCGAAAGTATAATAATTAAAGGTAATGAGACCAATGAAATTAATATATTAAAAGAACTAAATTATCAAAAGTGGTATACTAAAGTAAATATAATTGTTAATAACGAATTTAGAATCACTTTAACAGCTTTAATTGATAGTGGAGCTGATATGAATTGTATTCAAGAAGGAATTATACCTACACAATATTATGAAAAAACTTCATATAGATTATCTACTGCCAGTGGTTCAAGGCTTATAATAAATTATAAACTATCAAATGTTCATATATGTAAAGAAAACTACTGTTTTAAAACTCAATTAATATTAGTAAAAAATCTAACTTCTCAAATCATATTAGGAACACCTTTTATAACTCAATTATATCCATTTACTATAAATAGTAATGGAATAAGTACTAATGTTTTAAATAAAGAAATTATATTTGAATTTTCTGAACCTGTTTTATCTAAACAAATAAATATTATAAATTTAAAAGAAAAACAAAAGAAATTCTTAATAAATGAAATAAATAATGAAAGAATAAAAGAACAATTAAATGATAAAATAATTATTAATAAAATTAAGAAGATTGAAGAAAAATTTATAAAAAATGTTTGTGCAAATATTCCTAATGCCTTTTGGCAAAGAAAACAACATATTGTAAAGTTACCATATATAAAAGATTTTAATGAAAAAGATATACCAACAAAATCTAAAGCTATACATATGAATCAAGAATTAGAAGAACATTGTAAAAAAGAAATAAAAGATTTATTAGATAAAGGTTTAATTAGATCTTCTAAGTCTCCTTGGTCATGTTCTGCATTCTATGTAAATAATAGCGCTGAAATTGAAAGAGGTGCTCCAAGATTAGTTATAAATTATAAACCTTTAAATAAAGTATTAGAATGGATAAGATATCATATACCAAATAAAAGGGATTTATTAAAAAAGATATATGAAGCAAAGGTATTTTCTAAGTTTGATATGAAATCTGGATTCTGGCAAATCCAAATAGCTGAGGAAGATAAATATAAAACAGGATTTAATGTTCCCTTTGGACATTACGAATGGAATGTAATGCCCTTCGGATTAAAAAATGCTCCTTCCGAATTTCAAAATATTATGAATGACATAATTATTCCTATAGGAAATTTTTCAATAATTTATATTGATGATGTTTTAATTTATTCTAAGTCTTTAGAACAACATTTTAAGCATTTGAATATATTTTATGATATAATTCATAAGAATGGACTAGTAGTATCTCCTACTAAGATAAATCTATTTAAAACTGAGATAAGATTTTTAGGTCATAATATTAAGCAAAATACTATTATACCTATAGATAGAAGTTTAGAATTTACTAATAAGTTTCCTGATGAAATTAAAGATAAGAAACAATTACAAAGATTTTTAGGATGTCTGAACTATATACATGATTTCTTTAAGGATTTAGGAATTATATGTAAACCTTTATATAAAAGATTAAAAAAGAATCCTGAGCCGTGGACACAGGAACATACAAATATTATAAAACAAATTAAAACTAAAATAAAACAATTACCATGTTTAAATATTCCACATCCTAATGCTAAGTTAATTGTTGAAACTGATGCAAGTGATTTAGGATTCGGAGGAATATTAAAGCAATCTTTAGAAAATAATAAAGAACAATTAGTTAGATATTATTCAGGATCATGGAATAATACTCAAAAGAACTATTCAACTATAAAAAAGGAAATTTTAAGTATTGTATTATGTATTAAAAAATTTGAAGATGATTTATATATGAAACCTTTTTTTATTAAGAATTGATTGTTTATCTGCAAAACATATTTTAGAAAAAGATATAAAAAATTTAATTTCAAAACAAATATTTGCAAGATGGCAAGCATTATTAAGCAATTTTGATTTCCAAATAGAATTTATTAAAGGAGAAAGTAATTCTTTACCTGATTTTTTATCGAGGGAATTTTTACAGGGAATATGAGTAAGGATTCTAAAAAGATTATTCTAACCAATCAGCCATCATCAAGTTCTTCCAGTTCTCTTGGAACTCCATTACCAATTAATAATAGATTTACTCCATTATCTCCATTCTCATCAAGACCAAGATCCCCTGCTCCTATATCTTTTAGACCACCTTATTCTTCGGTAATACAAACAAGAATATTACCACAATCTATTATCAATACCAATATCCAAAAAACTCCCATAAAAAATTCTAATCCTTCATCTTCTACAGATTCTAGTTTTTATTCTATAAATCCAAATTTTAAGGTTGTTAAGATTTTAGAACCTATTGAAGAAGAGAAAGTTCAACATAGCTTTCTTAGTCTTATAGACTTTCTATATCCTAGAAATTGTCATTTTTATGATGGTGAATATAAAACTATAGAATATTATCAAGCCATTCTTGTTGATACTGGATCAGTTGATATTCAACATATATTTAATTCTCAAAATCCTTCCAAGATTGATTATTCTAAAATAAAAATTAGAAAAGTAATTACTCTTGAAGAATGGAAATCAAAACCATTCGTTCAAAAAACTCTTTCTAATTTTCATTCCTATCCTCAATATAATTATTATGATTATCAGGAAGCTTGGGAAAAGACTTTATTATTTAGAAATTTTAATCATTCTTGGTTCATATATTATGATGATCAATTCTCAAATAATTATCCAAGATGGTTTATTAAGTGGTTTAAATATATAGGGATTATTCCTGAGGCTTTCCCTAAAGATATCTCTATAGCCTATAATAAGTTTATAGATTATTTTAAACAAGAAGGAACCCCAGATTTCGAATATACTCTCCAATTTATGACTATATTTCGAATTCCTTGGATTTTTTCTTGGACGTACCATTATCAAGCAAAACAAGACATTTCTCCTCCTCTTCTGTTAAGACATTACAGAAGTAAATGGTGGAATAAATTTTCAATAGAAAAAGCCAATGTTTCCTCAGTACAAAACTATTATAAATCTATAACAAGTCAACATGAAAGATCTATCAAGTCTCCTGTCAATCTAAGTCTCAATACTTTTGAAGATCAAGATTATATTATCAGATTACAATCTTGTTCAACCCCCGAAGAGATGCAAAGAATTATTAGTGAAATTAAGAAGAATTCTCCTTCTCAATCAAGAAATTCTACTACTGATGAAAATATACTTCAAGATTCTCAAGATCCATATGAAGATATTGGACCTATATAAGTTATCCATGGGTTGATCCGTTTCTAAAATGGGTTAATCTCAATTATTGTCAAGAAGATAACAATCTGTCCAAGACGCGATTTTCAAAATATGATATCAACTTTATGTCAACTTTTATTAAAGTAGCCAGCCACTCTGACAACTTTAATAAAGAAGATATCAATAATTCTGCAACAAGACAATTTACTTTTCTCAAAGGCCGACAATATTGAATTATTTTCCATTCCAACTCTGATAAGGATAAAAGCTGCCGACAATATTGAATTATTTTCCATTCCAACTCTGATAAGGATGAAAGCTGCCGGCAATGTTGACTTATCTTCTAACTTTAATAAGAATGAAAGCTCTATAAATTGGGAGCTCGATTGTATTGAAAGGCATTCGAAAATTTTCTTAGAATTAAATGTATGAAAAAACCCTCTCCTCAAAAACTTGTATTATCAACCACCCAATGTTCAAAATCTTTAGATTTTCAAGTTATTATTGCTCCATCCAATTGTAAGGAAATCATTTGTAATTCTGATATTCAAGAAATAAATCAAGGTATTATTTAAATATGAGTTGTTTAATTAATGTTTCTGCCATATTGCTATATTTGTTTGTTATTTAAATCTTCATGCTCTCGATCCTGATCCTTATTGGAAAACAAATTAAAACTAAAATAAAACAATTACCATGTTTAAATATTCCACATCCTAATGCTAAGTTAATTGTTGAAACTGATGCAAGTGATTTAGGATTCGGAGGAATATTAAAGCAATCTTTAGAATATATATATATATATATACACACATATACATATTGAGAGAGGAGAGGATTACACAGAAAACTCTTCTTTTGATGAAAACTATGAAAACCGTTGATCTATCACTGATTAATGTTATCAATGGTTGAGATAATTTAGAGCAAGATTGTAAATAAATAATAATTAAAGAATTTAATTATAATATGTAGGTGTTTTTACAAATTTTTCCTTCTAAGTTCTAACTTGTAAAATTATATATTTCCTTAAATCATGCTTTAAGAGCATTGTATGTTATGTATTGAAAATTTGTATCTTAGAGAAATATGTAAATTTTCAGGTTAGGAAAGAGAAATATCTAATCCTTCCTAATATATAAAGGTACAATAGACAACATAATTAATTTCTCTACTTTAAATTAATTAAATTAATTAAATAGTGTTTCTTTCTCCTCTCTCTTAATTTATGTAAAAATAATTAGTAAAAAAAAGTAGATTTTTAATGAGAAAAATTAAATTCAAACATTCTAGAAATTTTTATTTAAAAAAACTAAACTAAAAAATTTGAATTTTTCAATCAAACAATCAAGTCACGTATATGTAATCCACCAATCAAAAATATCAATCAAGTTTACAATCATAACCAAAGTGTAACACCCGGTTTTCATGTACTTTAAACATATAACAATTATATTAAAGGAATGTTAATATTCATAAGTCTTTAACTGAATTAGTGATAATATGCGAAAAAAGAATAAAAGGAATCTGGTGCTAATAGATCTTAAAGAAACATACATCACCTTATGTTGATTTTGTCGCACCCCGAGAAATCCCGTCCCTTCCTGGGGCGCGAGCATCAACAGATTGTCAGGATCGCAGTCTCCGGTCACACAACATGCGAGACCTACATGTCTGGTTATATACGTACATCCAATTTCATGGATAAATCGATTTGCAAAATCAGAGTTGCGGAAGTTATACAATCTCAAAACAAATACAGTTCGTAAGTTTGCGGAAGCGTTATTTAAATAGTTTTCAAAATGATAAGTAACAATAGTTGCGGAAGCGATTAAAGATGTTTAAGATGTCATAACATAACAAATGATAGTAAATGTTTAAGAGCCTAAGACACATATGTAGACGCATGGACTCCATCCTAGCATCCTAGATTCCTTGTGCGCGTGCCTTAGTTACCTGAGAAAACATGCGAGTAAAAGGGTCAACGCAAAGGTTGGTGAGAGCACAGGTTTGAATCAGCAGTAAACATCAAAATGGTTAAAGTAGTTGTTTGTAGTTTTATATATCATATGCGGGTTCGAAACCGAAGCTAACATGCTGCCTCCCGCCATATCCATCCAACAAGATATGGCAATGTTTATTGGTCAATTATGCACTGTTCCAACCTCCAGTCGGGGTGTCCATACGGCGCACAACAGTGGGGCTTGTCAGGCCCAAATAGTACTATTCAGAATTACCACGCTAAGCGCTACGCGCTATTAACGGTTCGAGATGTGTTTAATGAGGACTTATCAGTTTTGTGGATGAGTGCCACACATATGTATATACGATATTAGCATGTACAAATGAAACCAAAAGTATGTATGTTGATCAAAATTAGTTGTATGCAATGTTTTCTCCCCCAAAGGTAGAAAATGTAAAACGGGGCCGTGAACTCACCTGATGAAGCAGTTCCGGTTTATGTGGTGTTCGCGACTGCGAAAGCTAGCAGTCCTGCTAGTAAGCACCTATGATCATTTAGGTGTAAGTATGTGTCATGTGTTGTGTTGTAGTCCATACAACTCCAAGTGTCGGTGTGCTCAACCGAGTGTGTGTGTGTTGACTAGTGAGACTCGACGAATCGTTGGTGACACGATTGTTGTGTTTATGTGTCTCAATGCACATAAGACACCAAAATGCATCCTATGACTCTCCTCGCACAAGTTACCATTTTTAGAAAGTTTCCCATTTAAGAAAGTGTGGTTATGAAATTTCATTTCATAATGTTAATACCTTTGATATGTTTATAAAACACATTTAAACCCTTAAAACATGTCGTTTGCGCATAAATCATCATTTATGTCGTTTTGTCCAAATAAAGTTTCCTTATTTGGAAAGTATCTGTTTAAAAGTTCGTTTTCACAAATCCAAGTTTCCAAATATGTTAAAAACTATTTCTAAACATATTTCAATAATCCAAGTTCATCAAAACGTTTTAAAACATCCAAAGCCCTCTTTTGATTTACAAAAGTTTCCATAAATAGTAAGTTTCTACAAAAACAAGTTTTTGACAAAATCAAATATCCCAATGTGTTTCTAAACACTCCAATACACATTTAACCACATCTAGACATGTCTAACATGTCTAGATCATCACAAATTTAAGACTTGCACATAAAAGTTTCCTTTTATGGCAAGTTTGTCCAAATCATCATCAAATCAAACCTAACTTAACCAAAACTCAATTCTAACATTACTAAACACTAAAATCAGTAAATCTACAACAAGTACTCATCAAATCACCAACGATTTCAAGCACAATAATCATATGGAGTTGCATGTGGGTTTTAACCCATTGCATGTACGATCTAACTATAAGAAATCATGTAAAACTACCTTAGAATGCAAAATCCAGTGGAAACAATGGCTGGGAATGAAGGTCTAGTGGTTGATGGTCGTTCTAAGCTCCTTAGCTTCTTCTCCAAGTTTCCAAGAGCTCCAATGGTTCACAAATACAAGGAATGGCTCCACCAATGTTTCCAGAAGGTTTGAAAGCTTGTTTTCAGTGGTTTTGGTCGAGAATGAACGAAGAAACTCGGAGAAATGGTGAAGGAGTTCGACTGAAATGAAGTGGGTTGGTTTATATTGAAATTTTGATCTGCATGGCCTTCGCGTACCGCGGAGGCCGATCAAAATTTATCATCGCGTACCGCGAAGTAATTCGGGAGTCCCGATCCCCGGTTTTCTTCGCGTATCGCGAAGCCGTTCGCCGAGGGACTTGTCGCGTACCGCGACGGGTCCATATCCTTGTTTTTCGATTTTGTTGAAACGATTTCGCTCATACATGATTCCTAACGTTTATCTAAAGCATCTAATGCTCGTTTAAGCACGTAAATACAAATAGCACATAAGTTTGATTGATCACCAACGTTCGTGAGTCTCGTGTGTGTGTTTCGATAATTCCTTGAATTATCTTCGATAGTTTGTGTTCGTGTTCTACGAAGTGTTTGCACACTTGATTAATCTTAATCAACGTGTAATGCACAATAATAGTCCAAGCTATTGTTTTGTGTTTGTGTTTAGCTCATCTAATTAAACATAATTAAATGAAATGCAACAAGTGTGAATGTGAAATACGTAGAGTTTAAGAGTTGCAATTTACCTGAAATTGCCGGGTGTCACATCATCCCCTTGTTGAAAGAAATTTCGTCCCGAAATTTGGTTATTGTTGATAGTGTTTGAGAAGCAAGAGTGGTTGAGAAACAAAAATTTTCTGGTTGTCACATCATCCCCTTGTTGAAAGGAATTTCGTCCCGAAATTTATTCGTTGTTGTCGATGTTCGACGTTGTTTGGAGAGATGGGGATATTTGCGTATCATCTGCTCTTCACGTTTCCACGTGAATTTAGGTCCGCGTTTCGAGTTCCATCGGACTCCGACGATCGGAATCCGACTTTGCTTTAGTTGTTTGACCTTTCGGTCCAGGATCGCTACTGGCTCTTCTACGAACCGTAGTTGTTCTTCCACCTGGATTTCATCTGGTGGAATTACGAGTGTCTCGTCAGATAAACACTTCTTTAAGTTTGAGGCATGAAATATGTTGTGAACTCCATCGAGTTCCGCTGGAAGGTTGAGTTGGTATGCTACCGGACCAATCCTCTTCAGGATCTCGAATGGTCCAATATGTCGTGGGTTCAGTTTGCCTCGTTTACCGAAATGAATGACGCTCTTCCAAGGTGAAACTTTTCAGAAGGATTTTGTCTCCTACCTGAAATTTCATAGGTTTCCGGCGTTTGTCGGCATAGCTCTTCTGACGATCTCGAGCTGCTGCCATGCGGTTTCTGATTTGCACGATTTTCTCCGTAGTTTCGTGTACAAGTTCCGGGCCGGTGAGCTGACTGTCGCCCACTTCCGCCCAACAGATGGGTGATCGGCATTTCCTGCCATAGAGTGCCTCAAAAGGTGCTGCTTTGATGCTTGTGTGGTAACTGTTGTTGTAGGAAAACTCTACCAACGGTAGGTGAGTTTCCCAGCTGTTGCCGAAGTCTACTACGCACGCTCGTAGCATATCTTCGAGGTTCTGTATGGTGCGTTCGCTCTGGCCATCAGTGTGTGGGTGGTATGCTGTACTCATGTCCAACCGAGTGTCAAGCGACCTTGGCAGTGAATTCCAGAAATTAGAAGTGAATCTAGTGTCTCGATCCGAAATGATGGGGGTCGGCACTCCGCGTCGCAAGGTCACTTCCTTGACATAGATTCTGGCTAGCTCTTCCAATCTTGCCGTTTTCCTTAATCGCAAGGAAGTTTGCTGACTTAGTTAGTCTTTCCACGATTATTCAGATAGTGTCACCTCCACAAGGAGTACGTGGTAATTTGGTAATGACGTCCATGGAGATTTGTTCCCACTTCCACATGGGGGCAGAGGAGTGTTGTTCCATTCACCGTTGATGTCTAAGGTTTCTCCACTAGGGAGAGGTATGCGCACAACCTTGTCGTGGCAAACGATTTTAGCTTAGTTTTTAGACAATCATTCCATGTCCACTATTATCTCAAAAATGCCTAATGTAACTGGCATGAGGGCGTTCTTAAGATTTATGGTTTGTTATCCTTAAAGTGCATTCTCTTTGAATGTGCTCAGTTACAATCAGTTTAACATCAGCTAATTCCACGGTGTATTTAGCCTTTAAGGATATTGGGGGTTTTGACAAGTATTTACTAAGGTACTTAAATATAAGACTTTCCTCAGTTTCAGTATCAAACAATACAAAAGCGTAATGATCGTTTAAGAGATACGTACCTGTTGCAAGATTAGGATCATTTCTGGCTTCCTTAGCCCCAATTATGAGGGGTCGTTCCTTCGGACCGTTATTGTTCCTGTTATTGTTGTCGTTCTCTAGATATGGGCAGTCCTTCCTGAGGTGCCCTGGCTTCCCACATTCGAAGCAACTTTTCGGTGCTTCATCCCCATTGTTTTCCACATGGGGGCAGTCCCTCTTAAAGTGCCCTGGCTTTCCACATCCGAAGCAACCTTTTAGTTCTTTGTATCGCTGCGGTTGAGGCTGCGGGGTTTTGGCCACCAGATCACTCCTGCAATTTTTAGTTGTGTGGCCTCGCTTTCCGCACCATTGGCATCGGTATCTTTCACACGGTCCCCATTTATGATGATAATCACAGTTGTTGCACCTTGGGTTTTTGCCAGCATAAGCACCCTTACGTCGTCTTGGTGGTTGTAGAGTGGGGGTTTCGTTTTGAGTGTTATCCCATTTGCGTTTGTTGTCGGTGGTTTTGATTATTGAGCCACGTGGAGGTAATAATCCTTGAATCACTGCCGTATCGGTCATTTCATGAGCTAAGTAAACGGCTTGTCTTAGGGTGGTGGGGTCAGCGGATAGTACCATATCCCGAACATGTGGTGTCAATCCCTCAATGTATCTTTCAAGATGTTTGTAGGCTGGGGTCACCATTTCTGGGCACATATGTGCCAACTCATAAGATCGAGAAGTGTATGCCTCGATCTCAGAACCAATCATCCTGTGGTTCCGAAATTCCGTTTCCAATCTCAGAACTTTGTCGTGAGGGAGATATTTGTGGTTTATCATTCTTTTGAATTCCTCCCAAGGTATAGCTTCAGATGTTTCTCGTCCTATGGTTTGAACATTTGTGTCCCACCAAGTGAGGGCTGCTCCTTCTAAGGTTCCTGTTGCGTACTTCACGCGGTCCTTAACCCTACAGTTGCTCATGATGAAAATTGATTCCAATCTCTCAATCCATCGGAGGAGACCGGCAGCACCCTCCGTACCATTGAAAGAAGGTGGTTTGCAGTCTAAGAATGTTTTGAATGTGCAGTGGGGTGGATTAGGGTTTGTCCCTTGAATCAGTTGATTCTGGTTACGTGCAGCTTCGCGTGCAGCGATTTCCTCCTCAACTCGTTTGCTGATTAGTGCGTTCAGCTTCGTTGTGGTGAGGTTAATGTTTCCACGCCCTCCCGCGTTCTTGTATTCTCCGTGTCTTCCAGCCATGATCTTCATAGCGAGAATAAGCGTTAGTGTAGATCTAATGACTAAAGTAGCACATATATTAGTCTTGATATATAATAAGTTGTACTGGTTACAATTCATTCAATACCC
Organism: Mikania micrantha; assembly: GCA_009363875.1. Taxonomy (NCBI): domain Eukaryota; kingdom Viridiplantae; phylum Streptophyta; class Magnoliopsida; order Asterales; family Asteraceae; genus Mikania; species Mikania micrantha. The sequence continues at coordinate 11,617,585 of CM018695.1, forward strand.
AAGACACTAAGACTCCAAAATTTTTCGAGTACAGAGTCACAACCTGTTTCTACCAGGTCTATGCTAAGTTTATCGGAGGCGTTATCGATAGTGGAATCAGAATCAGCATCCGCCGCTGGTTCCTTCTCCCCAGTGTCAAGTCCTTCCAGAACTGGATTGGCGACCTTGCTTTTCCAGCTCTTCGATTGTAGCTTTAGCGATGGCAACCGGTCTTCGACCGCCTGGAATGGTGAAATCAACTGGGTTATATCCTGGTTCATCTTATTGACTATGCTACAAAGCTCCGTATGTCGGGTACTTGTATATCTTAGTTCCTCTGTAAGCCACTCGATTCGGTCGTTTGCCCAAGTTAGGTCCCGAGTCAATCCGACTCAAGACACTGTCCTTCAGGCTCAGGTGAGGCTAGTATGGATGATGCATTGTCGAGTGACTCCTCCATGGGGTCTTCCTGAGGATCTTTGGCGGGGTCCTCATCGAAAATTTGATACGTTGCTTCCTGTGAAGTGTATAGTCGCAACATGAGGTTTTCGTGGATACATGGTAATCCGGACTATAGCCGGGAATTTGATGAACGTTATGTTGAAATCTTGATACGTTACTTGAATTCCGTTGCAACCATCAGAGTGATGGATAAGCGAATATCAATGTATGTGTTTTCAAAAATAGGCTCATAATAGAATTTGCCAGAATTCATGCGTACCTGTAAATTCACGATTATGTTGCGCACCATGATCGTCAATTTACCTTACATAGGAATTCTAGTTCCTCCTGCTTAGAGCTATTAGGTTTTACTGGATTCATAGTTTATTCATGTCATCGAGATTCAAACATGAGTCATATGAGGTGTGGTTAAATAGCCTATCGAACTAATACTTGGGCTAGTCACGCGAATTGTATGGTATTATAGGATCTTGCGTAGATCCTATAAGGATAGCTACGTGGCTTGAGCGTGTTTTCCTCAGGTCACTTGGTGTTGAGTCACTGATTATGTGAGTGTTAGTATTGATGCTTCTGGATGACCACCTAGCACCCGTAATTGAAATCCCTCCGCATGGTCACTCTAGTTTTACTTAACTCGAGCGACCATGTTCGTTCGGTGATATTCTATGAGTGACAAGGAGTGGAGTTTGGAATCTCCTCATATGGTCCTTGTAAGCAGTATGTGTAGTGGTACCAAAGGGTTTCAAGAATTGTGTGTATGTACGATAATGTATGCAAGTAGAACTAATACTAAGCACTACGCGTTGTGTGGAGACTAGTGGTTATAGACTAAGTTCACAAAATGCAAACCTAATTCGCAATAACCGGAGTCTCTGATACCAATCTGTCGCACCCCGAGAAATCCCGTCCCTTCCTGGGGCGCGAGCATCAACAGATTGTCAGGATCGCAGTCTCCGGTCACACAACATGCGAGACCTACATGTCTGGTTATATACGTACATCCAATTTCATGGATAAATCGATTTGCAAAATCAGAGTTGCGGAAGTTATACAATCTCAAAACAAATACAGTTCGTAAGTTTGCGGAAGCGTTATTTAAATAGTTTTCAAAATGATAAGTAACAATAGTTGCGGAAGCGATTAAAGATGTTTAAGATGTCATAACATAACAAATGATAGTAAATGTTTAAGAGCCTAAGACACATATGTAGACGCATGGACTCCATCCTAGCATCCTAGATTCCTTGTGCGCGTGCCTTAGTTACCTGAGAAAACATGCGAGTAAAAGGGTCAACGCAAAGGTTGGTGAGAGCACAGGTTTGAATCAGCAGTAAACATCAAAATGGTTAAAGTAGTTGTTTGTAGTTTTATATATCATATGCGGGTTCGAAACCGAAGCTAACATGCTGCCTCCCGCCATATCCATCCAACAAGATATGGCAATGTTTATTGGTCAATTATGCACTGTTCCAACCTCCAGTCGGGGTGTCCATACGGCGCACAACAGTGGGGCTTGTCAGGCCCAAATAGTACTATTCAGAATTACCACGCTAAGCGCTACGCGCTATTAACGGTTCGAGATGTGTTTAATGAGGACTTATCAGTTTTGTGGATGAGTGCCACACATATGTATATACGATATTAGCATGTACAAATGAAACCAAAAGTATGTATGTTGATCAAAATTAGTTGTATGCAATGTTTTCTCCCCCAAAGGTAGAAAATGTAAAACGGGGCCGTGAACTCACCTGATGAAGCAGTTCCGGTTTATGTGGTGTTCGCGACTGCGAAAGCTAGCAGTCCTGCTAGTAAGCACCTATGATCATTTAGGTGTAAGTATGTGTCATGTGTTGTGTTGTAGTCCATACAACTCCAAGTGTCGGTGTGCTCAACCGAGTGTGTGTGTGTTGACTAGTGAGACTCGACGAATCGTTGGTGACACGATTGTTGTGTTTATGTGTCTCAATGCACATAAGACACCAAAATGCATCCTATGACTCTCCTCGCACAAGTTACCATTTTTAGAAAGTTTCCCATTTAAGAAAGTGTGGTTATGAAATTTCATTTCATAATGTTAATACCTTTGATATGTTTATAAAACACATTTAAACCCTTAAAACATGTCGTTTGCGCATAAATCATCATTTATGTCGTTTTGTCCAAATAAAGTTTCCTTATTTGGAAAGTATCTGTTTAAAAGTTCGTTTTCACAAATCCAAGTTTCCAAATATGTTAAAAACTATTTCTAAACATATTTCAATAATCCAAGTTCATCAAAACGTTTTAAAACATCCAAAGCCCTCTTTTGATTTACAAAAGTTTCCATAAATAGTAAGTTTCTACAAAACCAAGTTTTTGACAAAATCAAATATCCCAATGTGTTTCTAAACACTCCAATACACATTTAACCACATCTAGACATGTCTAACATGTCTAGATCATCACAAATTTAAGACTTGCACATAAAAGTTTCCTTTTATGGCAAGTTTGTCCAAATCATCATCAAATCAAACCTAACTTAACCAAAACTCAATTCTAACATTACTAAACACTAAAATCAGTAAATCTACAACAAGTACTCATCAAATCACCAACGATTTCAAGCACAATAATCATATGGAGTTGCATGTGGGTTTTAACCCATTGCATGTACGATCTAACTATAAGAAATCATGTAAAACTACCTTAGAATGCAAAATCCAGTGGAAACAATGGCTGGGAATGAAGGTCTAGTGGTTGATGGTCGTTCTAAGCTCCTTAGCTTCTTCTCCAAGTTTCCAAGAGCTCCAATGGTTCACAAATACAAGGAATGGCTCCACCAATGTTTCCAGAAGGTTTGAAAGCTTGTTTTCAGTGGTTTTGGTCGAGAATGAACGAAGAAACTCGGAGAAATGGTGAAGGAGTTCGACTGAAATGAAGTGGGTTGGTTTATATTGAAATTTTGATCTGCATGGCCTTCGCGTACCGCGGAGGCCGATCAAAATTTATCATCGCGTACCGCGAAGTAATTCGGGAGTCCCGATCCCCGGTTTTCTTCGCGTATCGCGAAGCCGTTCGCCGAGGGACTTGTCGCGTACCGCGACGGGTCCATATCCTTGTTTTTCGATTTTGTTGAAACGATTTCGCTCATACATGATTCCTAACGTTTATCTAAAGCATCTAATGCTCGTTTAAGCACGTAAATACAAATAGCACATAAGTTTGATTGATCACCAACGTTCGTGAGTCTCGTGTGTGTGTTTCGATAATTCCTTGAATTATCTTCGATAGTTTGTGTTCGTGTTCTACGAAGTGTTTGCACACTTGATTAATCTTAATCAACGTGTAATGCACAATAATAGTCCAAGCTATTGTTTTGTGTTTGTGTTTAGCTCATCTAATTAAACATAATTAAATGAAATGCAACAAGTGTGAATGTGAAATACGTAGAGTTTAAGAGTTGCAATTTACCTGAAATTGCCGGGTGTCACATCATCCCCTTGTTGAAAGAAATTTCGTCCCGAAATTTGGTTATTGTTGATAGTGTTTGAGAAGCAAGAGTGGTTGAGAAACAAAAATTTTCTGGTTGTCACAGATTTAATTAAGTGTCAAACCGACTTCATATCTAGAATCCTAACTTGAAAATGGAGAAAATGAGTGTAGGCGAAATCGCGAAACGAGGCTCTGAATTCAAGATACGCTGAGTCGAATAAAGCATTAAATAAGAGGTCATATGTATTGAACTCTTCCGGTCTTGAAATTATAATCATTGGAAAGATCTCGAAAAATCGTGAACGTAGGCTTAAACCGCGCGTAAAACGGAGTTTGTATGCTCAAGTTATCGCGAAAACAAGAAACAATCAGATCGCACGCCACGTGGCACCACGTGTCAACACGTGGCACGCATGCAATACATTACTTCCGGGCGTACCTGTGACAGTTGTATACGAGAATTACGTCATCAATGATGTGATCACATTTGATCGTTCTAGAAATCCGCGCTAATTTGGCTATTGAAATTACTACAGATTGTTAGTACACGAAAAATGATGAACGTGGGCGAAAACCGTGCACAAAACGGAGTCCTGGATTGCCCGGAATCGAAAAACGAAGAAAAAAGTTCTAAGTATTGATCAAATGGGCTCGTCGCGGTACGCGATGGAGGAGTTGAGCTTCCTTCGCGGTACACAATGCATGAAAAATATCTGAAATTCCCGAAAAGCTTCGCGGTACGCGAAGTCCTTTTTGGCACCTCGTCGCGGTACGCGACGGGTGTGGCAGTGCAAGGATCTGATCTATTTCATCAGATTTCATGCAAGAAGATTATTCTTCTTCTTCTTGCGTCTGTTCTACCTTCAAACGAATAAAACACACATAAACCACCATCCAAACTCAATTTCCAAGCCTTCTGAACGCAAGGATCGCACCAGGAATTATTTCTACAAGTTTTGATCGTTGTTTTAACCGCAGATATCCGTCATATTAGGTAATGATCCGTTTAAACTTTCTGGTTTGATTTTGATTGATTAGATCTTGATTTTGAACGTAATGACATAGTTAGGATTGTTGATTATTGCCTAGATGATGGCTAGTATTGATTATAAACAAAGAACACGATGTTTTAACGGTTAAATCCTTGTTTTGATCTGTTGTAATGCCCGGTTTGCATGAAATCATACCCATGATTATAATGGTTTAAACCATTTGATTATGACAATGTAGGTGGTTAGTTTGATTAATCTTTGAAATGCAAAGGTTAAATCTAAGTGTTTCAAACTAATCACAATCATTAACATACTCATTGGAACAATTATCTGACGCTTATGATAACAGTTAGATTAGTATGTTAAACATGGTTATTACACCTATCCTAATGCTACATTGTGATATTTCATGATATTTGGGTAATCAATAACAAGGATTAATCATTTCTAAGCCATTAAACCATCTAGAAACTGTTTTAGCATTATAATCAACAACATTAACTATTTGGTTAATCCAAGACTATTCTGATTAATCAAGAGTGTCATCAACCTTGTATTAGGAATCTAATGCAATGTAGATTCCTACATTATCATACATTGTATGATATAATACTAAAGTAACCAATTAAACATTTAATATCGGTTTGATGACTTACAAAGCAATGTCTTTGACATTGAACGTTCAGAAAGACCTAATCAGTAAACTAGAACATAAATAACTCATTAAATATAACTAAATGCAGAATCATCTCTTTGTTATCAGCTTCGAGATATTTTGCTACCTTTATATCATCAGGTGAGCTTCGTACAACCCCTTTTTTTTCTTTAATGTTTTATAAACATCGGGGTAACTCTGCAAACTGTTTTCTGAACTTATGATATGCATCACTGATATCTGTGTGATTTCATGTAACTTTTGTGGGATTTCATAGGATTTTGCCTGTAGAACTGAACTCTATCATGGAACTAAAAGTCCTCATTCTTGAACTGTATCTAGTGAACCCATGTGTGGCCGAACAGAAAACATTGATAGTACTATTGGTTGACACCCCATTCGCTGGGAGGATTGCATCTCCCCTTGTGTGAATGTTTGTTATCTGTTTCCAGAACTTCATAATGGTATGATAGACATTAAGACAATGAGGCACTAAGATATGTACCGACAGGTAATATCTTGAGAACAGAACTTGACGTCCGAAAGGAACTAGATACGGGTCCCATAGTTATCCGGAACTGAACTTTTGAGAACATGCTTATCATATCATATTGTTTTAAATTGAACTGTCGAACTCACCAGCTTTGTGCTGACGTTTCAAACTCAAACCTTTTTGCAGGTAAACAGTAATAGCCGGTGAGGATGCACTTTTGGGATACTTGCACTTGAATAAATTAGTTTGTAATTAAATAGACTTAGTTGTAAACTGTAATGTGGATGTTAATGACGAACCTTCTAATGTATTTACTTTAAGTTAATCTGTGTGCTTGTGATATCGGATCAAGTAAGTCACCCCTCACCTCTGAGACATCACCACTATGCTTCCGCAACCGGTTCAGTGACATCATGCACGAGGTGACGAGAGGTGGGGGTGTGACAGTACCGCCCAGCACCAAACGCTGGGGCTAGGCGATGCGCCTCAGATCCAGATTTCTCCTATAAAAGGCAGATCACTAGATTTCAATTCTGTTGGCGAAAAAATTACGTTCCAGCTCTCAAATCCCAACCCTACACTTCCAAATACCCACATTTAACCCCTCCAATCATCTAGTGTTCAACGCGAGGTGCTACCGAACTTCTGTAAGGTAAAAATCTCGATTTGTTATGATGCTTGTTTTAGATCTTATTATTATTATATAATAGGATTATGTTTAATTGTTTGGTTTAAATCAAAAACAAGTCGAGGTTCTGCCCGATTGGTTTTTGAAAAACAAACAATTATAAGCAGAGGTTCTGCCCAATTGTTTTCAGAAAAATCAAGGAATATAAGTCAAGGTTCTGCCCGACTTAAAATCTAAAAACACGATTGGATAAGCCGTTGTGCTGCCCGTTTAGAAACCCTGAAATAAAAAGGGGTTTGCGTTATATGATTAAGATTATAATTATGTTAGGATATCCATGTTAATAGGATATCATAGTGAACTTGAGAAAGTGAAGAATAGTAAAGAAAGTTAGCTGGTTGTGCATAACTAAGTTAAGGTGAGTTCTATGAGCCCTCTTTTACTGTTTTAACGTTTTAGGGCAGATGTGTATGCATGATATTATCTTTGAAATGTTTTTGAAAGTTTTGTATGATTGACGGTTAAAAAATTTTTAAAAAAATGTTTTAATGAAAAGATGTTTTAAGAAAAGTTGTTTTGAATAAAATTTAAATAAGTTGCTAATGTTTGTATGTAACAAAGCTATACTGTCAACTCCTTGTATAGGAGGGTGAATGTGTCCCGATATACGGGATGGAGGCGATATGGGGATTTCGATCCCAATGAGATGGTATTTTTATTGTCTGTATGTATGTGTCTTCCCAATTATAGGAAGATGGTTATGGGTCTTTCCTGTTATGGAAAGATGGTATGGGTTGTACAACTGGGGAGGTGACGACTGACCAAATGTGGGTGAGCCTGTCCAATTAATGAGACAGTGCTTTGTATGATAAGATGATGCACTTATTATAAATCTGTTCATGGATAATGGATGCATATGTTATGTTAAAATGTTTTAAGTAATGCTTTTGAATCAAGTTGACATGATAACGAGCATATAAAGTATTTTCAAAAATTAGAACTGACTAGCGTAAGCTGACCTTTTTGAGTATGCACATCATGACCAGGTGAGACCTCTAGCAGTAGAGGTAAAAGAAAGGAATGAAAAGAGGCATCGGGCATGTACCCATAAGAGAAAACAACTGGCACTTACGTTTGGATGTAAATAGATAGTTGTTATGTAATAATAGAATGTATGTATAAACATTTGTTTATAAATAAGTTTTTTTGTTTCCGCTATACATTAATGTCTCTGATTAACCTTGTGCATATGAGTAAATCCATTAAGTGACGTGTCTCAAGAGTTGGGACGTCACACAAAGTTAAACATATGTAATTAAATTATATATTTTGATTTTTCATGATCACACATATGTAATCAGGATACATGTAAAGTAGCTTGCGTGTATTTTCGTACATATCATCTGATTGCACATATGTAATCAATCAAATAATAATAACCTAAATAACTTATGTATGTGTGGATAATTATTTATACAAGTTAAATAAATAAAAGTAAAAGAAGCTTGTTTTTAAATTTTAAAAGATTTTTAATAAAATAAGTTTATGATAAAACTCAAGAAAAAATAATAATAATAAGGTCAGGGGTTTGAACCGGTTTCACCGCGGTTTGGACCATTTTTTTAACTTGTAATTATAACTTTTTAATTAAACATTGTTTTAAAATTCCGTTTTCATAGAAATTCTTTTTATAAATAATACACTAGTTTTAATAAAGAAAAATAATTTTTCTGTAAAAATAAATAAATAAATAAATAAAAATTAAACATAGTATAATATATATATATATATATATTATTTCAATGGATTAAATATTTAAAATAGATTTAATGATGTTATAAAAATTATAACATGTATATAAACTATGTTTTAATCATTTAATACAATTAAAATTATTTTTAAAGATAACTTATATTTATTTTAAAAAGTATAACAAATAATATTTAAATATGCGCATCATTATAAAAATCATACTTTGTTTTACAACCTAACATACAAAGGATTTATATATTTTTATAGATGTTTTATATCTAAACAAAAACATTTTTAAACTTTTGAGTTAACTTATATAACTTACAAAAATTTAAACATCTATTTTATTTTAAATACGAAATTATTAAACCACACGAATCTTTTAAAATTGGCTGTTTAATTTATAAATTATTATAAAATTTCTTTTAATTTTGAAACATTTAAATGGTTTAAATTTTAAAGAACTTCAACTTTAGAAATGCATTTTAAATTTAAATGTAAACTTTTACAATAACACCAAATAGGATCTACCAAATCCCTTTTGAACAAAATAGATTTCTATTTTTTTAACTATGCCTCGAAACAAAACCAAACTATTTAGATTTTAGGCATTTCGTAGAAACCGTAGCTACATAAGCATAAAATTATACATCATGAACTATCTAGGTTCATATTTAACTTGTTGGACAACTTGAGCTACTATTTGATTATCTATTGCAAAGCTATCAAACTCATCAAAAGGTGAGTATTCATAGCACATCTTTTACTGTTTTTACTTTTTGGGTGAAGTATGCAACTTATCTATTATCATTTTCAAGTGAACTTAGTTTAATGACCTTATAGTTAGGAACTTTAGCTAAGAGCATGCATCTATCACCCTTAGTGACTATGATAAATGTATTGGACTGACCATCCCATCAATGTTTGATCGACCCTGCGGGGAAGGCCCATAGTGATAGTTTACTACTTCAGCATTGCTAGGAATACTAGAACATGGTTTGAACATCATTTATTAACATCAGTTGATCTGTTTTAGTTGTTTATTCATTTTGACTATGTTCATTGTGATTTAAGTTCACATAAGACATTATATACAACATTTTTATAAACATTTTGGTGTGAGTGTTCAAACTTACGAAACTCACCTAGTATTCGTTGTTGACACTTGATTTTAAACATGTTTCAACTGGGAATGTGAATTAGCATTATCATTAAGCTTGGACTTGGTTTTAGTTTTGATTTATGATTAATGTTTGAACTTGAATTGATATAATAGTTCGGATTTGAATCATTTCACTATGTATTGAATGTTTGAATTAAATGTTTGAGTTTAATGAAATGTCTTTAGGTAATTACAACTTTATACCCTGTGCTTTTTGCCCTGATGTTTCCGCCATCGTTCGTGATATTACATATGTAACACCAAAGCATACACATACTATAATCTAAAACAAGACCTTTATATCATCATGTTAATTCATGCATATTGATGTGTTAGTTTAACACATCCGTTTTCGTACATATTAGAGTCTGTTTTCGTTAGTTTTGTATATATTTCGAGTCGATTTTAGTTCCTTTTTACATTTTAGTGTTTTTGTGCAGGTATGTGTCCCGGAGGAGCGGAAATGAAGGCAAACGGGCGTTGGAATCAAGAGCGGGTGAACAAGCGAAGAAAAACAAGAAGTTTTGACCTAGGCGGTACGCCTATCGAGGGTTCCTGGTCCCAGGCGATGTGCGCGGCATCATCAGCCGCCAATCTTCCAAATACCCCGCGCGTAACACCTGACTTGGTGTAGGCACGATAGGCGTTATGCCCCAGATGAATTTTGAGCCTAAAACCTTAATTTCAAGCCCTCTATAAATTAATCGCATTCCAGCCGTTTTAAGGGTCTTTTTCTGCGACTTTGGAACCCTAATCAAGCTAGGAGGTTGCTGGAGCTTAACCATGGAAGGAAGAGCTTGATTAGGGCTTGTTGAAGTGAAGAAGGACCTTGTTCTTGAGTATTCTCCTTATCTTTACATGTTCTTAGTTTAAAGCTTTGATCTTTCATGTATTTAGACATATTTCAGACTTGTTTAGCTACTGTTGGTATGATTTGTGGCTAGATCTATGGTTGTATCTAGGATTGGGATGATAAAGTTTTGATCTTTGATGATTTTGGACATGATTTATGCTTATGGATGATATATGCTTTGTAATCAGCTGTAAAGTTTGAATCTTTGATGGTGTTTACATATGTTGAATGATTATATTTGGTGAATGTTTGATCCATATGTGTTTAGGAAGGTCTTTCCACACATAGATGCATGTTAGGCCTATTACTTTGTGTTTTAGGTTAGTTTATGGGTTGTTGATCACATTCCATAGGATTAGACTTCATTAAATTTGGTTATTTGCATGTGTGACCTAACCTAGAAATCCGGGAGGTGATAGGTTAGATGGTTGGTCTCTTACACTTGGGATATTTGAGTTAAACGACCCGGGAGGGCGTTGTCTTAGATCTACTTAGTGTTAGTGTCAATCCATGTCAAAGTTGTCAACTTTATAGCTCTCTAATGTCTTAGGATACAAACGGGTGGAGAAATCCGGGAGGTGATTCACCCGTTAGAGTGCAATTGCATATCGGGAAAACCGGAAGGTGACCCGATAGACTAGTGCATACATTACAGCCTTAGGATTCCCATTGGAGTTGCTTGGTATCTGATCTGGGTCCCATTAGGTATTCCTTAGTCTGTTTATTAAGATCCTAGTCTTCATCCTTTATAAGTCAGTCCAGATCAGCATCTGTCATACTTTTGATTCCCAGCCTAGATACACCAGTTTTCCTTACTGCAGTTAGATTCCATTTTCATTATCAGTTTTAGTTGTTGTTTTAGTGTAGTTGTTAGTTTAGTGTTTCAGTTTGATCAGGTTAACAGTTGCACCAACCCCCCCTCTTTTACCTTAGTTAAGTCACAGTCTAGGGTTAGTTTGTTATACTAGTGTCCATTGGTTCGATATCCGGACTTCCATCAGCTATTCTGCCACCAACAGGTACACTTGCCTTAGGAGCGGTCTAGTTTAGGTTTTCCGATTATTACTAGGTGTTTAGGTTAAGTATAGGTCTAGGGTTAGATTTTGTGTCTTTAGCTTAGGTTAAATAGATTAAATCTAGTCTTGTTTTTAGTATACTGACCGCTCGCATCACATATCCTCTGATTACATATATGTAATCATATAATTCGTTACATATATCTAACACTGTTTATTGTTACATATGTGTAATTGTTAGTCAAAAATAAAAATAATGTACATCATGAGCAAAAACTAAAATAAAATAAAATTAGGTGTTATATAAACCTTATTACATATATGTAATCATATACCTTGTTATATACATTCCCGATTACATATATGTAATCAAATACCTGGTAATGTTACATATATACGTGATAACACCATCTCCATGGTTATGTATGTACATGTTATTTAAATAATAAATGTAAATTTAAATGGTGATTAGGGGTGTAAACGAGCCGAGCCGATCCCGAGCTCGTTAAGTGTCACACCCCGAGCCGGCGGGATAGGATCGGTTGTCCCGTCGGGCGGAAGGTTCCCGGGGCGCGATATCGTGAGTGATGATCAGATTGTTATATGGCACATGTTACATAAATGAGAAATGCTAAATATGATAGAATTACAAAGTTAAATTACTTCAGTATTGTTTATAATTTAACAATGTAAATCTACCGTTAACATCATAAGTTTCTATCTTGTATTTACACAAGATATACAAAATGGTATGTGTAATGATGTCTTCAAAAAAATTATGCAGGTCCAAAATACTAAGTCTTCTATTTGAAGTCCTAGTCCAGAAGTAATGACTTCCTAATTGACCTGTTCGTCACCTGAGAAGTCATGCAAAAAGATCAAGTCAACACATGGTTGGTGAGTTCATATAGTTTTGTAAATTTGAAAATGTTTTGAACCCTTCTTTCGATAAAGACCCTAACCTCATTAACACCACATGTATCATCCAGATCGGTATGCTTATATATAGGGCATACCCCTGGGTCAAGGCTACAACCCCGCCCAGACGACGTCCCACCACATACTAATCCGCATAGGACATTGTTGTTAATGATAATTAAGCGTTTTTACCTACCATACACCTTTAAACACCCATGATCCCTCTGTTCTCTGTTCCTGTAATTGCAATCGTTTGAAATCCCTCTTGATTTCATATGTTCATCATACAAATATGATTAAAACAGCAATTGTAGAATTTGTTATAAATGCTTAATTAAATCAATAAATAAACATTCAATAAAATCTAAGTCCTAACGATTGGGGCCTTTGGTCAACTCGAGTAGACTAGTCTGTCAATCAAGGTACTTAGTAGTAAAGAAGATCTGTAAACCTCATCAAACATGTGACCTATAATCAATCAGTCTAGCTAGGACATCTTTTGATATATAGGCTTTTATAGTTCTTTAGACCGCCCATAGTTCGTATAGTTCTTTAGTTCTTTGGCACATGTTATCTTTGAGCATTTCCCAGATGTTCCTCAAAATAGTTCTTTGTACTTAGTTCTTTGAAATAGATCGTTAGTTCTTTGACAACACCTTCTTGAAATAGTTCTTTGAAAATAGATCGTTAGTTCTTTGACAACACCTTCTTGAAATAGTTCTTTGAAAATAGATCGTTAGTTCTTTGACAACACCTTCTTGAAATAGTTCTTTGAAAATAGATCGTTAGTTCTTTGACAACACACTCTTGAAATAGTTCTTTAAAAATAGATCGTTAGTTCTTTGAAAACACACTCTTGAAATAGTTCTTTAAAAATAGATCGTTAGTTCTTTGAAAATAGATCTTTGAAAATAGTTCTTTGTTTAAGGTCTTTAGTTCTTTGAAAGTAGTTCTTTGAAATAGTTCTTTGATACATAACAGTTACCTAAACGGGAGTCTAAGATAACAGTTATACATGTAAACATATAAAAACACTCAAGTAAACAATTTACATAAAACAGTTTACGCATGCTTCTCAGCCCCGCGTTTTAAAACAAAATGTTAGAAACGGGGCAATGAACTCACCTTGTAGTTGTTGGGTTGACTTAGCTTAAACGAAAGATTGCACGCGCTCTGTATTGTAATTGAGTTTGTTTTCACGGTCCTGTATTGATTTCACGTTGTTAAGACTTGTAAGTATAAGTTTGTAGGGTTTTGTGTGTGTAGATGTAGGTGTTAGCCCTAAAGTTGGCTAATGCGATTAAGACTTGGTCATGATCCCCGTTCGGTCCCATATATTTGATTTAAGTCAATGAAATTATAAGTTATCATCTTGTCATTAGTTATAAGCCACTTGCTTTGATAAACGACTTAGTGCTTATTTTCCAATTCTACGTTGTTGATCTTGTACACTTTGAACATTTATTGCATAATTATGAATTAATTAAGCAAACATTCTTTTGACATATCTTGTTTTGATCTTATGAAAGGTATTAAACCCATGTGGCCTAACATGAAATATGGACCGAACAATGTGACCAAGTTACTTGTTGGGCCTTTGTGTAACAAGTTGGGCCTTGGAATAACCTTGAACAATTGAGATTTGTGAGGCCTATTGGAATGTGTGGGCCAATGATATGGGCTGTTGAAATACAAAGGCCCGGCTAAATGTTACAAGGCCTAGAATTCAAGTGTCCTTGTGGGCCTCTATTGGGCCACGAGGAAAATTGTTGGGCCAGAGGTGGGCCCAGGCAAGAATTGTTGGGCCTAAAGTTAGAATGGGCTGTAGGAACCCTAATTGGGCCAGAAGTAGGCTGTTGGCCAAGCCAATTGCAAAGTGGCTCCAAAATTAGGACAAGGGTCTTAAAAGTAGGACTTGGGTCCATTTTCTGTGGGCCTCGGGCTGAATTTGCTGGCCCCATGGACTTCATCAAGGCCTGAAGTAAAATAGGTCTTGGGCCAACCTGGGCCTGGTTCTTTTGGGCTGAAATCGATCGTGGGCCAATTTAGTCCTTTGGTCACCTAATGGATATGGGCCGAAACAAGGTCTTTGGTCAAACACTCTGGGCCCACTAAGGCTACTGGGCTGAAACAGAAAGTTTGGGCCAAGATACTCTTAGGCCTAGACAGTAGGATGTTGGGTCCATCCTGGGCCAATACTGGGCCAACCGTTGGGCTTGTTGGGCCAAGGTACAAAGCTGTTGGGCCTTATAATCTGCCAACATAGTGGCTTGTTGGGCCTAGAGTGAAAGTGGGCTGCAAAATTTCATAGACCATTATTGGGCCGGTTGGGCTCCTTTGGGCTGAATCACTAGCATAATCCCAACTGAATGGGCCTGGCCCATCTGCTGTGGCCCAAGTGAATATGATGGCTGTTTAATTAGGTCAAACAACAAGTAGTCTTGTATCCTATTTTTGACCAGAGGTTGTCAACCCATGAATGGCCTTGGCGAAAGAGAAAGTTGCAGAATAGAACCATCCTGCCGAATGAGAATGTGCAAGTGAGTCGGCCGAATGGAAGGTTAGCCGAAAGAGGGTGGTGGTCGAATGAGAGGTCACTGGCCGAATGAAGCAAAGTTTAACCAGAATGAAGGTGGCGAATGAGGGCTGTTCGACTAGGGTCTTGCTCGAGTGGAATGGCTGGCGAATGAGCTAACTGTCGAATGTCTAGAGGGTGGTGGTGGTCGAATGAGCCCTTGGCCATTCGGCCAAATAGGGTCATTCGACCCCATGAAGGTCGTGGTTGGCTATGGTGGTGCAACTCAGATTCTAGCCCTGGCCCTTGATGGTTTGAGGTGTTGATGTACCCTAGGTACTGTTTTAGACGACTAGAGTTCAAGGGAAGAGGCTTGTAATCGGTTTTGAACAAAGGTTAAACAAAAGGGTAGAAAACCCTAATTTTCGTGATGTTTCACAACTGATTACCTCGTTTTTCAGTGGTTCTCGTTCTAGATCGGTTGTGCTTTCGTGTAGTAGAGATCAAAAGCTTCGTTTAGGCGAAAGAATCACTCGATTTCGTTAAGAAATGAGTGAGTTATGATGATTTGAAGTTTGAAAATGGGGAGGGTTTTCAAAACCGGGATTTGGTGTTTGTGAGGAGGAAGAAGAAGATGAAATGATTAAATGTGTGCTCATTCAAGGTATTTATACCTCGAATGAGTTCGGGTTCGTTTTCGTTGCTCGGTTCGTTAATTCGTTACGTTTCCGGAAAATTACGCGTAATTTAAATGGAATTAATTAAAAGAGTTTAATTTAATTATTTTGATGAGTTTCAAAATTGTAAAATGTTATTTATTTTATTTTATTAAATTACTTTCGTTCGTGTCGTGTTTTCGTTTCATCAGATCGCGTCACCTTCGCGCGTAATTCGTTCGAATCGTCACCCGAACGAATACGACGATGGTTTTGCTTTCTGACTTTTGTTTTCTACTTTTCAGTCATTATTTCAGAATTCTAAACTCACAGATATGTTTGTGTGAATCGTCACCCACGCAAACACACTGTCAGTTCGTTATTCTGAAATAACACTGTAATTGTGTTTGAATTGTGTTTCCTCACTGTCGGACTCAACTAAACATCTTGTTTTCACATTGTTCTTGTACTGACTTGTCGGTCATCTGATTCCTGTCATTTGTGGACATCAGATCACAACCGATATGTTTCTGAATATTGTTTGAGTATCGTTGTTTCTCATGATTTGTTGTGTTAACTGTAATTAAGTTTTCACTTAATAAACGCAACTAATGTTTCAAATGTACGTTGTACTTAATGTATTTAAGTTTATACGAAAATACGTACAACGATTTCTTGTATTTAGGATCCTGTTAATACAGGTACTGTTCACAATCGTATAAGTACACATAGTTACTGTAGAAAGTACACGTACCGTACGGACTTGCCGGACGATTTGGTACTTGCTGTTACATTAAGGCTTGAGCTTGGGTCGTTTAGACTAAATAAGGATTGAGCTCGAGCTTGGCTTGGTCGTTTATATTTTAATTATTTAATTTATTTACTTTAATTACTAATTTAATATATATGTATATATGTATATATACACACTTTCAAAAATTAACATAAAATATACGATTTAAATAGATTATCATAATTTTAAATATAAAAATAATTAATTTTATAAATAAATGCTTAAGATAATAAATAAAGGTTGTATAAATAAAAAGCTCGTTAAGACTCGCGAGCCGGCTCGAGCTCAATATGTAAAGCTCGAGCTTGGGCTACTTTAGGCACGTCTTGTTCGATTTTTTACCGATTCAATATCGAGTATTTCACAGGCTGACTTGATTCGTTTACACCAGCTGACATATATTGTTCAACCAGTTAACAATATTCATTCACTTACACGTGTTGTCCCACACAAATCACTTTCCCAACCTATCTTTCTATTTTAATAAACAAAAATAATTTTAACACTTGTCAAATTCTTATGCTTTTATTGACACTTGCCATTTTTTTATCAACTTATTTAATTCTCTATCTTATTAATTAATCACATTCTCTCATATTGAATACTTATAATATTAATGACTAATAATATTATTTGTCTTTTTTCATGCAAGAAAATAGTTTTTAATAAATTTTCAATCAAATATTTTTATTAAAAAACACACATAAAAAAGTTCATAAAATATGAAATTTTCTAAAAATTATTTTTTTAAAAGTAAGAAAAATATTTTAAGTTAGTATTTTTAGAAAATAAAAGTTTAATAAAAAACAATTTTTAAAAATTAAAATAAACTATAAATCATAGTGTTCAAATAATGGAATTTTTATAAACAAATGATGTTTCTTAAAATGAAATGCTTAAAAAATAATTATTTAAAACCAAAAGTTATAAAAATGTTAAGAAAAAATAAACTTTAGTTATTTATGTTTAATGATATTCAAATTAGGTTGTCTAATTTTAATAATTATACAAATTGCACATTATCTTCTTGATTTGTAACAATTAGTTTTTGATAGAAAGTAAATGAATTTTTAACATCAATTAGTTTAAGAATCTTTATTTTTACAAAACAAGTACATCACGTATTATTTCTTTAGTTATTGAAAATTTTAATTATTATTTTATTAGTTGAAATACTCATTAATATGTAATTTAATTAATTTATAACAAAATATTGTATAATTTTTAAATTTTTATTGTTAATTATTTAGTATTTTATATATTCAATCCGTAAAATACATGAGGTAATAATCTAGTATAACATATAATCAGTTATATCCTTTGTTAATTTCGAAGAGTAAGATTTCATTTGTTTTGACGAAGATTTGTGACTCTCTTGATCGATCTCCATAGACTAGCTCATGGATAGGTGGTGTATAATATAATCGTTATTTTTTGAATGGAAAGAGATGCAAATAACCAAATAATTATGGAGAGAATCAAGGAATTTTAAACTACCGGCATCAAAATTATATAACTAACCTTTTTATTAAATATAGAAAAAGAAAAAGGAAGTAGATCTCATTGGTTGAAATAAGTTTTCATTGTTTTTTTTTTAAAATAATGAGTTTTACTACGAACCATTCCTTACATGCATGCATACATACACACACACATTACACATACTAGGTTAAACTTCTTGTGTTACACGAGTTGAATATATATAATTATATATATTCTTTAATAAAAAACGTCATGTCTATAAAAAATTAAGAATTACAAGTGACTTTTTTTTATAATTATACATATCGTATTTTAACATTCAAATCATCATATCAAGTTAAATATTTTATAATATTTAAAAATAATTTATGTAAAAATTACTACTGCTGTCGCCGCCACCGCCGCCGCTGCTACTTCTACTACTACTACTACTATTATTATTAAATATTTTAATTAACATAATTTGAAGTTAATGATAGTTAGAGACCTAAATAGAAGTTTAGATAAGAAAATAAGTTTAACTAAAAACTTTATAACTATTTTTAAATTAACTTCATTTGCTTCATAATATATTAATTATTTTTTATAATTATAATTCACAATGCATAATTAAATAATAGATACACACTAGAAAAACAAAAAGTAAATGACTAAAATGATAATAAACATTCCCAATTATTATTTTTTTTAAATTAAGAGTTATAAATAGATAATAACCTTTAAAATAAGTTTTCGTCCAAAAAAAAGAAATTAAATATATGAATATTAAAGTTAATTTGCATATTTTAATATATAATTAGTTGAATAAGTAAAAATATTTATCTACTAATGTTTAATAATATTACTATACACATAAAAAGAAGTAACTTTTATATATGTTTTATAATTATACCATAATTTGTAAAATATATAAATAAATCATTAGTTTATGTAATTTACCTAAATAATGACACGATTTAAAAGTTTTATATTGTTTGATGAAAATAGTAAGTTGAAATATAAAAATATATGAATATACATGAAATAGTTTGGGTTTTAATATTCTCATTATTAATAAAATCATTTTTTGTATAGTTTATGATTTATTTTATAATATATCTATTTTATTTTATTTTATTTTATTTTGTTATAAAAATATATGAATATACATGTATGAAATAATTTGGGTTTTTAATATTCTCATTATTAATAAAATCATTATTTGTATAGTTTACACTTTGATTTATAATATATTTATTTTATTTTGTTTAGTTATTTTCTTTTTTGAATATACTCTAAACATATCATTAAGTTTCTACATTGAAAGTGTAAGATACTCATGACTTAATTATTTATTTGTATACATAATTTTTAAAATATAAGAAAATAAGTTAAAGTAATAATTTGTCAAATTTATTAATTATCATTATTAGTAAAGGAATGCTAATAAATGATTTAATACTCCAAATTTAAGATGGGAAATAAAAAATAAAAAATGATCTATTGTATTACACGTGCCAAACAAAAACCTTGATTTATTATATATATATATATGTGTGTGTGTGTAAAAGATAATTTGAAAACACCCTGTTAGTGTGAAAACCAAAAAATCATGGTAAAAACTATGTACAAAAAGTTTTTTTATAGATTTTTTTGCAGGTTTGAAATATTATTTGGCACATTTAAAAATAAATTATAAAAGCATCGAGAGAATTTTTTTAAATTATTTTTGTAAAACCATGTAAAACATATGTAACATTGTGCTCAGATGTTACATATGTTTTACACGGTAGAACAAAATATTTTTTTAAAAAAATCCTTTCGGCGAACATAATGTTAGAAAACTGTAAAAGAAATTTCAAAAATAAAAACCTTTATTTAACATGGCTTGTACCATGGTTTCACACTACGAGGTAATTATCAAATTATCCTTTCCATATATATATACACACACATATATAGGGGATGGTTCCATTGTTAACCCTTTCTTATTGTGATAACCCCTTAACCCTGGCATTTTTTGCGTTTTTTTGCCCGAATCTTTGTTTTTTTCATTGTTTTTATTATACATAAACAGGGGGTTTCTTTTTTGTGTTTTTGCTAATTCATCACCGTTTAGAAGTTATTTACAAGTGTAAGTTTACTTACACTTGTAAATAACTTCTAAACGGTGATGAATTAGCAAAAACACAAAAAAGAAACCCCCTGTTTAGGTATAATAAAAACCATAAAAAAAACAAAGATTCGGGCAAAAAACGCAAAAAACGCAGGATTAAGGGGTTATCGCAATAAGGAAGGGTTAACATTTGATCCTTCCACTATATATGTGTGTGTGTATATATATATATATATATATGAAAGTGATCATATAATAATCGATTTCTATCGCGAAAACTCAAACAGCTTCGACAAGCTCACCTCAAATTTTTGATTTTTTCATTACCTTTATTATACATTGTACAAGACTATGTTTTTTTATTTGCTTTTGCAAAAATTTTTCGTTTAAGATTTTACATGAGTGTAAGTGGTCATTGTAACATCAGTTAGGGTTGTTCACGAGCCGAACCTAACCGAGCGAGGGTATGCTCGTGCTCGGCTCGTTTTCAAACCGAGCAGCTCGGCTTGGTTTGAATTTGCATAATCGAGCCAAATGTTGTGCTCGTTGCTCCGCTCGTTTTAAAACCGAGCGGCTCGGCTTGGTTCGGTTTTCCTCGGTTTAATAAAATTTAATGCCACGAATAACTACCAACTGCCATCTAGTTGGTTATTATAGTTACATATCAACACTCACATTAGCAGCTAATAATCCCAAACCACAAACAATCAAATTTAAGATTAAAGGAAGCCATGTTCGGTAGCAATAATCTCAAGCAATGACAGAATTTTTTCAAAATATAATTCAAGTAGTGTAAACCTCTAAAAACACATCCAAACATCCATACTAGTCTAAGTAAAAAGATCACGGTTGGGAGTGAGTATTGAGCATTTGGGAATTAAATTCTAACGTGAAAAGTGAAACAAATGGATCTGTGAATTAGAAAACGAGCCAAACGAGCGACTATCCGAGAGAGCAACGAGCGAGCTTACCTTGGCTCGTGCTCGGTTCGTTTATAAACCGAACCGAGCGTGCTCGGATGGTTTAAAACAGAGCGAAATTCGAACGAGCTATTTCCTATCTTTTTCCGAGCAAGCGACAAACGAGCAACGAGCGATTTGAACAGCCCTAACATCAGTGCCAGAACAGTAGTTCGGAATATTAGGAAAGTATTGTAGTTGCTGGTACGGAAAGTATTCGTATAATATTCTGTGTTAATATTGTACGAAACAATTGATGGTAACAGTGCAGAAACTCAAAACTGATAAGCGACACACTCAGACACAATACTGACGTGCTGGAAATGATAAACAATGATATGATAACTTATGTGTTTGTTAGATAGGGTTTATTATCATGTATAAACGTATGTGAGGAGATCCGAACTAAAACTATAACGGATGTCGTTATATGAATATTAAACATACGATATATTCACGTGGGTGACGATTCGCACGAATATAATTGTATGTTTACCGTTCTGAACGATATCTTATAATTAGAAAACCATATTGGAAAGTAACGTGGTCGTCGTATTCGAACGGGTGACGATTCGTACGAATACGTGCGAAAACGTTATGATCCGGTGAAACAATAAAAATAAACGTTTTTGAAATTTTAAAAATAAATAAAATATATTTAGTTAATTTACTAGGAATTACCACCTAAAATAATTTATAAATGATTAATTTTAAAACGTTAAGTAATATTTCGCATAACTACGAAAACGACGCGTTGAACCGAAACCGAACGAAACCGAAAACACTCGAACATACCCGGGCTATAAAAGCCCTAAAAATTTCTTTTTCTCCCCATTTTGCAGACCACCTCCCCTCTCCTCTCCAAAATCTCGGCTCACTCTCTCTACTCTCTCACTACCTTCAAAACCTCATAACTTCTTCATTTCTTCACCAAATTCAACGTACTAGTAGTCAAAACGATCGTGGGAACAAGAAGAACACATAAGTACAAGGGATCGAAAGTGAAACGAGCTTGAATGATCGCAGTTCTAGAGAGAAGGTTCGGTTGAAATAGGGTTTTCTCACTTTTAGCTCTTGATCTTTGGAATCGATTTTGGCACTTCAAAACTGTTAGGGAATGCACGAAAATAGTGTAGGAATTCATGGAACAAGTTAGCTTGAGCTTTGAAGGGTTGAAATTGGGTAAAAAGGGTGAGTGGTTAGTATCGATGGAAGGATGGTGCTGATTAGTAGTATCGATGGCACCATATTGAACCAGCTCTAAAAACCATCGAGGTTAGTAATCTCGACAGAGTTAAAATCGATGGGATAAGATCAAGGATGTGTGAAATGATGCTCTCCAAAGACCAGGACCAAAGGGCCCTCGATACTGATAGTATCGACGGCTTGGGGGCTGATTAAAATGGGCCTGTCGATACTGCAATATCGATGGGTGTCACATGTGTGTAACCTTAACCATTGATCCTAACCTATCCATACTAGTCTGTTAGTTCCGATACTGATATGGAGATGAACAAGTTCTATAGTCCAAGGAGGGTTGAAGTCAAACCTAGTCGATCCTAAGGTCGAGGCATAAAGATTGCCCTTGTCGAACTTAATAGTATTAACAAGGGGTGACTTGAACTTTGGAAGTCTTGCCCGATCACTGCCTATCGATATTAATAGTTTATGGTCACCGATACTAACTTGGATCTCATCGATACTAATTCCCTATACCCTTCCAAATACATAGAACTTAAATTCAATTAGTAGATGTTGGGATTGAAACTATGGGGTTTAACTAAACATGATAGTATCTGGTAATGGCTATTAGGGTTAGCCGACTTTATCCTCATCGATACTAATATTTTGGCTAACAACCAACACATTACAACTCATTAACTTAACAACAAAGGTTTTATGGGTAATCCAGGGACAAAAGCAGTGGGAATTCAATGAACACAAGACTCAATAGACATGGTAATATGGCTAAGGTTAATGGATGTAATCATGTGATGCATGCCACTTTAACCTTCGATATTACTATAACCATTATCAATACTAACTATGGATTACCGAATCCAATGAGGTTAGTGTTGAATGACTAGTCACAATCATTCCTAAGAGTAAATTTCATGAAACGTTTATCATGGAGACTTGTAAGGACTTAGGTTATACTTGATTAAGTTGGCCTAAGTCCCAAACTTATAAACTTTGTAATTGTATAACTAAACTGATATTTATTTAAAAGTTATTATTTTATAAGATAACCATAACTTGTTTTGCAAAAGAGTAAGGTTTTATAAATAAATTAATTTCCTTTAGAAACATTTACATTTTTATAATCAATTTCCTTTAAATGCTTTAAACTATGTATTTTTATACTTAAAACCTAATTAACTAAGCAGAGTTTCAATTATGTTGGATAAGGGTTTAGAATGTTAAGACAAATAAGATAAGATAGAACTGAGCATTAGTAACGACTAGGGCACTTAGTCACACACTTGGATCAAAATACTATATGAATATCTATAAACACTTACGATACAAAACTATAACAAATGAAACCAGGTGTTGAGGCTATATTCGATACAACAAAC
This sequence comes from Mikania micrantha, assembly GCA_009363875.1. Taxonomy (NCBI): domain Eukaryota; kingdom Viridiplantae; phylum Streptophyta; class Magnoliopsida; order Asterales; family Asteraceae; genus Mikania; species Mikania micrantha. The sequence continues at coordinate 11,641,045 of CM018695.1, forward strand.
GAGCAAGCGCGTTTCTAGGTTATTCAAGTGGTCTACAACACAGGTGAGTTCATTGCCCCTTTTCCTAAACATTTTGTTTTATAAATGCGGGCTGAGAAGCATGTTTAAATTATTTTTCTTGAATTATATTTTACTTAAATGCTTTAAAATCCTATATGTTTTGTAAGTATAAATGTTATCCTAGATCATGTTTAGGTAAATTTTTATGCAGGTTTCTTAAAAGAGTATCTACTTATATAATAAGTGGATGATTGTCTCATATTCAAATAAACATTTCGACAAACCAATCAAACATTTTCAACGTATCTATTTTTAACGAATCAAACGAAACAATTTTGACGAAACAAGTATTCAATGTTCACGAATCAAGTGTACATTTGTTTAACGAATCTAGTATTCATTGCTCAATGAAATAAGTACATTTTTTAACGAACCTAGTACGAATTAGTAAATCATTTTCAAGGGAATGCCTGGGAAATGTCAAAGATAACATGTGTGAACGAAACTAAACGAAACAAGGGATGAAGCTAGACAAAACAAGAACGAAACAAAAACCCTACATTTCAAGAACGTTTGATTTGTAGATCACATGTTTGATGATATTTACAGAATCCCCTAACTTCTAAGAACCTTTGATTGCTATACTAGTCTACTCGAGTTGACCAAGGCCCAATCATTAAGACTTAGCTTTTAATTAAATATTTGTCTATTCATTTATTTAATCATGTTAATTAACTATTTCCACATTTTCCACATTTGCCATGGTGTTGTTGTTGTGTGAGTGATGAGCTTAAGGAATCAAGAGGCTTTCCACATTTGACGAAACTCACGAAACTAGTGTGATGTTGGTTGAGAGTGAAACACTTAATTATCATTGACAACAATATTCTATGTGGTGGGCTGGCAGCTGGGCTTGACCCTACGTATGCCCTATATATAAGCATACTTGACTGGATATTATAGGTGGTTGTTAGTGAGGTTAAGGTTGTCACTTGGTTAGGTTTGTTCAAATTCATTTTCATAACCAAACTATATGAACTCATCAACCATGTTTTGATTTTATTTTCTTACATGTTTTCTAAGGTGACGTACAGGACCAGGTTAAGATTGCGGGATGTATACTAGGATGCCCAGATAGTATACATACTAACTTTTGGAAGCACATATTTTTCCTATAGACGGGAATCATTTTGATATCTTGTATGGTCGCAAGATAGCAGACTTATGATTCTAGTGGATATGTTTGCTTAGTTAAATTATCAAACATGACAGTTGTAATGTAACTTTGATACTACTAGTTTAATTATTATTGTGCTTTAGTATTCTCAAATCTTGTGCTATGTATACAATTTGAGCACTCCGATTATCACACGATATCGCGCTCCAGAACCTTCAGCTCGACGGGAAAGTCGATATAGCCCGCCGGCTCGGGTTGTGACAGTCATCACATCAAAAATAAGTTGGCAGTATAATGCAAACTTACACTTGTTGTAAATCCTAAATGCTTGTGAATTAGCCAATAAACATAAAAGAACATAGTCTTATACATGTATAACAAAAGTCATAAAAAAACAAAAATTTGGTTTGATCTTGTCAGAGTTATTTTGGTTTTCGCAATAGAAATAGGTTATTATTAGAACATTACCCTACACACACATGGTGATGTTATAGTAAAAAGAATCTTTTGTGTGAAAAGTGTAAGAGGGATTTAAGACTACTAAATCTATGATTTAACAGTTGAGAACAAAGTTGTTTAAAAATTTAGTGAAATAATATTTTTGTCATGATCACTTTTGTTGACTTTATATCATGTTGCCACACCTTTTATAAACGATCACAGCTTTTATATACGATAAATGAACATTTTTTATCGTTAAATCGAGTATAGTTTTGTCATATAAAAAGTTAAAAAAAACGTGTGTTTTCCAATACCTTCTATTTCTAATGTGTCATTGTGTTTTTTTCGTTATTGTGTCTTTCTGCTAATAATTGTGTTTTGCTATTTTTCTAAACTGATAAATTTTAAAAAACATAATGATGAATAAACACAGTCGTGTACATTTTATAGGTAAATCACAATAATAAAATAACAACAAATTTATCTAATACATAAACATAATAACAAGATAATACCAAATGATTGAAAACATAAACACAATGATGAATACTATAACACAATAAATTGAAATACGTGTTTTTAATATAATTAATTTTGAAAGACAAAATGATGAAATAATACAATTGTGTACTGTTAATATGTAAAACACAAAAATTAAATAACAAAAAAAATTAATATATAAAAATTAACAAAAAATAAATAAATAAACAAAAATGTAAAACATAATTAATACATATTACACAATAACTTGAATATAAAACACAATGACATGAACGCAAATCAAAATAACAGAAAATGTAATCATAAAAAATTAAGATAATATGTGTTTTTCAAAATTAGAAGTTGTGAATACATAATAATAATGTCAAAATAACACAAAATGAGTTAAAACATAATGATAAAAACACAATTTTGCTTAAAGACACAAAAATAAAAAAACTAGTATAAAAAATAATATATTAGAGAAACAATACAATGCAAAAAACAAAAACTTAGTAAAAAAAATATACAATACAAAATATAAAAACTCAGTATAAAGTTTAATGTTTTAAATTTAGGCAAAAATATATTTTAATTTGATTATATTACTCATACACACACACAAAATCTTAATTTGATTATATAGAGTTTAAATGTTTTTTTTACTAGATTTCTATTTTTATGTTTTTAGCATGTCACATTTTAAACTCATATTGCTTTCTACTCTTATTAGACAAAAATCATTTTCTATTTGACCCGGCCCTTATATTTACTACAATCATAGTTAATATAACAAACAATGTTATATTATTAGAACACGTATGTATATACTATATAATCACGCGCACAATATTACCGGCCATCACTGATTTTCTTTTCAAAGTTATTTTAGAAAAATAATAATAATAAAATACCAGGTATACTCTAGTCAAAGATGATAAAATTTTATATTTTTTTGGTATTATTTTTAAAAAATCATGAAATATAAAATATTTATTAGCGTTTGAAAAACGATGAAAACATAGTTTTAGTAAAAAATAAAATAAAAAAGAGGCTTTTTTTCTTTCTGTCTTTTCAACCTTTGTTTTTTGATCGGCTTGCCACAATGATAATTAAGACGAGATTTGAACTATTCTTTAGGATTTGACGCTCTGGCTCGTATACTTGAGACCATCTCAGAAGAAACCTTACAACTGGACAAATCTTCTAACCTTGTCGACTCCGTCTTAAATATCGAAGTAACTTGATTAACAGAATACATCAAGTAGCACACACTCAACAAAAAGCCAAAATATTTATTTGACTATATTTATTTTTATATATTATTTATTTATTTATTTATTTTTTGTGATGTGATGCACCTTGAGGAGTATCCCTCGTGGGACCGAAGTTGGGTTCTAGGCACATGACTCACATCGAGTTGAACATGTAACGTAGAGTTCAAAACCAACTTTTACACAACTGATTGAATATAATATTAATATATGGATCATGTTTTAGAAACAAAAACACTTTCGTAAGAAAAATATTTAAGATACTTGTTCATGGCAGTCTCAACTCTTTGGGTGATCTAAAACAGGGTAAAAATTATTGTCATTTTTTCTACTTTGTATATAGCTATTTTCATTCATTTGAGTTTGAAATACTAAAAATATATATATTATTTTGAAGGAGAAATCTAAAAAACGTATTAATTACAAACGAAATGTATAGGTTAATTAAAATACGAAAACAACAAGAAAATTTACCTAATTAGAATATCTTGCAACCAAAAAAACCCATTTACCACAAAAAATTAAGGCCATTTGATTTGAAGACCCTAAAAAAGGTTTATTTTTTAGCAGGATTGTCAATTATTTGCCTTTAGGATTAAGAAAACGTGCCCTTCACCTTCTCGTATGATTAGAAGGCTGGTTGTTAATTTTCTATATATAATTATTCTTAACGGTCCAACTCGGATGTACTCAGTCTACTCGAACCAACTCGGGTCCAATTTGGCCAAGTCGGATTTTCGCTGTTTTTGACCGATTTTCACTATTTTTTTAATCAAATTTCACTGTTTTTCACTATTTTTTTACCAATTATTGTTTGACTTTTATTTTTTTCCTTGGAGATGCCTTGGTAGACGGGATTTAAATTATTACTATGCCTATAACATTATATCAAAAATATCAATTTTGAAATTCTTTATTATTTGAACGTGTATCTTATATATTTGTATTGATATTCACATTATATTAGTTATAAATAGTAGTAAACTTATGAAATTTGAAATATATATAACTTTTTAAAAATTATTTTCTTTATAAATTATCATATATGAGTACTTCCTGCCTAGGCTGAGTACTCGTAACTTCCCAGTCAATTGACCTAGCAGCGTCTAACGACTTCTCCAACTATGGCTTCATATGTGATGTGATGTCATGTCCGTAGCAATATAACTCTACTAAGTAGGGGTGTGTGTGGTTCGGTTCGGTGCAGTTATGGCCATTTCTATAACCAGAACCGCTACACCGGTTAAATATAAAATCCTTAACCATAATCATAACCAATTGATCGGTTAACCACGGTTACGGTTCGGTTAAATTCGGTTAATAATGGAATTGTTGAAAAACTAAGAAAAACTTGTAAATATGCTTGTGAATTATAGATATAATATTAAGGATGAAAATCTTAATTAAGCTTGTAAAACTTTGTAGTGACTGAGATTGTGTGAATAAAAAGTAAAACTATGTAACTCTGATTTATTTTCTAACATATTTAGTCTCACATATGATCCATAATATTTTCATATAATAAAAACCAAAGATTCACCTTGTATAGTTGGTTTGCACCATAACTTTTTAAAAAAAAAAATACAAACATATAAATATTAAAAAAACAAATATACATTATTCGGTTAAAGTTGGTTAATGACTAGCCTTAACCATAACCATAACCGAATGGTTCGGTTAATGGCTTAGCTTAACCATAACTGTCGGTTAAAGTTGGTTTCGGTTAAATCGGTTATGGTTCGGGGCGGTTATCGGTTGCTTTTTGGTTATGGTTATATTATGTTCACCCCTACTACTAGGAACAAAGCATCGTTAGTAGAGGTGGCAATTTTACCCAAACCAAAGGAAATGAGTTGATTTGGGTAAACAATTGTATTAAATGGGTTGAAATGGGTAAATGCTTGAATTGGGTAACATCATAATATTGAATAGGTTGAGATGGGCAACACTTAAACACAATGCGGGTCAAAATGAGTAACAAAAAAACTATGTAAATGCAATGGATTCAAACATTTTAGAATGATTAATAACATATCTGGTGAGAAAATCACTAAAAATTATCCTAATGGACTATTTGTTTAATTATAACACATCTTAACTTAAACTAAATTAATGTTTTTTAAGAACAATCCATCTATACCCGAACTAATTTTGTTTAAAACCCGTTCTGACCCGCACCCATCCTGCCCCGCACCCGTTTTGATCTTTTACCCGCCCTGCCCCGCCCATTTTGCCAGGCATAATCGTTAGCTTCATCACGGGAGAGGATCTCATGCGATCAAGCTCCAACGTGTGAATAAATATCGGAATACACGATGATTGCGAAGAGTAGTATGGGCTAGAGTAAGAGGAATTGAGTGTGAATGAACGAGCTTACCTTGCTACTTATGCCTAGTATGTATATAGCAACTAAGAGGGTGAATTTTTTGCTCTTCTAAGAGACACTTTCCATTTCAAAATAATGCAACATCTTTGAAAATTAGCCCAACATTCACCACTAATTCTCATTCTGAAAGAGAGAGGTCTTCAACTCCAGCCATCTCTTGTGTTTCCGTGAGGCCTATGGTTAAAATATCGACCTTTTAATTTCACCGCTACCATACACAATCAAAACTTGCTCCTTTTCCATGCATTCTCGAATGAGGTGGTATCTCGAGCCGATGTGTTTGCTACGCTCATGAAAAATTGTGTTTTTTTTTTGTAAGTATTAGTGTTAATTTATGGGGTTGGATCCACTAAGAAGAGATTTTTGCCTAAGAAGAAAAAGAAGCAATAGAAATTTGACACGTGGCACACTATAAATATTAAAAACAAAAATCAAGTGCAAAAAACATACTCCAGTACATAAAAAACAAAAAATCCAGTACACGAAAAAAAATCCAGTACAAAAAAATAAAAATTAAATACAAAAAACAAAAATACAGTATAATAAACACAAGAATCCAGTACAAAAAAAAACAAATTTCAATATAAAAAATAAAAATCCAGTATAAAAAAACAAAATCAAGTAAAAAAATGAAAATCCAGTACAAAAAAATGAAAATGTAGTACAAAAAACAAAAAAAAAAATCTAGTACAAGAAAAATGAAGAACAAAAAAAAATCTAGTATAAAAAAATATAAATCTAGTACAAAAAAATAAAAATCTAGTACAAAAAATATGATGTTATACCTAAATTGTAATGTCAAATGTCAAATTGTTATTAGTTCTTACTCTTAGGCAAAAATCTCTTCTTATTTGATATTTTCCCGTTAATTTATTATCCATTCTAATAAGTAATCATCACCTTATGCAACCTCCCTTCTATTATTTCACCTAGGATCCCGAAGAGCTTGACAGGTGGCTATTGTAGTTGTTATAAATTTTGCTTCGCATGATGATAATGCAATTGGTGATTGCTTTTGTATACACCCTGTGATAGGTGCATTGTTGGAGTAGAACATTGTCCTGTTGGTGCTCTTACTGTTTAGTGCATGGCTACTATCGCTATATCAAGTATAACCGATCTTATATTGAATTGCATAACTTGTGGTTCTTTTGATATATCTTGATATGTGTTTAACCTCCATCATGTGGGATTCTATATATGTTTACATGTAACAATTAGTAATATCGACCAGAAAACTTATGTCAGGACTATTAGCAAGTACATCCAATAATCCTCCTGTTGCCGCGGTAACCGGTTGGATCGACTGGTGCTCCACCTTCATCTTTGTTGATCGTCTTGTGTTGTTTAATGCCAAGGTATAGTTTAACAATCCCTAGTCACTCATCTCGAATTATCGTCTCATTTGATCCTTAAAACATGTTTTCTTTCTTGGTAACAAACTCATGACTATGAGATTATCAACATATATATATGCCGATTATAACTAAGTATTTTTTTTATATACTTCATGTAAACGCTTGTTCTTGAAGACACCATATATAACCGAGATTCTTTTACACTCCATCAAGGTCTTCATCAGCCCATGTACAGGCAACAATATAATTATCGAAGTTTCAAATTTATATGTACTGGCAAAAATATAATTGTTTGCTTTCGTTCATTAAGGAATTGAACGGTTCACGAACACATATTTTTTAAAGATTAAAAAACAACATTCTTGATTTCAAACATTAAACATAATCTTCCTACATAAATATAAAATTTATGCACTGTATATAAAAGTAAAAATATAATTATCTTAAAAGTTAAAACGAATCAAGTTAGAAATAATAATTGTAATTAAAATTACCTTAAACTAATGTTTCAAATATCGAAGTTTCAAATTAATATGCTTTTAACAAGGTATAATTTCCAAATGACTAGATTTCTAGTTCAAATCTTATCGTAATATACTAAAAATTAAAAGTTAAAAATTAAAAATTTTAGAATAAAGAACACATTTAATGAATAAACATAGTAAATGAATGTAAATGAACATAAACGAACACATTATCAAATGTTTACAAACACAAATGAAAGAACATGACATATGTTCATGTTACTTCAATTAACTAAATGTACAAAATTTCTTGTTCTTGTTCATTCACTTATTAAACGAATAAACATTAATAGACTTCCCACTAAACGGTACAAAATTTCTTGTTCTTGTTCATTCACTTAATTTTCTCATAATCTCTCGTTCTTCGTCGCCGAGTTCTTCAGGAGACACAGTACCCATAACTTTGAGGTCGGCTCGGAGAAGTCGGTCCTCGTGTCTTATTTTTTGAAATCTATTGAACTCTTCAAGTTGATGAGCGAGTTTGTTTGTTGTCGGGATAGAGGAGGACGTTTGACGACTCGAAGACGAAGCCTTTTTGCCGTATCCCGTCCAACCGGTCTAACCGGTTCTTGGATTTCGAATTCATCATCTTCCTCGTCTTGTTCGAGGTGCATCCGAACCCCCTGGTGAATGTTCTTTCATCTTGGAATTTTTAGTTCTTTTTGAAAAACTTAGGCCCTCGTTAGCTCCTTGACAAATAACGCGAAATTTTGGAGCGTCTTTTATCGCGACCCAAACATAATAGTGGTTAAATGTATGGCCGTTAGACTTTAGTCGATATTCTTTCTCCGCCCAGTTTAACACACCTTCGTCGTTCATACCGCTTTTGCGGTTGTTGACACAGTTGCTGTAGATGCCACTAAACTGCATCAATTTCGTGCTCATATTCTTCCATTTTGAACATAGTTGATGATATGTGCGGTATTCTTGATCGGTATACATCTTGTGCCAACTTTCGGTTAATTTTTTCCAAAAGTTTTTGCGTTTTTGCGAATTACCTTTGGTCTTGTTTTCGGAATGATCGATGTAACATCTTCCGAGCGCGGTTTGTTCGTAATGAGTCCATGGTTTTGGTGGAATTGGACCGCTACTTCCGCCCATTTCCGTGTCTTTCGCTCGCTTCCCTTTTTTCTTCCTTTTTTGTGATTCTTAAGTCTCGAGCACGATATCGTTAGACACGAAATCTGGTTCATGTCGGAGTTGAGTCGCACTTTGTTGAAAACCCGGTTACGTGAAAGATGAGAATACCGGTTGAAAACCTGGTTGTGTGAAAGACGAAATCCCGGTTTGAGGATTCGGTTGTTGCCATTGAGTTTCGGATTTTGTTGCATTTGAAGCAAACATCTTCGGATTGTATCCGGTTCGTTCAGCAAGTTGAAATCGGGGTTGTTTGAGTTTGGGTTCATCTTTTAAATAAGAGGGTAGATGTAAAGGAGAGTAAGAATTTTTGTTTGTAGGGAGTGATTTTTTATAAAATATGAATAGGGTTATTTAGGGGATAAAAAAAGTTTAAAAAAAAAAATTAGACCGTTGGCAACGGTCAAATGGGAAAAGAAGGGAAGTTCGAACGGGGAGTGGAGGCCGCCCAATTCACAAAATCAATCTCGTCGGGGGGAGGGGGCTGGGGCGGTGTTCCCGCCGGGGGCCGCTACCTCGCCAAATCCCACTGGTCCCGCGGCTTGAGTATTACGCACGGTCTAAGGCTTAAAACGTTGCTTTATACTAGAATCGTCCCTTGGTTTCAGCTTGAGACCCATCCCCAAACTTTACTCGACCACCTATCCTGTTATTTAACTACCTTCACGAACATGATCAACCACAATGTAATGAGGTTTGCAGGTGCCCAAATTTCATTAGCAGACTTGTATCGACCGACTATGAAAACGACTTTGATTGTCACTGCTCAAATTCAAGGGTGGCCCTAAAAACGAGGTGCCTAGGACGAGCCGAATTAAGACCCCTAGCAAATTCAAATAGTAAAGTAAGGGTGTTCAAAAAAACCGAAAACCATTTAAAACCGAAAATTGAACCGTGTTCATAACTAAAAAAACCGAACCAAATTCTAAATTCGGTTTTAGGTCCGGTTCCTAACCGTATCTGAATTCTGAATTTCGGTTTTCAGTTTGATTTTTTTTTAATTTAGTTTATTCGGTTAACAAATTAAATTTAATTCATATTTAATTTATTATTTTATTAATAATATATAATATAATGTTGAATTCAATTTATCTGGATTGGTTTATTCGGTTTTTAGCTGGTTTAATTTGGTTATAACCAATTTATTCGATTGAATTCGGTTTATTCGATTTTTAACTAGTTTATTTGGTTTTTAATCAGTTTATTTAGTTTGTTCGTTTTAACCGAAACTGAACCGATCCTATACCTTTAAAGAAAATTTTGTTTTGTACAATCTTAAATCATGTGTTTATAAATGTTTTTTAGTTCTTTGTAACTTATTGATTCTCATTTGAATGAATATCTATACATATATATGTATTGAAAATTTTGTACCCCTTAAAAAAATAGGACTGGCATAGAGGACAGGTTTGCCCCTTCCCCCGCTGCCCTGACCAAATGTTGTAGCTTGTAGTGCTAAGGACTGGGCAATGGATGCTCATGTGTTTTATTGATCGGGATGATGTAAGTTAACTATGTACGAGCACCGTTCACAGAATAATATATCAATATTTTACTACTTTAATATTCTATATTACAATACAATTTCAAACACTTGCAATAAAAATAAAATTACAATCAAAAAACATAAGATTAAAACAATAACAGAAAACGAACATGTATTGGCTCCGTATTTCTGTTCAATAGAGGTTCCTTAAAACAGATTTCATGTCACCAATGTGAATCCCGTCTATCTCCCAGGGTACAACTGCCTAAGCAGTATGTACTGCCTGAGTTAACTTAGCACCTGAAATGATACCTGAAACAAGAGTATGGATACAAAATAGATTGCAGAAAAAGTGTGTATTATAGTGACTTTCAGAATTTTCCAGTGTATTCAGTATGTTCAGTGTCTCAACTAAGGTACACAACCTTGTATTTATACTGATACATTAGCACCTGAAACAGTCAACATTAAAGTTTGCACTTTAAACAGCCAATTAATGTTGTCTAACAGTCAAAAAATTGATTTAATCAGTTGAAACTGATTATTCAATGCAATATCTGTAACTGATAAACAACTTGGCAAACAATCTTTAGCTTTTGGCAAACAACAACGGATAGCAACCACTGATAATAACCATGGATAACAACCACCCAGGCTCAACTCTTTGCATTTGATAATGCTTATGCCAATAAGCTCCCACTTATTAACCTGCACAAGGTTTATCCTTCCATCAATGTGAGACTAGCTTATTTCACATTTTCTAATGTTTTCAACTACACACTTTTAAGCTTAGATATCTCATTCATCTTAGCTCCTATTTGGACCCGGTTTAGTTCGTTGTGAACCTCTCACATCGTAGAAGATAAACTTAGTTTTTAATAATTAAATACGTAACAAATACGTATAATTATAATTGTCCAAAGTTAGTAAAATCTACTAAAATTCCAACATACTACTCTTCTTGATCTTAAATAAACGTGAGGAAACAATCTAGGTTCTTCTGGTTGTGTAAAACGTGTGGAATCATTCATCCACATATGATATCAATTAACAAGTCCCAAATCAATCTAACACCATGAAATTAGGGTTACAAATACTTACTTGTGGGAGATGCTTCAATCTTGTTTGAAGAAGAAGATGCCATGATGGTTCGTGATTCAAGTCTAATTTGCCTTGTTAAGATGGATTGCAATTCTTGATTAAGGTGTTAATCTTCTTCTTGAAATTTCTGATGAAGAAGAATACGCAGAGAGAAGAATGTGTATATGATATTTGGGGCAAATTGACTTGAGAACATTTAACCACCATAAGTTACACTTTTGTCCCTCAAGATATTAACTTCCATCAAATTAGATATCTTTAGTACAAGGACCATAAGTGTCAAATGGTCAAAGCCATTTAATGGATTTCTAACATTCTCCCACTTGGCTGCTAGACCATTTGAAAATACATTCATATACGTATATAATATTATATTTAATATTTGTTGGCAAATTGATCGAATTTGATTATATTCATTAAACCTTCTTATGATAATATCAAAGCAAACTGATATAGTCGATAACATTATAATTAACACAAGACCCCTATCAATTATAATAATGATATCATCTTAAATTTATAGGTTAGGTGGTAAATAATATGTTTGTCTAAGATAGCCATAATTGTGCACATAAATATATAAATATAGACAAACTTTATATTTGAGTGAAGTAGGTAAATAATATCATAAAGTGTTTACATGACATCTATATAAGGTCTCGCTTGAAACCCATATTAGTTACATGATCATTGAATACTTTGGGTTGTAGACCTTTAGTAAGTGGATCCGCTAACACGTCATGTGTGCTGATATACTCAACATTAACACTGTGATCTTCAACTCGCTACAAATAAGTACTTTGTGTCAAGATATAGGCCAGCGCCACTTATTGTTTGAAAAGCTCACTGCTGCATTGTTATCACAATAAATCTTCATCGGCATCTTTATGGAATTTACTACTTTGAGTCCCTTAATCAGATTTCTTAAGGGCATCGCATGGCATGTGGCATTATAACACGCAACATATTCAGCCATCAAAGTCGATGTTGTAGTTAACTGTTGTTTATGACTCTTCCATGAAATGCGCCCACCTGATAGCATGAAAATGTATCCCTAAGTAGATTTTTTATCATCTTTACACTTCGCAAAATCAGAATCAGTATAGCCGATAACTTCTAGATCATCTGATTTCCTATAAGTTAACTTATACTCTTTTGTCCCTTGTAAATATCACAATACCTTTTTGGCAGCTTTCCAATGATCTAGGCCAGGATTTTATTGATACCTGCCTAGCATGCCAGTTATATAAGTAATATCAAGACGAGTACAATCTTGAGCATACATTAAGCTTTCAACAACAGAAGCATACGGTATGAGTCTCATTTGATCAATTCCTACCTCTGATTTAGGACACTGATAAGACCCAAAATTATCACCCTTAATTTGCAAGCCATGTGTTCTTTACCTTTAGGCACAAAACCTTCAGGTTGTTTCATGAACACATTTTCATGCAAATCATCATTTAGGAATGCAGTTTTAACATCCATTTGATGTAATTCTAATTCAAAATGTGCTACTAAGGCCATGAATATTCTTAGGGAATCTTTTCTTGATACAGGAGAAAAGGTCTCCTGATAATCAATTCCCTCCCTTTGGGTATACCCTTTTTCAACCAAAACTTGTAACGTTCAATGTTTCCATTTGGGTCTAATTTAGTTTTATAGACCCACTTACAACCAACAGGTTTCGCACCTTTTAGTATTCAGTAAGTGTCCAAACATTATTTGTTTTCAATGATTTCAACTCATCTTTAATGTCATCTAACAATTGAGTTGATTGGTCACAATTCATGGTATCTTTGAATGTAGTAGGGTCGTCAACTTTACCCAAATCAAAGTCAGTCTCATGAAGGTAAGTCACGAAGTCATCATAAGTTATGGGTTGCCTAGGTCGAGAAGACCTTATTAATGGTGGTGGAAGTTCTCGAGGTTGTTGCTCATTAATTTCTTGAGATGTAACGGGATTTGTATTAGATGGTTCCTCGGTATTAGTTACATTATGAGGAATTGGCAAATCAAGCGATGATTCAAATGGTTAATTAATGGGTATAGGCACATAAGTAATAGGTGCCTATTCAGTACCCTCTTGAAAATCTATTCGCCTACCATCAACACTCCCACTCAAATCAGTCATCTCAAGAAATTCAGCATGTCTAGTCTCAACAATTCTTGTAGTATGTGAAGGGAAGTAAAATCGGTATCACTTAAAACTCTCGTGATACCCGATGAAAAAACAACTTACGGTTTTCATATCTAATTTCTTGGACCGTGGATTATACAGTTTAGCTTGTGCCGGACATCCCCATACTTTGAAATAATTTAGATTAGGTTTCCTTCCTTTCCATATTTCAAAAGGAGTTTTTGGAACAAATTTTGAAGGAACTCGATTGGGGATGTGGACGGCTGTTTTTAATGCCTCCGTCCAAAGAAATTCAGGAAGATTACAATTAGCCAACATACTACGTACCATGTCCATAAGGGTACGATTACGCCTTTCAGCTACACCATTTTGTTGAGGAGTTCTGGGCATGGTATATTGATTCACTATACCATGACTTTTACAAAATTCATAAAATGATCCCGGACTTTGTCCTACATCGGTGTGTCGGCCGTAGTATTCTCCACCCCTATCCGATCTCACAAACTTAAATTTTTGGTCTAGTTGGTTCTCAACTTCAGCCTTAAAGTTTTTAAAAGTTTTTAAAGATTCGGATTTCTCACGGATTATATATAAGTACATATAACGCGAATAATCGTCTATAAAAGTAATAAACGACTTTTGCCCTCCAATGCCTGCTGAAAAAGGACCACACATGTCAGTATGGATTAGTTCAAGTAATCCCATACTTCGAGTGAAACCTTTCTTATTTGTTTTGGTCATTTTTCCTTTTATACATTGAACACAATTTTCAAAATTAGAAATATCAAGTTCTGGGAGTACTCCATCTTTCACAAGTCTATTCATTCTTTCTTGTGAAATATGACCTAATCTTTTATGCCATAATTTTGATGAATTCTCCGTATTTCTTTTCCTTTTATTTTTAACTAAGTTGTCTTCTACATTATAAGACAATAAGGATTCTGAAAATACATGATCTAAACTTAACTTATAAAGATCAACATCCAATAGGCCATAACCAACGGTACGAGAATCGAAACTAATAAAACATTTACCATTTCCTAATGTAACAACATATCCATCACGATCAAGTTTTGGACAAGAATTTAAGTTTCTAGTAATAGTTGGTACATATAATGTTTCAGATAAATTTAGAATGAAGCCTCCTTCTAGAACTAATGAAAGAGTCCCTATTGCTTCAACTTCAGCTTCTGATCCATTTCCCACTTTAACAATTTGCTGGTTTCTTGCCAGCTTCCTTATTGTACGGAATCCCTGTAAGGAATTAGAAATGTGCACAGTGGAACCAGAATCAAACCACCATGTGTTACAAAGAACATTAACATTAAATGATTCATAAATCATTAGGTTTAAGGCAATACCTTTCTTCGCAAGCCATTCTTTGAATTTTGGGCAATCCCTTTGAATGTGTCGTTTTTATGGCTGAAACAACATTTAGGGGTGCCTTTGAATGTGCTAGTACTTGCTCCAAGAGTAGATAACTTATTGGGTTTTGACTTATCTCTCTGTTGACCCTTGTTTTTAAATAAGATTTTTTTCTTGTTGGGATTAGAAGTGGTTAAGTGAGCAACATTAGGCTTCTCAAGTTTTAATCGTTCTTCTTCCTGAACGCACATGGCAATCAGCTCGCTCATCTTTCATTTCTCCTTTTGAGTGTTATAATTGATCTTGAAAAGATCAAACTGAGAAGGGGGAGATGTCATTATGAAGTGAACCAGAAATTCTTCGCTGATTTCCATGTCTAATGTTTTTAATTGATTAGCCATGTCATTAATCATCATGATGTGTTCACGCACACCACCGGTCCCACTGTACTTGGTTGTAAGCATTCTGAGGATTAAGATACCAGCATTAGTTTTTTAAGTACCTTTGAATTTCTCCTCAACCAAGTCTAAGTAAACCTTTGCATTTTCATAATTTGGGATGGATCCTCTAATGGTAGGAGAGATTGAATTCTTTATCACCATAAGTGACATTCTATTAGAACGCTCCCACTGATCATGAATTTTCTTTTGTTCTACCGTTAAATCAGTGTCAAGAGGAGGGGGAGCTTCATGTCTTAGTGAATAATCAAGATCCATAAATCCCAAGGTTAACTTAGCTTGTTCCAACCAAATACTAAAGTTATTCCCGTTCAAAGGTTCGATTTCGTGCAAGCAACCGAAACCTGCTCTTAAGGTAGATGCTGATGCATTTAAAAAAGAAATATTATGCTCAATAATGACTATACGTAACATATTATGATACAAATATAAGACATGTCAGATATCGAATAAAACCTATTACTAACACCACATGTGGAATCATTCATCCACATATGATATCAATTAACAAGTCCCAAATCAATTTAACACCATGAAATTAGGGTTACAAATACTTACTTGTAGGAGATGCTTCAATCTTGTTTGAAGAAGATGCCATGATGGTTCGTGATTCAAGTCTAATTTGCCTTGTTAAGATGGATTGCAATTCTTGATTAAGGTGTTAATCTTCTTCTTGAAATTTCTGATGAAGAAGAATACGTAGAGCGAAGAATGCGTATATGATATTTGGGGGCAAATTGACTTGAGATCATTTAACCACTATAAGTTACACTTTGGTCCCTCAAGATATTAACTTTCACCAAATTAGATATCTTTAGTACAACGACCATAAGTGTCAAATGGTCAAAGCCATTTAATGGATTTCTAACAAAACGATCATAATCCTGATCTTAAAACCATAATTTTCTGTGTTTTTAACCATGCTCTGATATCAATTCTAATTCTAGAATCGACACACACGTAAATTGTGAATTACTCTCACTCTATTAATTATGAGAAAACTATCTCGAAAACTGAATACATATACCTAACCATGCTCGGTTTATGTGGAGGTTAACTTGCTAAACATGGCTTTACAAGTTGTAAATATTGTCAAACTATATAACTCTTGTTATAATCTAATTATAAAACTAATCCTTTGTTCTCCAATTATATAATGTTTCGTTATGTAAAACCTTTAATGTGAACTTTTTAAACGTGCTATCACAATTTTATGACCTTTTCCAGTGATACTTTGAGAACTAGAAAACTCGAGGTTCATTTTTGCAATTTTCTAGTTCAAATCATCCGCACTGCACCTACCCCTCCCTTGAGTATATGCTTCAACAGGAATCACACAAGCGTATCTCTCTCTAGGGGTATTTTAGGGACTTTTGTCCCTGTGCGGTGGGTGGGTCTTACAGTCAAGCGATTTGTTTGGTGATTTTAGTGTCATCTAAAGCGATTTTGCAATTAGATTCAACTAAGTTATAATGAAAGTCATAATCAAAGATCAAACACGTTGGAAAGTATATAGTACAAACACATTAGAACATTTGCACCAAAGAGCGACAACGGGCATCATCATTAGCAAGCTTTAGAGGTGGCAAAACTGGGTTTTTTTTGGAACCGGAACCGGTTTTGGTTTTGGTTTTGGCCGGTTCCGGTTCCAGTTTTGGCCGGTTCCGGTTTGGGTTCTCTAAAAACCCAGAACCGTCCGTACCCACAGGTTCGGGTACGACCGGTTCTGGTTACGGATACGTTGGCCACCTAGAGCTTGGTCCTCATGGCCGTCCGTATTACATTTGGACATTTGCACCAAATTTGGTTATCCATACCAAGTTTGCTCTCTCGCTTCAAAAATGTAAATCAGTAGAATACATGTTCAATTATCAATTGACAATTATAACTAGAGGTGGCCAAACCGGGTTTTTTTTGGAACCGTTCCGGTTCCGAACGGTTTCGGTTCCGGTCAACAAAGTCAAGAACCGGTTCCGGTTTTGGCCGAATCCGGTTCGGATTTGACCGGTTTTAGGGTGGAACAAGTTCTGGTTTTCCCAGTTCCGGTTCCAATTTCTCTGAAAACCCGGAACCACCCCGTACCCACCTGTTCGGGTACGTTGGCCACCTCTAATTATAACCAGCTATCATTTTGTTTCATGAACGGTTGCGACGATTCATTGTGTGTGTGTATTTATGTGGTCAATTTATGGTACGAAATTCTTAACATATTTCACCCTGATTTCTTAATATCTTTGAGAATCATCTGAGTGAATATTTTGTGAGTACAAGTAAAATAATTTCAATCTAAAAGTTTTCACACTATTTTCAGAAATATTTAATGTCACAAATCATGAATTACAAAACCTACATAACTCACACACGTGTGTTATTCCAACTATACCCAAATCCAACAAATATGTATTTAGTTACCTACATATTCAAATATTAATTAATCCAACAGCTAAAGATCAAATTGCAAACTACAAACTACAAACTGCAAACCAAGTGATCTGCATTCTAAAATGTCCAAACCACACCAAAGCAACGAGCACTCGACATGCCGAAAACATAATATCACATACGGTACAAAACTACATACAAAAAGGCATCTTTCATAAATACCAAAATATTTTTTCATGCTATCATTGTTAAAAAATATACAAATTCCTTCAAAATGTGTGTCTAATCATCCTATACATTCCTACCTTTGCACCTGTGAAATGGCTCTGTGAAAAGGTGACTGTAATTTACATGAATTTTTTTTTTCACCTTTTCTGTTTGCCAAAAGTCATCAATGATGGAGTGAAAGCACAGTATCATTGTTTCTATTGAGACTCAAAATTTTCTTGCACCCATTTGTCGATTTGAATTCGCTTCATTACGGGTCATTAGATACTGTAATTTAGTCGATTATTTTCTCACCAGTTGAAAAAAGGTTCCATATCACTGTTCCAACCAAATATAGCCCGATCGCCACCTCAAAGACTTCGTCCCATGATCCTGGTCCATATGTCACCAATTGTAAAGTTTATACAAGTTATAACGGTTTCGTTTGTATGGTAAGAAAATGTAAATATAATTTAATACATGCATTTAGTTTTCAAAGTTTAAATCAGCAAATGAAAACTAGACGTGACAAAATGGATGGGCCGGGTCAACCTTTAAAACACTTGAAAAGTTTTTTCATTTTCTTGAAGTTGATCAATAACTAATGTTTTGAGTATAATAAAGCTATATAATTAATATGGTATTCTAATTTTTTAAATAAAAACTTGAGTCAAATGGTAAGATTGGTGTTTTTATGACTTTGAGGTCATTAGTTCAAGCCATGGGACACAACTTCTTAGACAAGTGTGTAGGGTAAGACTGCACATATCAGATTGTTAACCGATTTGGCCACTAGCAGACCCTGTGAAAAGTGGGAGCTAAATCAAGCATCGCGTACGACACTTTAGGAAGTTTTGTGCACTTGGAATTCATTTTAGGTCACTTCTAACTAGATTTACCTGCTGACGTATTTCCACTATAACCAATTTAAAAAAGTTCACCCATTTGACTTGTTATAGGTGCTTGTTTTCTTGCAGAATATGGAGCAAGAAATTTTTTTGTTGTTTAAAATCAATAAGTTGTAATTGTCAATAATCAGATTGGTCCAACGATGCTTATAAATTGAATGCTTGGGAATAATATTTAACAATAATCTAATCTTTTGAATAAAGATGATCAGCTCGATTTTATTATAATATGAATTTGGGACGACATTTAGCTGATTTTACCCAAGTTTTCTAAAGCTACATATTTTCAATATACCCATTTGACCCGCTAGAGATGATACATAGCTGAACCAACTCATTCAAAGGTATGTGTGTCAATATTGCCACCTATAAATAAACCTATATTTTTCATTAAGGGACAATAGAGTTACCGTGTTGCAAGATGTAACCAGTGGCTGCAGTACCAAAAACACCAGCCAGGACTCCAGCAGTATTAGACAAACCAAGCAATACTCCCTGTTAATACACAAACATACAAGAACATAAAGATTAACAAAACTTTAACATTTTTTTTGGTTTTGTAGTTACGATAAAGTCAATCTAAAAGGGGTTGAGTAACAAGATGCTCACCGAGTATCGAGGGGCAATATCCTGATGATTTGAATATAAACCCGACTGTGAAAATGCATCAGAACCCTGCAGATAAATATATTTAGTCATTTCTTTTCATTTCCAAAGTTGATTGAATGAGATAAAAGGACTGCATATTTGAAGAATTAATAAACAACCCAAGAACTATGTTCATGCAATATTTAAAATAAGATTATAAGAATTAAGCGTAATCAGCAGAAATTTTTTCAATCTAATTTAAAATATATATATATATATATGTAAGCACGAACCTGACTACACGCCATGCAAACAACAGCCATTGCAGGAGTGTCAACATGGCTTAATTGAGATAAGAAAAATGCAGGTCCAAGAAATCCAATTGACTGCATTACCTGAGTTATTAGGGGTAAAAAGATAAATAACATGAGAAATAAAAAAAACAATCAAATAAAACATTGAATATTTGATGCATATTTCCAGGCATGATATGGGAGAAAAAATACTAGATTAGGATTGTGTTTCATCTCAGGGTAAAATTTAGAAAAATAGCTTAGAGGGAACATTTTAAAAATGGTCACACTTGCCAAAGGACTCCCAAAATGTAATACATATATTAGTATAAAACCTCCTGATCATATTAATCAAGAAATTAGATTAATATATTATATCAACCTTTTTAATCATATTTGACAAACTGATTTTTGTCATGAAAGTTAAAAAAAAAAAGTGTTTCAGACAAACCAAACTAGCCCACCTGCCCATTTTGGCACCTCTAAAGATTACCTTTCGAACGATGGTCACAGACAACCCTTTGCTCACAAGTGTGTCAGCTATCCACCCTCCAAGATTGGCAGAAAATGCCATTGTTAGCCAAGGCAATACACAAAATAGCCCAGATTCTGTTAGATTGAAGCCCAGGACCTGTAGCGTTTTCATAAAATAAGCAACATTTAAGTAAAAAATATGTGATTAAGATCAAACCACTCGATTGCTTTCACAATACACAACATCAATTTTCCTAATTTTGGGAAAACTGATATGGCTATTAGAGTTTGGTCCTTAAATAATGGATTTGACAGTGTTTATTGGCATTATGTGATCAGGCATTCATATTTTTAACATAAAGTTTTAAGTCCAGGAATTGAAAGATCACAAACACAAACTATTTCGTGAATGACTCTCACGTAAAAATAATCAGAAAAACAACTCAAAAACTGATTACAAGAAGTTGATAATTGATATGAACTACATAACCTTATCTTGGTATTTATAGATACATATCCACCCTAACTTAAAAGATAAGTTTCCAACTAACTAAGAGAGATAGTAGCCATCTAGCTTCTATCCAATTCCCGCATATCACCGACTTGTGAACCCGGGTTTGTGATTACGTTAATACCCTTCAACAAGGTTTTGGTTTAAATTTTCTAGAGCATAATAGCAACTTCTGAATTCTGATATTGCAAAATAGAAAGACTAACCTGGTTATAGTAAGTAGGCATCCATGTGAGGAGAATAAATGTTCCCCAATTGTGACAAAAATGACAAGTTATCAAAGCCCAAACTGGTGCTTTTGACATAATTAATCCCCAAGGAATACTTTTAACAGGCTCCTCAGAAACTCTATTTTGAAATATCAGCTTCTTTTCTTCAGGACGAAGCTCAGGATCTTCAAGAGGTGAACTGTATGCCTAAAATTTACAAAATATTTAAAACTGAATATAATTCTTAAAAATACAAAAATATCTCACAAATTAGACGAAAAGATTGTGATATTTAACCATTGATGGGTCAAAATAGGAAAAACAAGCTTTGAAGGAAGTGCGTCAAAATGATAAAAAGAACTTCAGTAATACGACTTCTGTAATCAGAGTAACACATTAGATATATATAAAAATATGTAAACTTTTAGGACAAATGTGGTTTTGGACAACCAACCTGACCCACTAGTTCAGTCTGTTAAAAAGATAACCTTTTTTGACCCTTTAAGGCTTTAACAAACCCCATCCCCCACACTCCCCCCCACCCCCAGTCCAAACAAAGAAAACTGCTCAGCACATCATATATCTGGCACTTCTGGCCATCAATGTTGACAGAGTAGGAAAGTGATTGTATAATGAAGAAAAAAAACTACCTTGTTCATCCATAATGCAGCCCACACTGTCCCTAGAGAACCAAAAGAGAAAAAAACCGAGGGCCATCCATACAAATGTATTAAAATTGGTGAAAATGCAAGGCCAGTGACAGACCCAAGGTACATCCCACTGTAAACCAGAGCCAATGATCTACTTCTCTCTGCAACAGGAACCCATTTTGACAAAAGATTATTCATAGCTGGCATGGCCACACCCTACAAGAAGAACATCAGATGAACTAATATGAGAAACAAAGAATGCATTTAATGGTTGGGATTGAGAAAATAGAAATGAGAGGAAGAAAATGTACCTCGCCTATACCCATGAATGCACGTACAATGAGTAGGAAAGGTAACCCCAATTTTGCAGCAATTGGAGTAAGAGCTGTAGCTATAGACCACCAAATGACACCAAATGCTAAAACGCGCTTCCCACCTACAGTGTCGGCCCAAATGCCTCCTGCAATCTAAGCTTAATTACAAAAGCCATCAGATCTTGTCTGATAACAAAACAGGTAAGCCTGAAGTCATGACAGTGTATTCACAAGGATGAATTTCATGCCCCAACGGTAATATGTCAGTTCTGTAGTTGATAGTGTCGGGACAGTCACAGTCTGGTAATTATAGAAGTTTCTTTATATTTTCTTTAAGAGTTAGTGGGTAAAAAACGCGTGATGAACGCATGAGTTTTCGGAGAAAATGGGCTGAATCCTTTTCACATAAGCATGGTCTTTGTTTTAAGTGTCTTATATTGTTTCTGCAATGGATTATGTCAGTAAGTGAGTTCAGATTTTTCTGTTCATGTGTTCTTGAACTGTGTGTTCTAGGTATCTAAATTCTTCTGTTTCTGCAATATGTGACCGTATTTTTGGGGCTGAACCAACAAGTTCATTACATACTGATCCAATAACCTAACAGCAACAATAATGTAAACAATAAGAATACAATTAAATGCAGGAAGAAATTGGTAAAACCTGAGTGAGAAGGTAACCCCAGAAAAATGATGACTGTATCAAACCAACAGTTGTAGAATTCCAATGGAACTCTGATGACATTGGAAGTATAGCAATGCTCATATTTACCTGCCATATAAGAACAATCTAACTCAAAATATTCAATATTATAAATTCTATTCCTATAAACATTAGATTCATTCAATACTTCCATGGCATTTAACTAGTGTTTGTCTCCAATTGATAGACGCCCCGTTAGCAGTGCGCACATATATTGTATATATGTGTCGACAGCTCTTGAGGGGCAAAAGTACAATTGCACTAATTTTAACGTTATTTTACCTATTCAGTGAAAATAACGTTAAAATCGTTTCGGACGGTTGATCAAGCATCATGAGCCGAGGGTCTCACTGGAAGCAGCCTCTCTACCCCTACGGGGTAGGGGTAAGGCTGTCTACATCTCACCCTCCTCAGACCCTGCCTTAGCATGCTAATGGCGGGATATACTGAGTACGTTGATTGATTGATTGATTGATTGATTGTCTCCAATTGATACTCCATTAAACATAACTAAAGTATCCCCAATTAAGAATTCCAACCAAATTTCATACTCTATTCAATCCACTAAAACATACAAGATAATCAAATTAATTCCTTCAATTTTCACCTAAAAACAGATTAATTTGAGTAAACTTTACACAGATAATCTAAAGTAACTGAATGAGACGCGTTAAAAACCAGATAGCATGTAGTGGACTAAATTATCATATTAGGTTTATAAGTATGGGTCAACGACCAGTTAGGTGTGTAAGGTTTTTTGTGGTCACTGCATGTTGTAACCTAAATCATTCAATTATATCAATTAAGTATCTTTACCATTTGACAGCATGATCAATTCAAATTTGTTCGCATCCTTCGTTTGAATTCTATAGCATAATGTAAACTCAATCAGATATTGTGCATTATTGATGGATTATGCATAGAAGCACAAAATCATTAATAGATTATTACAATAAACCCTAATAAATACATTCTCTATAATCAATTTAATGCTATAAATCAAAATAGGAGGGATAAGAGCTCACTCTATCCATATTGCACAGAAGGAAAGCAGAAAAACACAAAACAACAATAGTCCATCGCTTCGGAAACTCATCCCACCACTGAACCGCATTGTCAACAAACTCATCTCCATCTTCTTCCCTCGCTGCAACGTCAACGCCAGATCTCTCCTTCAATTTAAACGATCCAGGCACTAACTTCGAAGCTTCATACGATTCGGATTTCACATCCGACCTGCTCCGCCACACCTGATTCTTCCCAAAACCTGAACGGTTCAGAATCACATGAACGCCGGAACCGGAAAGGAACTGGACCTTAAATCTGAAGCGAAGTTTGGAGTTAAAATTCGAATCGAAGCAGATAGATTTCCGGCAAATCAGTGTGTCCGGTGGCCGGAGAAGTTTCGTCGGAGAGATCGGAAGTGAACTTCCGGCCATGGTGATCGGAGCTGCAAGCTGTTTGAGTTTGTGATATTTTTGAAGCGTTTTTATTTCAGACGTTTTGGACGTTGAAGGAATCAGTGGACTGATATTTAGGGTGATTGGTTATTATTTTAACACGTGGCAATCTCATGGACTCGATAAATAGATAACGGTATATTCAAAATCGGGTAACCTACTAACGGAATATTAAACGTGCCTTGGCTTTTTCACACCAATTTGGGACAAGCCAAACGTCAAAATGAGCAATAGCCAAGTGAGGGGCTGTTTGTTTAAATATAAATGTTTCTTAATGGGTCTAAATTTGAATACTTTAGGTTCAAACAATTTGTTTCGTGAAAAAACCACGTCTGATTGTAATCAAATGTATGAATGAAGGTCTGAATTATCCAGACTTGAGGATGAATCTGAATCATTTAGATGTGAAGGAAAGGAAAGAGCGTTGGGGCTGGGGTGGTCGCACCGCCGCTCGCTCGCTCGCTCGACAGCCCGCTAGCCGCACCTCACCGCACCATTGCACCACACCGCAATGCACAACTGTTTGTGGTTCATTTAGGGTTTGCTCGACCACACCACCACCGCCGGTTGTGGTTCAATGGATGACCGAAGGAGGCTCGCTTGCGCCACCACTGCCGGTTGTGGTTCCTTTAGGGTTCGAGGTTGCTTACCTTCTAGACGACCAGGCGGCGACGGGGGACGATTTAGCTTACCTTCGAGCTCAAGCTCGTCATTTACCGATGCTTGATGGTTCGCACTACGGGGGGCGGCGACGAAGGAGGCGCCCAGCTGGGGTGAAGGGGACGGGTGGGGTGGCTAGGGTTTTGAACAAAAAATTGATTATTTTTTTTATTTTTATTCAAACGTGGAACCGAACAGTCTTAACAAGTTCAACACTTAATTGGATCATACCCTTTTAACCATTCAGATATCTTAACCATTCAGTATTTAATGATTTATACCCAACCAAACCGCCCCTTAGGCTTATAAAAAAATACTTCATATTTTTTCATTTGTAATACAAATATTTGAACTATAACATTACTTAACATTTAAAATTATATATAAAAATTTTTAAATTTAGTAAAAATCAGTTGTGTTTTTGGTATCATAGATCTAATAAAAAATAATAAAATATATGACTTTTATATTTTGGCATCATGTATTTAGTTAATTTGAAACAACTGTCCATGTATATGGTTTTAGCATCAAGAATCAAGAAAAATGAAAATACGTATTGAATTTTTGAAAGATAATATTTATCTAAACTATATTATAACATATATTGGAATGATAAATTTATCTTTTGACCATATCTATTAAAATTTAGAGTTTTATAATTGTTTCAGCATAGACTACAACTTATAAAACTTTAAAATTATAACCTAAAAGTTTTTTTTTTGTCATGAAAACCCATCCCAATGGTTAGAGCTCTCACTTTTCATTGTGAATATCAGGGGTTCGAATCCATTTGGGTCAAGTTTGAAGGACATGCGGTCAAGGATCAGCTTGAGGTTTATTTCAGGTTTGATTCCGATGGGGGACGAAGGTTTACTCATTCAATGGGGTTCCCGCGCATCAGGGTGTATGGGTTCTCACAGTGGTTGGAAGAGTCTGACCTTAAATGATCGCCCCAAACAATAGAGAACTCGTGAGAATACCGTCGTTCAAAAAAAAAGATTTTTTTACTTTTTTAGTTTATCTCACATTGATGCTTAAACTCTCTCAAATTAAATGAATCAATTCTTGATTGTTTTGTCGTATTGGTCATATATAGCTTTTGAAATTGGGATTTTTATCCTAACAGTCATTTTTAGTTAAATATTAAAATTAAATTAAAATAATTGTTTTGACGAACCACGAGTTGACTTGAGCTTTTTACAAGCTAAGATCAATATTTAAGTGTTTCATTTTCAACCCCATTGCGCAAACACCTTACTAGTATATGTGTGTGTGTGTATAATCCAATTTTTTATTCAGGTCTAATGTAGATCGCATATTTATTTTCAAGGTTCCATATTAATAGGTCAAATAGTATTTAAGGGTTATCTCTCTAAGATCAATTTTTCACATAATACAATCTCTATACACACACATACATACACATATCCGTTTGTTTCAGTTTTTATATTAGGTAACACCAACTTTTGGTTCCTTAGAAAACTTATAACAAATCATCGATTTATATTTGGGTTTGGTTATTTCAAATTTGGATTATTTGGTTTTTCGATTTTGGGCCAGTTTTTTCGGTTTCATACACACCTATGTTAGTAGGTATACAAATTTACAACAAATATTACTTATTGAATATTATTTATGTATAGTGTTTTATTCTTTTGAGGGATTAACACAAAGTTCAAAATGTTTAGTGAACTAGCTAAATTCAAAATGTTAAGTAGACTAATGTGAAAGACATAGTAGTAGTGGTAGTGGTAGTAGTGATGGTAGTAGTAATTATGGTTGTCATGGTGGTAATAATATTATTGCTGGTAGTTTACTATCACTACCACTACGTACTACCATGTAACATTCCACTTTCTTTTTATTTTGTGTTATGTAACGAATCTATAATTGACCATTTTAATACTTACTAAAAGTTTTCAAGTTGTGAAGGTAATAATGTAAAAATTTGGGGTTCTTTTGAAAAAGAAAAAGCATAAAACCCTAGAACTTTCTTCTAAAAATAGAAGGGATCCACCTCCAAGTTTCTATTTCA
Source organism: Mikania micrantha (assembly GCA_009363875.1). Taxonomy (NCBI): domain Eukaryota; kingdom Viridiplantae; phylum Streptophyta; class Magnoliopsida; order Asterales; family Asteraceae; genus Mikania; species Mikania micrantha. Next base: position 11,667,762 of record CM018695.1, read on the forward strand.
CTTGTTACTCTCAAATAATAGAAAAAAGAAAAGTGGTATCAAGTTTTAATTATAACCATAGGCTGTTTGATAGTGTCTGAACTATTAAGTGTTGAATGGTTAAGATGTCTGAATGGTTAAGATGATCTGAACAATTAAGTGTTGAATCAGTTAAGACTGTTTGGTTTAACATCTGAACAAATATACAGATGACTATTTTACCCTTCTTAAGTTTTTTTTCCAGTGATAACATAAATAGCAAAAACAAGATAGAATCTAAACATGATAAATTCCAAACACAAGCTAACACCAAATTAACACAAAATATCTGACCAAATAATACTTGTTAGTAATAATCTGACCAAATTAGCAAAATTAATAGCGCAAGTAAACACCAAACAATACTTGTTACTCTAACCCACTTATTTCCAATAAAAATAAAATTTCAATTTTCAGAATACAAATTTAATAAATTTAATAGCATAGACCCACAAACGCTAGACGACTACCTTTGAGAATTTTGTATGACCACACAGACCACCTCCGCCTTTTGACTTTCACCTGCTTCTTCGATTTCCACACATAATAAGTCATCACCCCATAACTCCAGCCATCGTCACCGCCCCAAGAATCGTCATCATCGCCGTCCACCTATTTCTCCCCATCACAATATACGACAACGAGGTAAACGCCACCGGAGCTTTGGTCGTTATCTTCTTCGGAGGTCGGTGGGTCATCGGAGTTCGTCACCGTAGGTAGGCCAGCTCTCTTTGAACGCCAGAGGGGTAGCCAGAGATGACCGGTGGAGCTGGAGACGAGGATGACGGCGCTCGCCCCTTTTTTCATAAACACCACATTCTCCTTTCACACTCGTTTCAGACATGGTTTGATGTCTGAACCATTCAGATGTTCGTTCAGACTTTTTACCCATTCAGATGTGTTTTTTTCACAAAACAAATGGTCTGAATCTTCAGACCCATTCGGATGCAAACAAACAGCTCATATGCCAGAATAATGAGATTAAAGTTTCTAACATGTTAATTGTGACAAGAATAATAGCTGAAATCGAAAATGTTAAGAAAATAGTACAAACAGGGTCTTCATCAGAACTAACATGAATATGATCCTCCGAACTTATGTTCAAAACAAGGTCTTCATCCGAACTAACATGAAGATCATCCGAACTTGGGTCTCGAAGAAGATATTTATCCGAACTATCTGAAACATATTTGCATCTGAACTGGTATGAAGATTTTCATCTGAAATTAAGTTATGAGAGTCTACCCAACCAAACTTGTGTAGAAATAGCCCACTGAAGTATCTGAACTAAAGTAAGTTCATTCGAACTTGATAAAGGTTATTCATCCAAACTAGGGAAAAGTAGTTCGTCTGAACTGAGAAGTAAAACATCTTTGGTGTGTCTTATGTTGGTTCAGGCCAAGGATTCACTTAGAAATTAACTCACAAATAAAAAATATTGTTTGTTCTAAATAAAAATGGAAAAGAAGAAAATGGAGTATCTGGAATTTTACACCATACTTTATTCATTCAACCTTTTGGCTCTTAAATAGCCTATGAGTACACATCAATCAGAAAGGAAAAAGTAAACACATAACCTACTAAAAACCATAAACTAATAAAAAGACTCGGGTACCCACTCTTACCGTAAACATAGTATACTTATTCAAACATAAAACTCTCACCAAATTTAACTCCCACTGACATCAAGATTAAACATTAAATAATAAAAACTAGACACTACTTAATAAACATTAAATAATAAAAACTAACATCAAGATTAAATCCAACATTCACCTCCTTAATCTTGGTCCTCTATTCCTCAAAGCAATGTCGGCTCATCATCATCCCGAGTCAAATTAGACACTTCTTCCTTTGATTCTTGTTTGGGACACTTAACCGCATAGCGACCATACTCTTGGCAATTGTAGCATTTGATATGCCGTTTGTCTCGATAGGTACCTTGTTCTCTCCGGTCTTCATTGTATTGGAACCGGCCACCTCGACCTCTACCATAACCACGACCCCTTCCTTGACCACGACCTTGTCCTTGACCAAATTGATTTTGATCAAACTCTCCTCGCTTTGTTTTCTCTTGCCAATCCTCTTTTGTAAGCAACAACTTCCCTTGATCATTTTCCTTCTCATCAAGAACTTTGATTCTATCTTCATAAGCTTTCAATCTCCCAATGCCCTCCTCGAGTGACATATGTTCTATTACCGAGTATTGCTCAATAGAAGCAACAATTTGCAAAAACTTCTTTGGAGCCGAGTTTAATAGCTTTCTTACCACAACCTCATCTTCCATGTTAGACCCAAGACTTTTGATCTTTGTAGCAATACCACTAAGTTTGCCCGAAGACTTCTCAATCGTTTCATTCTATTTCATCTTCAACATCTCTAACTTGGTTCTAAGAGTTTGGATTCTTGCCTTTTGGACACGATCGGCTCCCAAATTGTAACATCAGTGCAGGAATCGTACCGGAACAGTAATCGTAACAGTAACTTGAACAGTAATCAGGTACAAATTCTATGTATTTCAGTGTAATTCATATTCATAGCATGTATCATTATCATTTCATTGAATCAAACAGTGAATTCATAATCATTTTAGAGAAACAAAACTCGAAAAACATGGTTTATCAGTCAGATAATCTTCTGGCAACACAGAACCATCATGTGATTTATTTGTTAGGATTTTATTATGTATAAACGTAAGTGAGGCTTTACAGAACAAAACAACACAGATGTCGTTACGTGAATGCTAAACCGACGGATTTTTCGTATAGGTGACGATCTGTACGAATAAATCTGAAGGTTTAACGTTCTGAATGATATCCGATAATTAGAAAACCATATCGAAGAGTATAGTTATCGTCGTGTTCGTACGGGTGACGATTCGGACGAAGACGCGCGATGACCGTACGATTCGATTTGTAAATTAAATATTTATTTTGAAAATTAAATAAACGAAAGATAATTAGTTAATTTATCAGGAATCACAACTTATATTAATTTTATAAATTCTATTTTACAATTCGTGTCGTTTCGTTAACGGAAAACCATTATTTACGTGAAACCGAGTAGAACCGATCAACCGGTTATTTTCTAAGTCTTAAATGAAGGCATTAATTCCACCACCAACCACCATCAAACCCTATCTCTCTCCTCATTTTCGTTTCTTCATCTCTCTCTCTCTAGAAAGTGCTCTCCACCTTCTCTCTAAGAGTTCTCTCCCAAAACTCCACCATTTCAAGCATCCTTGGCGTCAAAACGACCCTCTCCACACGTAGATTCTGAAAGTACAAGAGTTGTGAGCATCCATCCACCAATCGTGAGGTAAATTCCAAGTTTATTTTCGGTTTTTAGAGTGTATCACGACCCATTGTACCCATTGATGTTATAATTGATTCTAACCCTTAGAAAGACCAAAGCAAACTATCATGAACTACTATGGAACTCTAGGAACAGATCCACTACGTTTTTAAGCTCAGGGAATGAAGGTGATGAGTGCAGGTTTGTAGCCAATAGTCGGCCGAACCTTATGGAGCCAAAAAGGAGAATGGCCGAACCTTGCTGAACCGCGAACCTCATGGCTGCCGAACCTTTACGCCTGAAACGAACCTGCCACGAACCTGTAAGTACCTTGCAGTGAACCTGCGGCTAACCTGCACCGAACCTGTTGTCGTTCACCTACCAACAAGGCCGAACCTTTCTTCTATTGACGAACCATTGGGGTGGCGAACCCATGGCCAGGCGAACCAATGGGGGTTGCCGAACCCATAGAGACTCACGAACCTTGTACATCGGCGAACCCTCTGTGCCTAGCCGAGCCTGGACATCACCTGGCCGAACCCTACCCTTCAAACGAACCTCTGTGACCTGAAACTAGCTGAACCTAAGGGGATTATACATAGGTTCGCTGATCACAACATATGAAATTGGAAAACTGACAAGGTTTGGTTATCCTAGGACGGTTAACGACCTAGGAGCCTAAGCATACATGCATGCATGAAATAAGCCTATGTGTATGCATGGGATAAATATGATGGGTATGTATGGGGTGGGAATCATATGTGAAAGCATGAAGTTAATATATGTATATGGGGACATAATAAATCCATGGTAAGGATAAGGAGAAGGACAGGTAGGATCATGAATTCTTATTTTTTTATACTAATGATTTCTAAATCCGTATAACACCTAAGAAAAATGGTAGAAGATTCATGAGAATCAAAACACAAGTCTTGTAATCCATTGGAAATCAAAGGTCATCAATTGGGCCTAGTGGGCCCAATGGGTTTTAGTTAAGCCCATCATGTGTTAAATGTTGAATCAAGACAAGTTAATGATGTTTAATAAAGGAAAAATGGTTTATAAACTTTGTCAAATTAAATGAATTGATTTTCTAAATTGATGCTTTAACTTAAAATTTATTTAATTAAAATATGTTAATTAAGACTTATTATGATTAACTATTGGGATACGGGTTTACAAATGGGGATTTGAGTTAGATTAGTTAGATGAAACCTTAGAAGAAAAATAGTAAAATATGACACTTAGTAGCACACACCGAGACCAAACCCTAGATACGACGACTATGCGTATACTTATAGTATTCGAATTCTTTTAAAACAACTCAGGAACTGAAGAAACCTAAGCTACAACAAATAGCGCGCATTTTGAGATATATCATTTGCACAGCAACACAGGTGAGTTCATTGCCCTTATTTCTAAACATTTTTGTTTTAAAACGCGGGGCTGAGAAGCATGCGTAAACTGTTTTATTTAAATTGTTTACTTAAATGCTTTTAATTTGTATATGTTTTACATGTATAACTGTCATTCTAGACTTCTGTCTAGGTAAACTGTTTATTGGACTTAAAACGAGTTATCTATTCGTCATGAGTAAATAACTCTTCAAAACAAAGAACTCTTTTCAAAGAACCAAAGATCTAAAACAAAGTACTATTTTCAAAGGTCTATTTCAAAGAACTAACGCTCTATTACAAAGAACTATCTCAAGGGTGTGTTGTCAAAGAACTAACGATCTATTTCAAAGAACTAAGTACAAAGAACTATTTCAAGGGTCTAACTGGGTAATATCAAAGATAGCATGTGCCATTCTCAGGTTTGAAAGAGGTCCTAGCTAGACTGATCGAATATGAGACGCATGTTTGATGATATCTACAGTATTCCCTAACTGTTTTGAGGAACATCTAGGAAATGCTCAAAGATAACATGTGCCAGATAACTAAAGAACTATACAAACTATGGGCGGTCTAAAGAACTATAAAAGCCTATATATCAAAAGATGTCCTAGCTAGACTGATTGATTATAGGTCGCATGTTTGATGAGGTTTACAGATTTCCTTTACTACTAAGTACCTGATTGCTAGACTAGTCCACTCGAGTTGACCAAGGCCCAATCATTAGGACTTAGATTTTATTAAATGTTTATTTATTTAATTAAGTATTTATAACTGTTTCTACAATTGTTGTGGTTGATCATAATTGTGATGAACTTAAGGAATCAACATAGATTCCAAATTGTTGTATTTACAGGAACAAAGAACTGAAGAACAAATGGGTTCATGGTAGGGGTAAAATGCTTAATTATCATTAACAACAATGTCCTATACGGATTAGTATGTGGTGGGACGGCGTCTGGGCGGGTTGTAGGCTCGACTCAGGGGTATGTCCTATATATAAGCATACCGATCTGGATGATACATGTGATGTTAATGAGATTAAGGTTGTTACCCGAGGGTTTAACAAATGTTTTGAGTGTACATTAGAACTATAGTGGAATGGAAGAGTATGGTAGGTAAAAATGCTTAATTATCATTAACAACCGTGTCATATGCGGATTAGTATGTGGTGGGACGGCGTCTGGGCGGGTTGTAGGCTCGACTCAGGGGTATGCCCTATATATAAGCATACCGATTTGGGTATTACATGTGGTGTTAATGAGGTTAGGGTTTTTACCGAAAAAGGTTTACAAATCATTTTCAACTACTAAACTATATGAACTCACCAACCATATGTTGACTTTATTTTTGCATGACTTCTCAGGTGACGAACAGGTCAATTAAGAAGCTTATGCTTTTGGACTAGGACTTCAGATAGAAGACTTAGTATTTTTGGACCTGCATACTTTTGGAACATCATTGTACAATTATTTTGTATATCTTGTACAGTTACAAGATAGAAATCTTAGATGTTTATGATAGATTTACATTGTTAAATTATGAACGATATGGATGTAATTTAACTTTGTAATTCTATTCTATTTAGCATTTCTCTTTTTTATCATGTGCAATGTAAACAATCTGATCACTTCGATTGTCACTCATGATATCGCGCCCCGAGAACCTTCCGCCTGACGGGGAATCCGATCCAACCCCACCGGCTCGGGGTGTGACACAAATACCGAACACGAAGAACTTCCCATACATATTTTGCATGTTTATGTTTTGCAACTTGAAGTAACACATCTTTAGGTAGGGTTTAAAACCTGAATGCTCTTGCTTGTAAATTTTTCTTAACATCAACCGCACCCCCGGTTAACTATTTATCAATTGCTTCCCACAACCCGTATGCTTGTAGGATCGACTCCACCATTATTGACCAACTTGTGTAATTAGTGTTCATTAATTTCGGGCATTGCAAAGGAATGTTTCCTTGATTGCTTGCTTGCACAATTGCACCACCACCTTGATTTGTGTTTGCCATGCCTAAAGCTTTCTGTTAAAAAAACAAAAAAACAAAATAGTTTTTTTTTAAATAAGCAACATCACAATATTGGGTTTTGAATTGCAATTTAATCACTTTTGAATTACACACTGTTCCGTGATTCCAAACAACCCCACCTTTTTCTTCTTTCTCTGCGTTTCACATGATATATATATATATACCTTTTTTTTCTTGTTCACAGAGAACTCACCAAATCACGAAGATTCCTTTCTTTCTTTTTTTATAAAAAAAACAAACTCCTTTCAATTGCACCGAAGAATCACACAGATCCACTCAAAGATCCTCTTGATCTTTAGTAACCAAACCACACAGGTTTCATCCTCATTTCACATGGACTCAGTTCTTCAAGTTTCACACAGATCTTGATCAAAACACAGCTTCCTTTTCAACAAAACGGCTCTGCTACACAGGCGCCTCCTCTTTCTCACAACCTCAACACTCCTTCCCGAATCACACAGATCGGGTTTTGCTCGGTTTCACACAGAAACGTTGCTGGCTTGATATCATCTTCTTCACATGCCTCCTCTTACGATCTCAACAACGAGCCCTAGGCTCTGATACCAAATGTTGGTTCAGGCCAAGGATTCACTCAGAAATTAACTCACAAATAAATATATTGTTTGTTGTAAATAAAAATGAAAAGAAAAAATGGAGTATCTGGAATTTTACACCATACTTTATTCATTCAACCTTTTGGCTCTCAAATAGCTTACGAGTACGCATCAATCACAAAGGAAAAAGTAAACACCTAACGTACTAAAAACCAGCAACTAATAGAAAGACTAGGGTACCCACTCTCAACGTAAACATAGTATACTTATTCAAACATAAAACTCTTACCAAATTTAACTCCCGGGTACCCACTCTCAACGTAGACATAGTATACTTATTCAAACATAAAACTCTTACCAAATTTAACTCCCACTGACCCATGACTAAACACTAATTAATAAACATTAAATAATAAAAACTAACAAAATAAAGAAAATACTTATGTGTATGTCACTGTTAAAAGTAAAGTAAAGTTGTTAAAGATTTAAGAAAATAAAAGATAGATGACCAAAGGTCTTAAATGTAAAAGATTGATGAATCTCACATATTTGTAATAGTTTTGATGTGTCTTAATTTACACTTCTATTTAAGCACGTAACCTTCATTTGAACTCAGGTTTTATAATATTTCATGATAATGGGGTATTGATTTGGATTTAATAAGGAATTGACTTATAGGTCGAATCGTTGAATAAGTCAAAAAAGAGAAGATTGAAGAATCTATCATAAATGATATATGACCATAAATGACATATGACCATATGAGATCCATATGAGTCGTATGTAGGGGTATGAAGATCAGGGGCCATATGAAGGTCCATAGGAGGTCTCAGACCTTGAAAAAGCATATATGAACCATAATATGGGCTATATGACTTTCATATGGTCTGTATGAAAAACCCTAAACTCTAAGTTTATTTTTAAGTGTGTACACTTCGAGGTTGGGGAGGATTGACTTACAGAGAGTTTTTGAAGCAGAAAGTCGGAAGCTTAATAAATTTGGATATGTGGTTGATAGGGATTGCCGTAAAAAGGGTCGACTAGTCTTTTGGTTTGAATTTTCTTCATTTGTGTTTCATTTTTCTTCTTAACCATAATTATGTTTACAACTTGTTCAGTTTTTCACAGCCATGCTCGAATATTTCGTTTACTACTTGGGCTTTGATAAATTCTAGACATGTTTAACTTTTTAGTTTGACTTTTCCAATGAAATTTTGTTGACTTTAATAATCCTTGTTTAATACTACGATGATGATCATGTGTTGATTCTTTATGTTGAGTTTATCATGTGATTATTTGGGTATACTGATCATGGCATGTACGATTACCCCCATGTGTAGTATGCTTATTGTTGGATTGTTTATTGGTCTATTTTCAATCTAATGCAAGATACTAGGACTAGTAAATGATAATTTTTAGTGGTAATCTTGGCTGATTAATAATTCATCCATAACTGTTAGGTTTGGACATATTAAACATCTTTGCTTAAAATCGATAAATTCATTGTCTGGTTATTTTTCATGCTTGCGGATGTTAGGTGTAGTTAGCTTATTCATGAACTTGATGTTTTGAGATCATAATCTGAATTGAATTTGGATTGCTTAACAACTTTTGGGTTGTTTAGATTAGAGTTATCTTCATTGTTCAATTGTTTATTGGTTTGAATTACCCTTGACTAGGATTTTAAACCTTCATAGCTTTTGACATTGTTACAACTGTCTGTACTTCATTCATATTGATTGTTAGAATCTATAGGATGTATCTATAGTCCCTTAGATTTTGATATATCTGATTTAAAGATAGTTTCGTATGTTCGGTTATTTTTCAATTGTCTTTGCATGTTTAGGATGATTCAAGACCAAGTAATAGTTTTCTTCCTTAGTTTCGTTTTGCTTATATTTTCTCTTTCAAATTGTTTCTTTTCCTTCATTGTTATATTTGAAATATATATCATTCATAAAACACTTTCATTCACATAGGTTGGATATTGAAAACGATTTAGTATTGGTATTATCACCGTGTCACACAAATTGACGTCTGGTTCTTGTCTATATTGTACTGCATAATGATAAGTACACTTGGCTTACGTGGGTAGTTTAATCACTTGGTAAAAACCCTTTTAAAACATAATTATGTAATCAATTTTGTTCATTAAAAAAATATACCATTTCGTACACATCAGTTATGTTGTGACCTTTAATTATATGTTTTGTTGCATCATTTTGTACAAAATGTTTTCTTGCTTTCTCTTGGTGGCATCCATGTGTTTGTTTGGCTTGAACCACTAATATCAAAAAAGTTTTCTCCAACCTATGACTATATAGGAGCCCAATCTTAGGTGAAGGAGAACCATTATAAACTATTTGCTTAAAGTAGGACATAGAGTCGCAAGCCAAGAATGGACATGGATCCAAATTAATTAGTGGATTTTGATATATAGTGTATGGAAAGCCGAGGACTTCAAACGTTAAAAACGTTCGGATGATTAACTTCAAACGATAACTTTGAGCCGGAGACTTGTTCGGAACAGCCTCTTTATCTCAATTGAAATATGGGCAAGGTTTGGGTCCATTTTTCTCCCGGCACTACAAATAAAATGCCATATAATGGCATACAAGAAGTGCCTCAACAGACCAAAAAAATGCCACTAGAAACCTATTAAAGATTGTGTGGCACACAAAAAAAGTGCCACTAGAAGTGGTGACGCTAAATCCTTTTCGTGGCACTTTTTCAATGTGCTGCACAAAGTTATTAGATTTTAGTGGCACTTTTTTTCTACCACAAAATAAAAACAGACTTTTGTAGCACAAGTTTTGTGCCGCTAAAAATTAATCTTAGTTAATTACTTATGTTGGTTTTAGTGACACTTTTATTTTGCCACAATATAAAAACATCTTTAAAAGCTCAAATTTTATGTCGGTAAAAACCCCCTATATTTCGTTGTATGGCACATTGTATAGCACATTACTAAAAAGACACATTATTAATGATATAATAATAAACAAAAGTTGATTAAGATTGCAAATAATAACACTAAAAAGTTTGATCCAAAACATAATACAAAAAGTGTCAAAAGTAATGTAATATGCAACATCTTTCGGTTTAAAAATTTTACACATCACACGTAATTTAATCATTGATGAAAATTTTCCTTCCATATGACTTGGCTCGAAACTTCTCATGATATCAACACTTTAGCTTGAAAATTTCTCATGATATCAACCCTGCTATCATCAACCATATAAAGAAGCATTATTAGTTTACAATATCTAAAGCTCTCGCTATGTGTGTGTGTATTTATTTGATATTCAAGTCATTTAATAGGTTTTTGGTTAAGACAACGAAATTATGAAGAGTATATAAACACTATGAATAGGTTGATGCAACTATGAGACTTACTGACATACCCTTCATGTGAAATTGCTAACTTGTCAAGCCCCATCTCTACTGCCCCTTGCCTCCACTACCAGATCTAATAAAAGAACACTTATAAATATATATATATATATATATATATATATATATATATATATATATATAAAACTTTGGTAAGGGCACAACTCCTACATGCAGTTTAGTGTAAAAAATATAGGTATGATTAAAACAAACTTAAACAATACAAATCCACATAATGAAAATGCATGTAACTTAAACAATACAAATCCACATAATGAAAATGCATGTAACTATTACACACCATCGTAAGAAGAAGAAAAGAGCAACATGTCCAATGAGCATTGCAATAGAAAAAAAATCATTAATCAGTCAAACATTACGCATGAAATGTGAAATGCATTTGTAATGATCAACAAATTATTGCAGCCTCAGACCACCAAAAACAATTCCAACCCAAAAGGCAAAATGTTTTTAGTTATTTAGAGTTACAATATGCAATAAAGGAAGATAATCAATAAAAAAATTCGAACAGATTAAGTTACTAGATCATAATCAGTATTCAAAAACGAAAACAATCAATTATACGGTATTACTATATTTCATCATAGGCACAAAGTCCATTTTAATCAAAACAAAAAACCCAACAATTATTATACAGTTTTTTTTAAATCCAAATTAAAACTCTTCAAAAAACCTATCAAAAAGTGGGTTAATTGTAATAAAATCAATCAGGTTAGGACTTGAAACATGCAATCAAAAAGTGTGTCAACTTCATATTAAAGGAAACCTGCTTGAATACCATAAAATTTAAAAAAAAAATTGCAAGTGAATGTAAGAATTCGAGTTTAGAACCGGCAACAATCCTTTGAAGTTCATTCTGCTCTGCAAATAGTGACTCTATTCTAGAGTAAATCAGGGTGCACTTGATGTGGCCACTCTAATCTTTCACAACAATCCCTGGATGGACCTCGATAATCTTGTTTACCTTCAACACACCTTGTATAAAGCATCATTCTAATATAAGTAATACAATAATAACTACATTAGATTTTTATATTATTTATATTTATTATTTTTCTTTTTTTCTATGTGAAGTTACAACACAACAAATTCAACCCATATGAATAAAGTAAAGGAAGAACAAACCTCAAGGATACTTCCACTAGCTACACCACCTTTAATCTCATCGACTTCAGATCCAAAGTTGTTAACATCGAATGAACGAATTACAATCATATTTGGAGGTGAAATGAAGTTTCTCTCCGGAATGGGAATCCGCTTAATTATGTATTGCAAAAGACATCTATATTATACCTAAGTTGAGTAGACACCGGGATGACCGGTGCACCATCATCAATTGTTCCCTAATATCATGAAAAAAAATAAAAAGTAAAAAAACATGAGAATTACATGACAATCAAGGACAGCCTAAAACAGTTTTTGACCAAATTATTGAACTTGTTAGAAATAATTATCTTATTTCAATAGCAATGTATCTTTTAGAAGAAATCAATTTAAGAGTCTTGATGCACTGAAAGTGAAAATAGTCACAAAACTAAGCATTCCTGATGTGATATCTATATAGGCTGATAGCCATGTAAGAAACAAATCTCTCAATTAACCATAAGAACTTGATCTACTGTTAAGTGTGTAACATACTTTTTCCAATAAAGAACGATTTGAAATTATCTGATCATGTATAGTTTTTCGTGTGTCGATTGCGTATGCATAGAGGTGTAATACACCCAAAAAAGGCTACTTTAACAATTTTCTCTTTAAAATACATCATGCAAAATATTCAACTTCCTATATCCTATTATGCTTATGTTTTTATATCTCTCGTTTGAATCATTAAAGGTACAACATACCCAAATCGACCCACGCATAAGTAAATAAATTGTAACTGTCACCAATTCTCATTAATATACAAAAAGTGGGGAGAAGGACCATGGCAGATAACCTGGATGAATTTCTGAATTGCTTCGTGTTGATTAATGGCTATATTTTCCTGAATTAGATCATCCTTATTCTAAAGAAATGTAATATGTTCGCAAGCCTCATAATTTCAACAGCAGCCAAGTGCTCAGATGTCTGAGGTTGGGGACAACTTTCATTTGCGGCTATGAGAAGTAATGCTTCATCCATGATTGCAGCTCCATTGAGCATAATAGCCATGAGAATATCATGTCCCAGTAGGATAAAAAAACTGACTGTCATGACTGTACATAGTTTCAACTTTCAAGTTTGATGACAAATACTTAGGAGGAGGAGGAGGAGGAGGAGGAGGAGGGCAAGGGCGATGATGAAAAGCAAGAGTGAGAGTTTGGAGGTAGAACTACATTACAAGTTGAAACAAATCTCTAATGACTAATAATACAGGGAAACCATGTACAAATATTAGTCCCTATTTTCATAAAATTCTGAAGGCTATCTTTTTTTATACATTAGGCAAATGGACTTGTTAGTAAAGGGAAATGATATATACACAAATAACAAAAACAATTCCTAAAAAAATGTGCTAATAGTGCATAAAGTGTAATTCTCTAATGCACCGTTTCTTTTTTGGATCTTTCATCTATTAACCTTCTTTATCACTAAAGCTGGGAACATTGTTCAATTAGTTGCCCATGCAAGCAAATTATAAACTATAGATGTTATGGTTCACACACATGATGTCAACAAAAAATGGCACATGAAAAACAGCAAAACATGTGACATTTCGCTGAATAAGAACAAACTATAATGGGATCATTCACCATAGTTGTCAAAGGTGCAGAAGGCATGCACGAAGGCTAGCTCTTTGATGTTTGATTGTTCTCAAAGTATCTATGAGTAATGCTCACAAAATAATTGACCGGTACAAAAACCTAAAAAGGGGAAGAGTAATCATACCAAAAATCACAGATTGAACCGTTAGGTCGCCGGAGTACGCGATATCACTGGGTGACCGGAGTACGCTGCCAACCCTAGCCGCCACGCAGGTGCTGTCGGAGCCACGCAAGCCGCCACCATATTCAGAATCCTCGGAAGCCGATTCTCAACACCGGACCATCTCAACACCACATCATCGCCAAGTCACCTCCTTTGCGCTGCCGGACGTATGGCAGCGGTTGGTTTCTTGTGGGTCGTTACTATAGCCGAACACGTACCGTAGAAAAGGGAAAACGCAAAGAAGAGGCTTCTTTGATTTTTGTGAGGATCGACTAAGATGAGAGAGGATTGAGAGGGAATGTTTAGGGTTAAAATTTGGATTGTGAGGGAATAAATTTTTAGGAGAGAACTTTAATAAAATTATAATGTTTTGGTAGGAATTCTTTTATTAAAATGATATAATTTTAATGAAATACTAGATTGATTTAGTGGCATAAATTAAAAAGCTATAAAAATATATATTTATTAAGTGTGGCATATAAAGTGCCACTAAAGTTAGAATTTTGAGGCATAAATTATAAGTGTCACTACATGATTAATCAAGTAAATGTGGCACACACAAAGTGCCACTAAACCCTATATTAGTGTCACAAAAGATAAATGCCACTAAAAACGTGTGCCACTAAATGGCATTTTGTTTGTAGTGCGGACCCTACTAAAGAGAGAGAATACACTTGGTAAGTTTGTTTGTTTGTTAGTGTATGAAAAGTATATAGAAGTGTACAAAAATGTCGAGGTTGACAAACTTGAGTTTGAAGAATTTTTGCATCATCTTTAGAGTAAAAGTTTTATTATGTTTAACAATATGTGTTTGTAATATTTTAGATACCAAGAGTTATTTGTAACTCTTAGACCGAATCAAGTAACTAAATTGATAAAAGTTCATAAGCATCATGAAGTAAAAAATGTCTTTTATGGTAACATAGTTAATTAAAATTTATTTTACACCAGTACATTTCGAGTTATTTGGGGCAATCCAAAATTAACTTTTGGGGCGGTTGCATATATTAGTTCTTTTACGGCGGCTGTATTGAATTTTTTGGGGCCTTTTTGGATGTTTAATTTTTGGGGCGGTCATTAGTATTATTTAAGGCGGTCAACCACTTGTTTTTAAGGCGGTATATGTACGTTTTACTATTAGGGCGGTTTCTTTTGCTTTTGGGGCGGTTTAATGGTTCGATTTTAATTTTAACATTTGGGGCGGTTTTAGATCCGTATATTTGGGCGCCTTTTGATTCAAGGTTTGACCACCTTATAGGGCGGTTTATCATATGGGGCGGTTTTTGGCCTCTTGGTTTAATTTTACGTATTATATGGTTTTGACTTTGTAAACAAATGTTTCACCTTCAACAACATTTTCGATCAAATTAAATTTTTTTTCTGTAAATGATCTACATCATCTTCTTTCTGATTCTAGAATAAAGGCTTTTATCCAAGTTCTTCTCAAATTAATTGTTCTTTTTCATTATACAAGTAAAATTTCTACTTTTAACTTATTTATTTCTTCTAATTATTCTTCATATAATATACATATATCCTTTATTTATTTTATTAGTATGTTATTTGTATATAAGGTGTAAATGAGCCGATCCTGAGCTCGCTAAGGCTCAAGCTCGGCTCGTTTAGGTAAATTAGGGCTCAAGTTCGAGCTTGGCTCGTTAAGAGCTTTAATTACCAGGCTCGAGCTCGGCTCGTTAGAAAATATATGTGTAAAGTAGAGGATAATAAAAAAACGAGCTTGTGATCCGGCTTGTGGCTCGAGATTTTTATTAGATCGAGCTTGAGTTTTTGGCTCGAAAGAAATTTTGGCTTGTCTCGATTACAACCCTTCATTTCACAAATTTTCGTTACTTATTTATACTAAAATCACGACACGATATCTGTGTGCATTATAAAAGCATATATTTACAAGTATCAAGTTTCTAATCAAATTGTAATTTAGTGCATATTCTCGGTCAAGGGTTTAATAATTGAGTGCATGTTCTCGGTCAAGGGTTTAAGTCTTGTATTGAATGATAGACTAATATTAAAAGTTATGCGTGGCAAAATGGGCGGGTTGGGTAGCTGGTCAGAACGGGTGCGGGTTAGGATGGTTGCGCGCGGGTCAGAATGCGCGCGGGTCATTTTTAAGAAAGCTTGTCCTATTTGTGAAGACGAGACAAATTCAATCTGGTTAAAAAAACTGCAAAAAAACTGTATACATGGGACATCGAAGATTCCTTCCGGTTGGTCACATTTTTCGTAAGCAAAAAGTCGAGTTTGACGTAAGTACAGAGCACTGAACGATGAGGAAACGTTTTGATGCATTCTCAAGAGTTGAAAAACTAAATACTGTTTTGGGAAAAAGAAGTCGTCCTGAAAAAGAAGCCATATGGAAAAAAAGATCTGTCTTTTGGGATTTACCTTATTAAAAGCACTTGGATGTTAGACATTGCTTAGATGTTATGCATATTGAAAAAAAAGTATGTGACAACTTGTTGGGCTTATTGTTAAACATTCATGGGAAAAGTAAAGATGGTATTAATGTTCGTAAAGACATGGTGGACATGGGAATATGTAAAGAGCTTGGTCCTGTTGAGATAGGCAATCGTATTTTTCTGCCACCTGCTTGCTATACTATGTCGAAAGAAGAAAAAAGAAAGTTTTGTAAATGTTTACATGAAATTAAAGTTACATCTAATTATTCTGCCAACATCAAAAGATTGGTGTCGAGGAAAGACTCTAAATTGCTTGGTATGAAGTTTCATGATTGTCATGTTTTGATGACTCATACGATTCCTATTGCAGTTTGTGGAATTTTACCTGAGACAATCAGACGTACAATAAAAAAACTTTGTTTTTTTTTAACATGATTCACTCGAAAGTAATTGATTCGGAGTCACTTGATACATGGCATAAAGAAGTTATAATCACGCTATGTGAATTAGAAATGTATTTTCCACCGTCTTTTTTGATATGATGGTTCACTTGATATCTCATATCATTGGAGAAATCAAGGCTTGCGGTCCTGTATTTTTGCGTTACATGTACCCTTTTGAAAGATATATGTGTTTCTTAAAAGGTAACGTAAGAAATCGTAATCGACCTGAGGGTAGTATTGTTGAAGTATACGCTTCGGAGGTAGTAATTGAATTTTGCACTAGTTATTTGGAAGGTGTCAAAAATGTTGGTCTTCCTCGATCTTTTCACTAAGGTAAACTTGATGGGATCGAAGGCGTTGGTCTAAAATCATTCATCCCAAGTCGAGATAGTTTACAACTTGCACATTTATTAGTCCTAAAACACATGACATGTCTTAGTCCATATGTAGAAGAACATTTGAACATATTGCGAGTAGAAAATAAAGGTAAGGACGAAATGTGGTATATAATAAATCATAATAAAGAGTTTTCTTCATGGATGAAAACTAAAGTAATGACAACTAATGTTGATGAAACTGTGAAAAGGTTGGGACAAGGCCCAAATTTTAAAGTAAAGTCTTATCAAGGGTATAACATTAACGGATATACATTTTACACCAAAGATCAAGACGAAAAAAGTACAATGCAGAATAGTGGAGTTACATTAATTGCATCAACAACTGAATTCGACTGGCTGGATCGTTCAAGAATGTTAAGGATAGCTAAAAACTCTTATTACGGTGTGATACAAGAAATTTGAGAATTGGATTATTATTCTTTCACTATACTTGTGTTCAAATGTAAATGGATTAATAATCGTATTGGTGTTAAAGTTGATAAATATGGTTTTACACTTGTTGACCTTACAAGTGATGGTTATGCATCTGAACCATTTGTTCTTGCTAAACAAGTCACACAAGTGTTGTTTGTAGACGACCCGTGCAAACCAAGATACCACATCGTATTGCAAGGGAAACGGCGTATCCTTGGTGTGGATAAAGTCATTAACGAGGATGAATATGACCAATTTGATGACTTACCACCATTTTCTGTCGGTATTCAACCAATAAATGACATAATTGAAAGCAACACATACTTACGATCTGACCACAACGAAGGAACATATGTTGATAAACCACGTCAAACAAATCATCAAGGTTCGAATTATATATATATATATATATATATATTATTTACATATAAAGTTTTAAATTTTATTAGATACTAATATAATTTTATTTGTGCAGGTTAAAGCTATTTTTACCGATCCGATCATGAATATTTCACGAGCTGTATTGGTTCGTTTACACCCTTATCTTTGACTATCTAATATTTGTTACACTTTTCAATTAATGTTTATGTTTATTTATTTTTGTTTGTTTATGTTAATTCTGTTTATTGGAGAAGTTTTGTTTTAAATGAAACTAGAGATTTACCCGCGCGTTGCGGCGGGGTTAGCATACACGATATGCGCGCAGAGCCGACCCTTAAAAAGGGCAAACTGGACCCCTGCCCCGCGCCCGATCTTTTGAGGGGCTCAATTTTTTTTTTTTTTCATATTTTATATAAAAAAATTTATACCTATAAAGTTTAAATAAGCCTAATAGTCAAGCTAAAAAATTGAGCCAATTAAGTTTATAAAAGATTATAAAAAGTTTTTTATATAATTATGAATAGAGTTGTTGAAAATGCCCGAACCCGACCAACTCTACCATCACGCAAACCCCAGTAAGCTTAACAGGGCTGGGTTATTCTGGTTCAAAACGTTAGTTGGGTTATTCGGGATTAACCCAATATATTAATAGCGTCGCGTTTCAGGTATATTTTTAAAAATTAGTCGGGTCTCGGGTATATTTTTAAAATTCCGCCTGGTTTCAGGTTAACGTGAATACCTCAACTGGTTGCAACGGTTGTTCATCCTCTAACAGTAAATCAAAATGTGTGCAAAAGTTTTGATTGCTAGTTAACTAATTATTATTATTATTATTATTTAATTATTATATAATAGGTAGTATTAGAATTATATAATAATAATAATCATTATTAATTATTATTTAATAATTATTATTATTGTAGCCCTGCAATGGGTTGAAACCGATTTTGAGGGGTTTGAAACCGGTTTGGATCGGTTTAGGAACCGGTTTTGACGGTAAAATCTCGAACTTGTGCCAAACCGCTGGTTTTAACCGGTTTGGGAACCGGTTTGAATGGAACTGTTTGAGATCTGAGATCTGAGATCAACCAAATACCGGTTTGTAAACTGGTTTGTAAACCCAAACCGGTTTAAGATAAACAATTAGTATATTAGTATTAAATAATAAATTATTTAATTATTACTAATATTATATAATAATTATTATTTATTAAATATTTAATACGGCTTTGTGCTGCCGTTTTTTTTGACCAACATCGGATATAGATTACTTTTTAATATTTAATTAATATTAATAATATATAATAATCATTATTTAATTATTATTAATATTTAGTTATTATTACTATTCACTCGTAATGATGTCGTTTGTAAAATGTATATACCGGTTTGGATCGGTTTAGGAACCGGTTTTGACGGTAAAATCTCGAACTTGTGCCAAACCGCTGGTTTTAACCGGTTTGGGAACCGGTTTGAATGGAACTGGTTTGAGATCTGAGATCTGAGATCAACCAAATACCGGTTTGTAAACTGGTTTGTAAACCCAAACCGGTTTAAGATAAACAATTAGTATATTAGTATTAAATAATAAATTATTTAATTATTACTAATATTATATAATAATTATTATTTATTAATTATTTAATACGGCTTTGTGCTGCCGTTTTTTTTGACCAACATCGGATATAGATTATTTTTTAATATTTAATTAATATTAATAATATATAATAATCATTATTTAATTATTATTAATATTTAATTATTATTACTATTCACTCGTAATGATGTCGTTTGTAAAATGTATATATAGTAATTTTCATTTGTCTTAAATATTAAATTCACATATATTTAATATTCAATTCAATTGAAAAATAATATAAATAAAGAGTTAAGTACATAAGAGGTCCCTGTGATTTAGCCATATTTCACAAAAGGTCCCAACCTTTGAGAAACTACAATAAATGTCTAATATTTTGACGTGGATAAAAAAAATGGTCAATACTTTAACAAAAAATGTCCTTAAAGGTCCCTACTCTAGGTACATTTTTTGTTAAAGTATGGACATTTTTTGTTTAAATAGGGACCTTTTTTGTAAAAATAGGGACCTCTTTTATATTTTTTCAAAGGTTGGGACCTTTTGTGAAATATGGCTAAACCACAAGGACCTTTCATGTACTTAACTCATAAATAAATTTAAAAGTTTTAAAAATGTTAAATAAACCAAATGATATTATATTAAAATTTACAATACGTTTTACATTGTTAATAAACGGTGTTATTATAATTAATATTACATCAAAAAAATAAAAAAATGTCCGAGGCCTCAATCTATATCTATACTATATAATAAATAAAGGTTTTAAGAGAACACATGTCAAGTTTTTAGAATACCTAAAAGTTGGTTTTCCCGCCTCTCTCTCCTATTAAATATTTATATGTTATCTTTTATTAAATTTTGATTTTTTCACACACTATCTCTCCTATTAAATATTAATTTTTTATTAAAATTTAAATAATATAATTACACCATAAATAAATTCTTTATTTACTTACAAAGCATATTTGAAAACTATATAATATGTTAGTTAAAATAAATAATTTTAAAAATTTATTTATTTTACCTGTATAATACATATGTTTTTTCCTAGTTACCTGCATATTAAAAATAGGATGGCTAATGAACATGTCAGTTTTAATATTTTAACTTTGGCCACAAGGTTTTCAAACTTTTACCGTTTTGTTTGACTGATCATCACTTAAAACCCTACAACTCAAACCAAAAACACACAGCTCCGTTAAGATGCCACCGCCGATCGAGAATCAACAATCCAGACTTGCCTTGCTGGAAACGAGCGTGCGGCGTCGGCGGTCGCTGCAGGTGGAGAGTTGTCGGAAACGAGAGAAATCAAACTTTCACAGCTCCGTTGAAGACACCCACGACCTCCGATGGTCCGATAGATTTAGGGCTTTGCTTCTCTGCTGCCGTCGGCCATCACCATCCACCACTCTGTCGTGGAGACTTGCCGAAAACGAGAGAAATCAAACTTTCACAGCTCTGTTGAAGCTTGATCCACAAACGAGTAAGTATGATAAATCACTTGAATCATCATTACAAAAATTAGGTTGTTCTTTGAACATGACATTTTTTGTTAATCTAACTTCTAATGGTGATGCCTTTGTTTATGTAATATGATTTCAGCCAATATAGTTATTTGTTGAACGACATTGAATGAGCAGAACAAGAGAATCCACATGCAGATCATTCTAAAGATTTTCAGATTCAGATGTTTTGGTATTAATCAATAAACTTGAATTTTTGGCATTTATGATTTGGATATTTCCCCCCAACATTGGAAGAGAGGTAATATTTTGTACAGGGCTTGCTTTTTGTCACTGGAATTTGACATTGACATTGTTTATTTCAAGCTTTGGTACTTAAATCACTAGCCTTGTGTATTTTAGTGCCTTATTTTGATATGTTTTCAGACCTGATTCTAATTGCACAAATATTTGAATCTGAATACTTGGATTGGACATAGCTGGGTCACAAACTTAAATTTGTTTATCAGAGTGTAATATGTTAAGAATTTCCATTTGTATTGTATTTACTAATGTTATATCCATGGTTGTTTTAGAGTTTTATTCAATCACAATTCTTTTTTATGTAGGTCATACATGTTATTGCAACAAAAAGATGGATGAAAAGTTCATACGGAATTTTTTTATATTTGTTGTCAACTTATATTCTAAAATAAAAAGTTGGGAATTGATGTTTTAGTGATGAATGCAGGTGATGATTTTGGTTTCTGAGATTAAAAGCATTTGTATGAATTGGGAGGTTTTTAAATGATTAGGTATGTTTAAATCTTATATTCTAGCAAATGTTGCTGCGGTCATAGGTAAAATTGCACTATTGGATTTTAGCTAGAATTTACATATGCCACATCAACCAGTAGTGACACAGAGACCAAACCAATAGTATACTCTCAACAAGTTGCTAGAGTGGAATACAACCTGCAACTCATTTTTTTTTTTTTATGTTATGTATGTGCTCTTCTTCATTTGGTTCACCCATTTATGTATAAGATTGTGCACTTCATATATAGTTGGTTCTCATGAATCTAGGCTTGGTCTAGAAAATTTTTTTAAAGATACTTTTTCATAGAATAAATACAAAGAAATGGAGAGATTTAATGATTACATTTGTGTTATGAGTTTTGAATTTTATTTCTTTTTGTCATGATGAAAATTGAGATTTAAAACATTTCATTAGGTCATAATGGTAATCCTTTTGGATTTAAATTTAAATGTTTGCATCAATTTTGAAACTGACATTCTTATCCATTGGTGTCATCAGAAAGTTTATTAATTTGCTTGATAGAATTTGATTTTTATGGTATTAATTTGTGTTAAAACAGTGCAAAGGTGGGTAGTCCAAGGAACGGAGTTTATCATTTCATATAAACCAAAATGAGTAAGCCATTTCTTTTATTACAATACCAAAAAAAAAATAAGGCCTGCACCATTGACAGTAGGTTGCAAATAAAACTCTTATAGTCTTATTTCAGAATAAGAATTGTATTCAGCTTTTTTGTGAGAATGAATGGTATATGATTGCATGTTTCTCTACTCTCTTAAACTTTTTACACAAGTTATATTCCTATTTGTATTAGGAAACTTGCAATGTGGAGATGCTTTAATTTTGAATGTGGAGCCTGTCATGTATGTACAACTGACATTTTATTTCTTCGCTTCATATACTCAATATTGCTGGTAAATTATTTGTCAGGTATCTAATGATATTGCAGGTTTTGTCAGATGCAGGTCTTGCACAAGATGTAGTCAACAAGGTTAATAAATTGAGTGAAGAAACTTTGCGGTTAGAACCATTAGGTGATGACATACTTTACTATGCTTTGTACTAGGATTGTAAGCGATCCGATCCGATTCAAGCTGAGCCAAGCTAGGTTGGGCTTGCTTACAAACCGATCTTATTTAGTTATCATTTGTTATAATGCTGCTGCTTTCCCTTTTTTTTTCACCTTCACTGACAAATATTTTTTGTTATAAGCTTCAGCTGATTAATTACTTAGCAGAGCGAATGATTACTGCACAAATATTGCAGAAAAATGCTGTTATGCAAATGGTGGATAATAAGGTATGTATTAAAATATTACCATAATGCTTCAAACTACAACGCTCCAGATGTTTATTAAAGATTGATGCTTTTTTGTTGCTTTATTATACCATTCATTCCCACATTTTTTTATTTAAGATGGTGGGAACGACAGAAGAATGTCTACAACCTCTTAAATATATTCACATTAAATATTAGTCAAGATCTACTTCTTCACCTTCTCCTTTTGCAGGGAACCCACTTTTTAGTAAGCTTTTTTATGTGTTTTATCTTGATTTAGATGTGATTGTAGTATGATTTTTGGGTTTTTTTTATTTGAATTTTGATTGCTAGATTTATAAAATGGATGAACATGATCCAAGCTCTGCAATTCTTACTACATTTCTCGAAGCATCCAGATCCGCGATCTGGACCTGAACGACGTGGCAGGAGGCGATGAGCTCGCATGTAGGTGAAGATAGTAATCCTTCTAAATAACTGATACTCTACGGTATGCAACATTTTAGATTTGTTAATCTTTTAAATAATGTAATTTGAAATGAGTGATTCATATTAATTATGAGAAAATAAATGATTAAGATTTTTTGAAGGGTATTTTAGACATTTGCAAACTAACATAAATTTCATTTAATAAAAATCTACCTTATATTTTCAAACCTTTATATTTTTTATATACACTGTTATTTTTTATATAAAAAGTACACTATTAAAGTCATCTTATTTTTATTTTTAATTCAAGTATAGTCTTGTGAAATTCTTTTAAAGTGTTCGTAATTGCACTAATGTATACGAACTGTAACCTTAAATACATATCAATAACCAAACATATATAGACATATAAAACCATGATTTATGCAATTAAAACACATAACAATGCATGCAACTAGAAATAAAACTGAGAAAATAACTTCATATATGGTTTCAAGAGATTGGTTGCGGCTTGCATAATTGTTGATTTTTTAAGTCTTGCTTTTAATTTCCAGTTCTGCTGCGAGTAGATATGTACAAAAAATTGGTTAACCGATCCTTTCGCCCTTTAAGGTGAGTTTATCTACATATTTTTTTTTTCATTTTGCAAACTTTTATGGATGTTAATTTTTTTACCCGGTTTAACGCGCCGCATCGCGCGCGGGCTTAAACCTAGTTAAATTGAAATAGCCTCATCAAAAAGCCTCCAAAGTCCAAACCGCCTCAAGCTTCGTACAAAAGCGCGGTTATTAATATTATTTTTCCCTCCGATCATTTTCCGCCCCAAATTTACTCCACAAAATTACTCAAAATTACCTGAACGTGGTTGTTTGTGCGTGAGCGGCGATCAAGTGAACGGTTAGTGGTGTTGCAGCGGCTACTTGGTTGTGTGCGGCGGTGTGAACAAGTGGTTCGATCTGGTGTTGCGGTGGTAGATCGATCGAGTGAAAGGGTGGTTCCGGAGTGGTGGCGGACTGTGGAGTGAGTGAAGGTTTGTGGTGTTGTGGCGACGGCTTGGTTGTGTACGGCGGTGATAGTGAGCGGCTAGTAGTGAGCAACAACAGATT
This sequence comes from Mikania micrantha, assembly GCA_009363875.1. Classification (NCBI taxonomy): domain Eukaryota; kingdom Viridiplantae; phylum Streptophyta; class Magnoliopsida; order Asterales; family Asteraceae; genus Mikania; species Mikania micrantha. The sequence continues at coordinate 11,692,118 of CM018695.1, forward strand.
TTTTGTGCAAAGACAACATGTTTGGTGTATTTTGCCATAACTTTGATAGGGGATTTAGTTGGCTCAAGAAGTAAGGCTACACTTCAATGTTTTTAAATTTCAGCTTTATATATGTGTGTGTGAATGTGTTGCAAGGAGTGATTATTTGAGGTGGTTGTTGGATTTAAAAAATCCAAGTGGTCCCTATATGCATTATATGTTTGCAGATTGTTAGATTTAAAAAAATTCAAGTGGTCCGTATATGCGGTAATTGTATATATGTTTGCAGGTTGTTAGATTTAAAAACTTCAAGTGGTCCCATATGATATATGCAATAGTTGTATGTGGAGACTGACTATTTGAGGCGATTGTTAGACTTCAATGTTTTTGTATTAATTATTCAACTCATGCAGTAAGGTTACACTTCTTTTTTATAGTGCTTGCATTTATGCTTATAATTAGAGCTGGCATGATGGGCGGGTTGGCTAACGGGTCAGGATGGGTTCGGCTCAGTATGAGTCACCTAAAAAAATGGTTAAATTTGGTCCGGGTCAGAAGGGTTAAACTTACATAGTCATTTCAGAACCATTTAGCAGCTATATCATGTACATCAAATTTACAGAGTAATATTTTTAGTGATGCACATATTCATTTCAGAATCTATTACAATATCAATCTTAATCTATCATTTTCATATGATTAATACAAAAGGGCATCAAGTTAATTGTCTCAAATCTACTCCAAATGGACGTTCTATACTCTGATGACTAAAAGGGAAACATATGGATGTGTACATATAGAACCCAAAATCATCGAATTTTAAATTATAGGAAAATATCAACAATCTCTAATTGGTTAAAATAGGGTGGTGTCCTAGATTCTAATACCCATTTTAACCCATTTAATTTTTTTTATTAACCCAATATAACCCATTATGTGTAAAAATTAATCCATTTTGACCCAAGAAAAATCACATGGGTTTAGTTTGCCAGGCATACTTATAATATGTTGATATGCTATTTGTTTTCATTTAACCTATAGCTTGTGTTGTGTACGTTATTTTATTTAATAGTTATGTCTAGAAGGGGTAAGCGTGGTGTTTCTTCATGTTCAAAAAAATGCGGAGATAAAGATTATATTATTGAATTTAATGAAAATAATCAACCGATTGGAAGAAATTGCCAATGGTTTATGTCAAACTTTGCTTTAAAATGTAAGCAATTGTTGCCATATCATGTTGATTCAAAAAAAAACTTACCTCAAAAGATGTGGGCTGAGCCTTGGTTACAAATCAAGGTATTATATTTTATTTTATCTTTGAAGATTCTTATACATATTAAATATTTGTTAATTATTATATATAATCTTTTGTATGTTAATTTTTAGGACCTTTTCAATATTCAAAATGATGCGTCGAAAAATTATATGATTAAAAAAGCAAAAAAAATTCTTACCAATTTTAAGAGCAAGCTTGTTTCCGAGTATGTTAAGATAGGCAAACGTCCTTTTGACGTTACCTTTCTTGATCATGCCCATTGGGATGAGTTTTGTAAACAAAAGACAAGTGAATCATTTGTGGTATGTGTATAATCACATTTGTGGTATGTGTATTTGATTATGTTTATTATTACTATTATTGTTATTATTTACATATTTTTTTATAAGTATTGCTAATTGTTTGTTGATTTATGACAAGGCAAAAAGTAATAAAGCTAGAGCAAATGCAATGTCAAACAATAACTTTGCACGTGTTGAAAGGACTGGATTGGGTGAAAAATTTGATGTCATTTGGCTTCAACTTGATAAGAAATATGAATATTTAAAAAAAATTCAAGCTGAATGCACCAAATTGTGGATATTGAGTAAGGCGAAGAAAAATAAAGAAAATAAATGTTATGAACTTGATGAAGATGTGAAGGAAAAAATCCATAAGTTGGTAAATAAAAAAAATCAATAAGTCTTGCATATATTCACACATGTATATCCAATTAGCTAAATGTGTTGTTTTTTGTAGATGTGTGTTGAGAAGGAAATGATAAAGGATGGAACATATTTTGAAGGAAATGTTGATCCTTTAGTTAAAGTTTTAGGACCAGAGCATGGAGGGCGATCATGGACAGTTTCTTAGGTTATAGGTAATGAGATTTGTAATCATATGAATTTATATTAAATATATGTGCTAATGATTATGTATTTTTTGTATTGAGTTTACAGGTGCAACAAAGGTTCATGGAGGACTTTTTAAAGGTACTAAACATCGATCAAAAACTGATGTGAACCGACAGAGAGTCTCGGTTCAAAGGGTTGATGAGAGCCATGTTCCTCGTGGCTCTAGTTATGCGTATAGTGGACGACACATTAACTATCCACCTATCGAGGTAATATTTATAGGTTTGCAAATAAAAAAGTCATTTATACATATAGATACACGTATTATACTATTAAAAATGTTATATGATTTTGCAGAAAATAACATCATGTGACTTGTTATTTCCGTTCCAACCTAGTTTGGAATTGGTGGTGGCTAGATGACAAGCAGGGCCTTCTTTGGATCGGATCATGGAAATTTAATCAATGAAGACTGTGTCAAGATTCAAGTTGATATTGTCGTTGAAGGTTATGAAAAAAATGCCAGTTATTGATGTAACGCGAACTGATGAGATAATGTTTGTTGGAGATATGCTTCATCAGTTTATTCAATGGCCGAGATACGCATTAAAGGTATATCTTTTTATATATTGTATATTTGTCATATAAAATATTTATTTTAATATTTTTTGAATACTTGAAGCTTGTAAACAATGAGGCTACGGTGCTGTTTGTTTTTTGAAAAAACGTCTGCAAAGGTCTGCGAAACCTCTTTTGTCTGCGCCCCGCAGATCAAGGAAAGATGTAGGGTGTTTGTTTTCTCGCAGACATTTCATTAAAAAACGTCTGCGAGACATCTTCTTAGAGAAGACATGGACCATCCTCTTCAAACCTCTTCAAACCTCTTCTTTCATTACCCAGCCACCATCTCCATTCTCACCCTCTTCAAATGTCGCCCCCTTCTCATTCTCACCCCTGCGCTCCATCGTCTACAGCCACCGCCACCACCGCCTTCCACTGTTGCCCTTGAGTAACCACCACCACCACCGTATCCACGCTCACGACCACCACCAGCACCGCATCCGAGGTCACCACCTACACCTACATCACGTCTGCCGTAGCCACCACAGCCGCCACCGTAACCACCTGAAAATCGCAGTGGTTGGCGACGTCGCCGGCGAAGATAGAGTGAAACTATGAAAGCTTCGAGTCTCCGACGGTGGGTGGTGACAGCACGTAGATGGAGGAGCGACAACACACAAAAAGCCCTAGCAACCCTCGACTGTGAAAGCTCGACGGTGGGTGGTGCCAATCAGCTTCTATGGCGGCAATCAGCTTCCATTTCTGATACATTATGGGTTAAACATTACTGAATCAAAGGTCCAATCGGAAGCTGGTTTTATGGATCTAGTGTGGAGGCATGTTCGAACAAAACCCTTTAAAAAAGAGGTTTGTAGAAAGTAAAAACAAACCCTCTTTTTGTAGAGGTTTGAAGAGGTTTGGTCCACCTCTTCTATTAAAGAGGTTTGCAGACATGGTCCGCAGACTGCAGATGTTTTGCCTCTGAAAAAACAAACACCACCTACGAGTACAAGTTCATCAAGTCAAAGGGGCACCACGAGAAATGTATCGAGTCCGTGTTCTAGTTATAGAGTTGTCTCGCCACAAACACACAATAATGACAACTCAAGTTCACCTTATCGGCAACTACAGGTTTTCTATTCTAAATAAGTTTGATTTATCTAAATATTAAAACATCTTATTTTGTTATTTAGGATGAGGATTTCGATTTAGTTACACCACAACTACCATCAGAATATGAGCTTGGGCCAATGAGTTTTATGAATTTGGTAATTAATATATATATATATATATATATATATATATAAAACAATTCACAAACACACACACATATTAGTTATTTGTCATTTAACAACTTGTTTATTATTTATTTGTTAGTTAACACAGATGGAACACATTGAACCGCAAAATCTATATACACCCGAATTGCTATTTATTAATGCTCCCGACCCTGAACCAAAATTTATTGATCCAGAAATTAATATTTCTTTGGAAAAAATAAAGAAGAGACCTCTTTCAATCCGAAGTATAGTTGAAGTTCTATCAACTTACGTTGGTGATGAGAATGCAATTACATATTATTCACTCAACGGGATGTATGACGACACGTATGTTCAGGGTGTGTCATACAGGGAATTGTTACATCTATTTTGCAACGAGTGGCTTGATATCAGCGTTGTATACTTATTTACAATGTAAGTTGTTTTTGTTAGTGGTTTATATTATAGAATAACATCTTTGGATAACATTAAATTCATGAACTTTATTAATAATTATTTTTTCTTAATTTAAGGTATTTTTATGAGTTATCAAACTCTAAATGTGCATTTTTAAATCCACACGATATCGCGGGTGACGTGTGCATAAAAAAAATCCTAATCATGCTAAAGACCACATCCTAGAGATGTATTCGTTTCATAGCGACAAATAGAGGAGCACAAATCAGTTAACCGGTCGAAAACCGGTTTTGGAATAACCGAACCGGTTAACCGGTCAAAGGCTAGAAGCCGGTTTTTTCCAATAACCGGTTCGGTTAATAACCTGGCATTTTTGGCCGAATCTTTGTTTTTTTTTCATGTTTTTTATTATACATAAATTAGGGGGTTTCTTTTTTGTGTTTTTGTTAATTTATCACCGTTTAGAAATTAAATCAATTGTAAGTCTAAGTTACACAATCTGATGTAAGTAAGTGTAAGCAACTTACACTTACTTACACTTTGATTTAATTTCTAAACGGTGATGAATTCACAAAAACACAAAAAAGAAACCCCCTATTTATGTATAATAAAAACCATGACAAAAAAAAACAAAGATTCATGCAAAAAATGCGAGGGTTAACGGGTTAACGCTATAAGGAAGGGTTAACAATGGAACCATTTCCTATGTATGTATGCATTTTAATTCTAATTTGTATGCTTATTTGTTTTAGATTTGGAATGAAATGAAGTTTTTCACGCAAAAAGATATAGATTAAATGATCTTACAGTTAGTGCCACAAGTTGTTGATAATTTGTTTCCTAACTGGACATGACGTCATGACCGGTTAGGAAACAAATTATCAACAACTTGTGGCACCAACTGTAAGATCATTTGATCTATATCTTTTTGCGTGAAAACTTCATTTCATTCCAAATCTAAAACAAATAAGCATACAAATTAGAATTAAAATACATACATACATATACATGTATGTATACATAATTCATGAGACAAAGTATATAAATATTGAAAAAACACTTACATTTTCAGGAAAATTATGTTGATAAATGGTAACAACCTCATGCATGTGTATAACACAAAAGCCGCATTCCCAGGTGCTTCTTTGTTGTTTACACTACATTACATTAACAACTATTTACTTTAAAACAATAAAATAAATTATTAAAAAGTTATAATACTAAACATACCTTGACTAGTTCCCAATTTAATTTAACACCTAAGGCTTCTTCAACTATAAATGAAAATGCATAATTTTCTTTGCCCTTATGGTTGTTTATTGAATCAATAATCCAACCAATGACCACTGCAATAAATAAAATAAAAAATAATAATTAAATTATGTATGGAAGTACGGATGTATATATCTAATATTTTGTAAAAATATAAGTTACCTTGCTATATATGGAGCAACAAAAAATGTTTTGTCGCTATGAAACTAATACATCTCTAGGATGTGGTCTTTGGCATGATTAGGATTTTTTTTATGCACACGTCACCCGCGATATCGTGTGGATTTAAAAATGCACATTTAAAGTTTGATAACTCATAAAAATACCTTAAATTAAGAAAAAATAATTATTAATAAAGTTCATGAATTTAATGTTATCTAAAGATGTTATTGTATAATATAAACCACTAACAAAAACAACTTACATTGTAAATAAGTGTACAACGCTGATATCAAGCCACTCGTTGCAAAATAGATGTAACAATTCCCCGTATGACACACCCTGAACATACGTCTTGTCATATATCCCATTGGGTGAATAATATGTAATTGCATACTCATCACCAACGTAAGTTGATAGAACTTCAACTATACTTCGGATTGAAAGATGTCTCTTCTTTATTTTTTCCAAAGAAATATTAATTTCTGGATCAATAAATTTTGGTTCAGGGTCGGGAGCATTAATAAATAGCAATTCGGGTGTATATAGATTTTGCGGTTCAATGTGTTCCATCTGTGTTAACTAACAAATAAACAAGTTGTTAAATGACAAATAACTAATATGTGTGTTTGTGTTTGTTTGTGAATTGTTATATATATATATATATATATTAATTACCAAACTCATTGGCCTAAGCTCATATTCTGATGGTACTTGTGGTGCAATTGAATCGAAATCCTCATCCTAAATAACAAAATAAGATGTTTTAATATTTAGAAAAATCAAACTTATTTAGAATAGAAAACCTGTATTGGCCGATAAGGTGAACTTGAGTTGTCATTATTGTGTGTTTGTGGCGAGACAACTCTATAACTAGAACACGGACTCAATACATTTCTCGTGGTGCCTCTTTGACTTGATGAACTTGTACTCGTAGCCTCATTGTTTACAAGCTTCAAGTATTCAAAAAATATTAAAATAAATTTTATATATGACAAATATACAATATATAAAAAGATATACCTTTAATGCGTATCTCGGCCATTGAATAAACTGATGAAGCATATCTCCAACAAACATTATCTCATCAGTTCGCGTTACATCAATAACTGGCATTTTTTTCATAACCTTCAACGACAATATCAACTTGAATCTTGACACAGTCTTCATTGATTAAATTTCCATGATCCGATCCAAAGAAGGCCATGCTTGTCATCTATCCACCACCAATTCCAAACTAGGTTGGAACGGAAATAACAAGTCACATGATGTTATTTTCTGTAAAATCATATAACATTTTTAATAGTATAATATGTGTATCTATATGTATAAATGACTTTTTTATTTGCAAACCTATAAATATTACCTCGATAGGTGGATAGTTAATATGTCGTCCACTATACGCATAACTAGAGCCACGAGGAACATGGCTCTCATCAACCCTTTGAACCGAGACTCTCTGTCGGTTCACATCAGTTTTTGATCGATGTTTAGTACCTTAAAAAGTCCTCCATGAACCTTTGTTGCACCTGTAAACTCAATACAAAAAATACATAATCATTAGCACATATATTTAATATAAATTCATATGATTACAAATCTCATTACCTATAACCTAAAAAACTGTCCGTGATCGCCCTCCATGCTCTGTTCCTAAAACTTTAACTAAAGGATCAACATTTCCTTCAAAATATGTTCCATCCTTTATCATTTCCTTCTCAACACACATCTACAAAAAACAACACATTTAGCTAATTGGATATACATGTGTGAATATATGCAAGACTTGTTGATTTTTTTTATTTACCAACTTATGGATTTTTTCCTTCACATCTTCATCAAGTTCATAACATTTATTTTCTTTATTTTTCTTCGCCTGACTCAATATCCACAATTTGGTGCGTTCAGCTTGAACTTTTTTTAAATATTCATATTTCTTATCAAGTTAAGGTCAAATGACATCAAATTTTTCACCCAATCCAGCAAATCCAGTCCTTCCAACACGTGCAAATTTATTGTTTGACAATGCACTTGCTCTAGCTTTATTACTTTTTGCCTTGTCATAAATGAACAAACAATTAGCAATACTTATAAAAAAATATGTAAATAATAACAATAATAGTAATAATAAACATAATCAAATACACATACCACAAATGATTCGCGTGTCTTTTGTTTACAAAACTCATCCTAATGGGCATGATCAAGAAACGTATATACGTCAAAAGGACGTATGCCTATCTTAACGTACTCGGAAACAAGCTTGCTCTTAAAATTGGTAAGAATTTTTTTTGCTTTTTTCATCATATAATTTTTCGACGCATCATTTTGAAGATTGAAAAGATCCTAAAAATTAACATACAAAAGATTATATATAATAATTAACAAATATTTAATATGTATAAGAATCTTCAAAGATAAAATAAAATATAATACCTTGATTTGTAACCAAGGCTCATCCCACATCTCTTGAGGTAAGTTTTTTTTTTTGAATCAACATGATATGGCAACAATTGCTTACATTTTAAAGCAAAGTTTGACATAAACCATTGGCAATTTCTTCCAATCGGTTGATTATTTTCATTAAATTCAATAATATAATCTTTATCTCCGCATTTTTTTGAACATGAAGAAACACCACGCTTACCCCTTCTAGACATAACTATTAAATAAAATAACGTACACAACACAAGCTATAGGTTAAATGAAAACAAATAGCATATCAACATATTATAAGTATGCCTGGCAAACTAAACCCATGTGATTTTTCTTGGGTCAAAATGGATTAATTTTTACACATAATGGGTTATATTGGGTTAATAAAAAAAATTAAATGGGTTAAAATGGGTATTAGAATCTAGGACACCACCCTATTTCACTTCCATAATCTAACCAATTAGAGCTTGTTGATATTTTCCTATAATTTAAAATTCGATGTTTTTGGGTTCTATATGTACACATCCATATGTTTCCCTTTTAGTCAACAGAGTATAGAACGTCAACTTGGAGTAGATTTGAGACAAATTACTTGATGCCCTTTTGTATTAATCATATGAGAATAATAGATTAAGATTGATATTGTAATAGGTTCTGAGATGAATATGTGCATCATTAAAAATATTACTCTGTAAATTTGATGTACATGATATGGCTGCTAAATGGTTCTGAAATGACTATGTAAGTTTGACCCTTCTGACCCGGACCAAATTTAACCATTTTTTTAGGTGACTCATACTGAGCCGAACCCATCTTGACCCGTTAGCCAACCCGCCCATCATGTCAGCTCTAATTATAAGCATAAATGCAAGCACTATAAAAAGAAGTGTAACCTTACTGCATGAGTTGAATAATCAATACAAAAACATTGAAGTCTAACAATCGCCTCAAATAGCCGGTCTCCACATACAACTATTGCATATATCATATGGGACCACTTGAAGTTTTTAAATCTAACAACCTGCAAACATATATACAATTACTGCATATACGGACCACTTGAATTTTTTTAAATCTAACAATATATATAAAGCTGAAATTTAAAAACATTGAAGTGTACTTGGATTTTTAAAACCAACAACCACCTCAAATAATCACTCCTTGCAACACATTCACATACACACACATATATTTAAAGCTGAAATTTAAAAACATTGAAGTGTAGCCTTACTTCTTGAGCCAACTAAATCCCCTATCAAAGTTATGGCAAAATACACCAAACCTGTTGTCTTTGCACAAAAAATCTGTTGTTGCTCACTACTAGCCGCTCACTATCACCGCCGTACACAACCAAGCCGTCGCCACAACACCACAAACCGTCACTCACTCCAAAGTCCGCCACCACTCCGAAGCGTATCCTTCAACAATACTACCCTCAGGTCGATTATGATTTTTTACGTAACCTTTTAAGAAACACATATATCTTTCAAAAGGGTACATGTAACGCATAAATACAGGACCGCAAGCCTTGATTTCTCCAATGATATGAGACATCAAGTGAACCATCATATCAAAAAAAGACGGTAGAAAGTACATTTCTAATTCACATAGCGTGATTATAACTTCTTTATGCCATGTATCGAGTGACTCTAGATCAATTACTTTCGAGTGAATCATGTTAAAAAAAAACAAAGTTTTGTTATTGTATGTCTGATTCTCTGGTAAAATTTCACAAACTGCAATAGGAATCATATAAGTCATCAAAACATGACAATCATGAGACTTCATACCAAGCAATTTAGAGCCTTTCATCGACACCAATCTTTTGATGTTGGCAGAATAATTAGATGGAACTTTAATTTCATGTAAACATTTACAAAATTTTCTTTTTTCTTCTTTCGACATAGTATAGCAAGCAGGTGGCAGAAAAATACTATTGCCTATCTCAACAGGACCAAGCTCTTTACGTATTCCCATGTCCACCATGTCTTTAAGAACATTAATACAATCTTTACTTTTCCCAGGAATGTTTACCAATAAGCCCAACAAGCTGTCACATACATTTTTTTCAATATGCATAACATCTAAGCAATGTCTAACATCCAAGTGCTTCCAATAAGGTAAATCCCAAAAGATAGATCTTTTTTTCTAGATGGCTTCTTTTTCACGACGACTTCTTTTTCCCAAAACAGTATTTAGTTTTTCAACTCTTGAGAATGCATCAAAAACGTTTCCTCATCGTTCGTTGCTCTGTACTTCCGTCAAACTCGACTTTTTGCTTACGAAAAATGTGACCAACCGGAAGTAATCTTCGATGTCCCATGTATATCGTTTTTTTTGCAGTTTTTTAACCAGATTGAATTTGTCTCGTCTTCACAAATAGGACAAGCTTTCTTACCTTTTGTACTGTATCATGATGAATTACCGTATGCTGGAAAATCACTTATTGTGCAAAAAATCATGCCTCGTAAATTCAAATTTTCTTTCTTGTATGCATCATACACGAGCACACCTGAACTCCATAGGGACTTTAAATCATCAATCAACGGAGACAAATAAACATCAATGTCATTTCCAGGTCGTTTTGGACCTTGAATTAAGAATGTAATCATAATATACTTTCGTTTTGATGCCGTCAGAACTAAGTCCAAACCGTATATTTCGAATCTCGTTAGAAAATTCATGATATTTGATATCAATATTTCTCCACTGGGGTGAATCCGCCACATGTCTTAAATTTCCGTCGTTTATACGACCATCCTTATGCCATCGTAACAATTGTGCCTCATTTTCATTTGAGAATAATCGTTTTAATCTTGGTATTATAGGAAAATACCACAAAAGTTTAGCGGCTGGTCCATTTTTCGTCACATCATCGTCCACTTCATCCGTTTTGTTTTTACGTTTGTATCTGGATGCACCACATGTACCACATATATGTTCATTCTCGAATTCCTTTCTATACAACATACAATCATTTGGTCACATGTATTCTTTCAACTTTCAAACCCATTGGACACATTAATTTTTTTGCTTGGTATGTTGAAATTGGTAACTCATTACCGTCTGGAAGCATGTCATGCAAAATAACTAAGAGATTTGTGAAACTCTTGTCACTCCATCCATAAATTGACTTTAAGTTAAACAACTTTAACACTGCACTAAGCTTTGAAAACTTTTCACAACCCGGATATAATGGTTTTTCTGCATCTTCAAACAAAGCATGTAATTTTGTTTGGTCATTATCAGTAACATTATTCTCTAGATCATGTAACATTTCACTTAAATTGTCATTGGGATCAGTTGAAGGGTCCTCATTTTCATCAATATGTGAATCGTTGTTCTCTATAAATCACTGTGTAAGTTTATCGACGACGTGCTATGAGAAGTACGTGATCCTCCATGCATTTACCAACAAGTGTATCTAGGCATAAATCCATGCTTCATTAAATGAAACTCTATTTCCATTATAGCATCAAATCTTTTAAAGTTTTTACAAATCATACAAGGACAACAAATCGTTCCATTGCCTTTATTCCCCCGATTAACTTCAGTAGCTTTGAGAAAATTTTGAATGCCCTCTGTATATACGTTGAGGAAGTACGTGCAGTATGGTACATCCAATTACTTCGATCCATCTGAATTTTATCTCTATTAGATAAATTTCAGACGAGTATATACTAAAGGTTATCTTAATATAAAACTAACAAGTAAATGTATGAACAATTCATAATCAATATATCATATACCTGCCAATCTTGACCTAATATCAAGATAAATTTATAGAATTTGGTAAACAATTATTGTATTTTGGGTTGAAATAAGCAACATTATGACATACTGAGGATTGAGATGGATAACACCTTAACACAAAGCGGGAACCCATAGAAGAAAGCGACAGGTTGTGGAACTAGTGTTCGTGGGCTGCTGCACGGGCTCCTTTGTTGTCAAGTAGATGTTTTGCAATCGAATCCACGCCTCGTAAGCGGTGGATTTGGCAACAAGAATGCGAACCAGCAATTCGTTTGATATCGATCTGTAGATCCATTGCAAAACGATGGCGTCGAGTTTCACCCAGTCGCTATATGTGGGATCGGTCGGCGCCGGTGGTGCTGTTCTGTCGATATGTGATTCGACGTCGTAGCCTTGCGTATGGAGGGTGAACAACTTGACCCATGAGGAGTAAGTCACCGTAGTGTCATCAAGAACCCGTACTTTGCGTTGTATATCCGTAACTTGATGAAGAATGATTCAAAGCTGGTTTTTAGGATCTTTGGTCGTGGAGGCCGGAAACTGAATTTTGCATCCTTGGTGGCTAATATTTCATGTGGTGTTTGGGTTAATGCTGTAAAATGTATGTGCATGTCTTTGTCTTCCCGAGACGTGCTGTGAGGAGGACGTGACCTCTCGTAGGGCTTCCTGGATTCAGAGGAGTGGCTCAATGACCTTTCAACAAATGGCTGGAACCGTGTTTTTTTGCTTTTGCTCTTCCGACTTCCAGTTACCACTTCTGTTCTTCCGATGTTTTTCAAGGCTTTGCGTGGCTTCCTTTCCTCGAATGAAAGCCTTTGACCTTTCTAACGTTTCCTCGATTGTTCTTGGCACTGTTTTGTTGAGGTCCTCCACCAATTGTATGGGTCTTATTCCGTGCATGAAGCCGGAAATGCGCATTTGCTTGGTGGCTCCCCTAATGCTGAGCCCTTCCACTTTATATCTTTCCATGAAAGCCTGTAGGTCCTCATCTTCTCTTTGTTTTATATTGGGAATGGCCATTGGATTCTTAGTATACTTTTTCTGCTACATAAAATAAGCGAGGAAACCTTGGCTTAATTCTTCAAAGCTATCTACGCTTTCGTTCAGCAAACTATTAAACCAAAGGCGAGCAGGTACTGTGAGTGTTCGAGCAAACATGTGACACCACACAGGCATCGACCACCTTTCCACTAGAGCGGCCCCGGTAAAAAGTTCAAAGTGATCATTTGGGTCTCCAAGGACGTCGTATAGAGTTACATTAGAGGGCATCTTCGTTCTTTCTGGGAACATGAAGCCGGATATTCGGGGAGTGAATTTCGAGGACATCTTCGGAACATATGGCTGTGACAAGTCATAAAAGGGGTCCACATGTGTGTGGATGGTGGTGGAGGTTCTTGGCCCACTTGTGTAGAAAGGAGGTTGAGGCACTCACCGAAAATGGTGGGAAAGGTGGTAGGGGATTTGGTATTGAGGGGAATGTGTGATCCGTGATGAAGGGAAAACTTGTTGCAAACGGGTAGGTATTGGTTCCCATGGGTACTGAGGTGGAGCCTTGCGGGGGCATGGAGGAAAAGAGTGTTGTATTTGCCAGAAGGGCCTGTGCTTCGGTTGTGCTAGGGGGAATCACCAAAGTTACTGAGTGAGTGGGGTTACCTTCTAGGGCGGTGTTCTGGGGGGTCTCGGCTTCGTCTTCATAATCTAGACGCACTCGCACACCCTAAAGCCTTTCTTCTCGCACATATTCTTTCATGAGCTCTTGGAGTTTGGAAAAGTTTTCACGAATCCCTTCGGGAGTCAACTCCATCGTGTCCTTGATCTCCGGTGGTTCGACAGCCATGAAGGGAGATCAAGATCGAGGAATAGATTCATCTCGGATAGGAGCACCCTCTGCCATGGGTAACTTATCGGGAGTTTAAGGCCAATAGAGAAAGACACGTAGTAATGCAGTGTAGTGTCCCACGGATGGCGCCACTTGTTGAAACAACGATTCTGCTTGGCCTTCCTGGTTTATCCCGTCCACAGCCTGAGAGTACCTGCAACCAAATACCGTTAGTCTCACCATAGGGAGGTGTCCCTGCGATCAGCCTCCGGCGTGAGAATAAGTATTCGTTCACAAGAAAGAGTATTAAATGTGTTTGAGAGAGTTAATTGTGTCCAACTACCTGAACAGGGAGTTGGAATTTATAACCTTGGAGAGGCTTAGAGTGTCCAACTTTGTCCACCGTGTAATTCCTTTTATGGAAGGCGATCTTCTGATTATCCCTTGGTCTATCTTTTATTCTATTTCTAGTTCTCTAGAGTTGAATGCTGCTACTGTTTGTCAGGAATGACTTCTATCGCCTGTTTATGATTTGACATGCAGATCTTATCTTTTTGCCATCACATCTGAGCTCAGTCTTCGACGTATTGCCTTGGAGAAGAAGCTGGAGAACCTTACGTGGGCAGGATAAGTTATCCTGTCCATAATGGGCTTCCTTATATTCCCTGGTCAGGACATGCCATCCTTACCGTAAGCCATTTTTATGGACGGGATATATTGTCCTGTTCATATTGGTTCTACCCCCGTCATCAGTGCACAATTAAAAGTAACGAGACAGGCAAGAACCTGATGCAAGTGTCCGTAGCCAGCAACAACATGTTTGTTCTTGATGCAACATGTAATTTCACTGCTCAAGATACTTCTTTTAACATGCATGATGCTGAAATGCTTAAATGGCACTATAGATATGGTCATTTCAGCTTTGCTGGTCTCAAACAGTTGCATGACCATGGAATGGTTTGTGGACTCCCAAAAATCAATACTTCCATAATGTGTGAAGCTTGCATTACAGGAAAACAAACAAGACTTCCATTTAAGTCTTCATCTTGGCGTGCAAAAACCAAACTAGAGCTTTGTCACACTGATCTGTGTGGTTCTATTGATGGATGGGGTTTGGAATGGTGTTTATATGGTTTTAATGTTTAATTTTAATGATATTTGAGTATGTAATTGCTTCGAATTAGATTGCTACGCGTTTATTGTGTTTTTCAGGTTAAATACAAAGAATCGAAGCAATTATACAAGTTTGAGGTGAATGGAAAGTGAAGAGAAAGGGTTTGAGAAGATAGAGGATGGAAGTATGAGATCGTGAAACTTTACGGCGCGTAAAACGAAGGCCGAATGGAGAAGATATCTTAAAAATAAAAAGTGAAGTAAAGTTACTGCAACAGCCTACAGTGCTGATGGAGGCTACAGCAAATCTTATCAGAAAACAGTTGTTGTAAGCTACAGTGCTGATGGAGGCTACAACAAATTTGATCAGAAAACAGTTTCTGTAAGCTACAGTATTGCTGGAGGCTCCTGCAGTTACGAAAATCAGGTTTTGAAATACGAATTTTTTTAGGGTTTTTGGCATTCCATCCTCACTCTAAAAGCGAGAGGCGACTTGGGGACAACTTTTGGAAGCAATATCAAAGCCAATTCATCATTCTAATCCATTCCATCATCAATCCATCATCCAATATGCAGATCCAAATCATGATTGAAGATCAATTCTTGAAGATGAGGGGCTAATTTCTTCGTGGTTTCCTCCGGGTGGAGGATTCTTGTAAGTAGATGATTTGATTTAGTTTTCAATCTTGTTTGGGACATGCAATCTAAGCATTCGATGCTTTTTGCTAGTTGTGTTTGATTATTTGATTGAAAACGATTGGATTTGATTTGAACCTTAATCATTGCTTTTCAATTCCTAAGAGTTCTAGTAATTAGGATATATTAAGTTGTGTTTTGGGTTGATTAGATTCAATTGATGTTCTTGTGATAATCTTCCATTGTTTTACAATCGAAGCAAATGGTCCTTGCGTATCACAATCGAATAATTCACACGTTCATGTCTATGTGAATGCCCAATTGAAAACTAAAGTAAATTTCTATCTTTGAATCCAAATCCCGGAGGAATCACCCTTTTTCATTATTGTGTAAAACCATTTTAGTTAATTGCAATTGATTTTCAAGCTTAACAAACGAACTCTTTAATTCAAGTTTACATTTTCTGTTTTAGTTAAGTTTAGTTCACAAATCAAGTAACAATTACACCATCCACATAAACTCTTCGTGGTTCGACACCCGACATACTCTAACTAATAAGGTAGTTGGAGACCGAGTTTTAACTCTATTTTTGACCGATCCTTCGACGTCGGTCACCTATGCAGGTTCCCAGCCTAGGTCACAGTTTGTATTATTTATTGTTCATAGATGACCTGACACGAATGTGTTAGGGTGTATTTTTTGACTAACAAAAATGATGCATTTGTGAAGTTCAAGTCATTTAAAGTTATGATTGAAAAAGAAAGTGGTTGTGTCATTAAAGTTCTCCGATCCGATAGGGGAGGAGAATTTTGCTCCAAGAGTTTAATGCATATAGTGAGGAAGTAGGAATAAAACGAGAGCTAACTGTTGCTTATACACCTCAACACAATGAGGTTGTGGAAAGAAAGAACCGAATGGTTATGAATTTAACCAGAAGCATGTTGAAAGAACTTGATCTCCCCAATTTTCTGTGGGCAAAAACAGTAGCAGCAGCTGTGTATGTAATAAATCGATCTCCTACAAAAGCTCTCATTAAGCAAACTCCAATAGAAGCATGGACAAGTCAGAAACCTGTCATCTCTCGTATGAAAATTTTTGGTTGTGTTGCTTACGGGTTGATTCCCTCTCCTTCGAAAAATACTAGATAACAACTCAGAAAACAATATTTTTCTTGGGTACTCTAGCCAAAGCTAAGGCTATCGATCATATAACCCAAACACTAAAAAGTTTTCAAAGATGTAGTGTTTCTTGAAGACACTAAATGGTCATGGAATGATGACAAAATCCGTACAGACACACCATACATTGACCCATTTCCTATTGATAGTACATCTTTTTTGTCCACTCCAACTAATGGGTCAATATCACAACCTGCTACTCATAGTATCTCAGAACCTAGCTCATCTCATATGTCCCATTCTCTAGATAATGACCATATCATAAATGTTCCATCACCTCCATTAATTTTTTTTTTGAAAGGCAATTAAACTGTCTCTTCGTGCTACCTTCAGTTATCCTGGTGATTGATAGCTAAGATCGATTCCTCGATCTCCGACCTGAGACACGTGTGCCCCCAGATGCGCGAGAACCGGATGGAATCCGTAAACCCTCGCCCCCCATTAGGTTCGAACCTGGGATTAAAACCCTGATTCGTTCCTTCACCTGGATATCCATTAAATTGCTCCCAACAAGGTTTGAACCCATGACCTCCACATTGGGAGGGCCCCACATGCTACTCTTGAACCTGAGCCTTCCAAACGAATTTCAAAACCTCCAACATGGCACAAAGATTATTATATTGGTGAATGTATTTATGATGAAGGTGAGGTAACTACTTGCCAATTTGCACTTAATATTTCTGACCCACTTACTTACACAGAAGCTGCAAAACATAATAAATGGCAAGAAGCAATGTGTTCAGAATTGTTGGCTATTGAATGTAATCAGAAATGGCAACTGGTATCTCTTCCACCTGGAAAAAATTTGGTTGGAGTTAAGTGGCTGTTCAAGACTAAACTTGGGTCTAATGGTGAGGTGATAAAGTATAAAGCTAGGTTGGAAGCTAGGTTGGTGGCCAAGGGTTATTTGCAACAACAAGGTATTGACTTTCAAGAAACATTTGCTCTGGTAGCATGCTTTGAGACTATTAGAGTTATTCTTGCTGTTGCTGCTCAAATGGGTTGGAAGCTTCATCATATGGATGTGAAGTCAGCTTTTTTAAATGGTGAATTATCTGAAGAAATCTATATAGAACAGCCAGAAGGATTTATTGTACCCGAAAAACCTTTCATGGTGTACAAGTTAAGAAAAGCTCTGTATGGTTTAAAACAGGCTTGAAGATGACATTATTTGTACATCCTCTTGTGATACAATGGTCACTGAATTTAAGCAGGGAATGAAGATGGCTTTTGAAATGACTGATATGGGGTTTCTTTGCTATTTTTTGGGTCTTGAAATTGAGCAGAGTATGAAAGGCATATTTTTGTCTCAACAAAAATATGCTCACACTCTCTTGGATCGATTTGGAATGAAGAAGTGTAAAGAAGAAAATACTCCTATGAACTGCAATGAAAAACTTCTAGTTGATGATGGAGCTGATAAGGTGAATGAAGAAGTGTACCTGAGCTTGGCAGGAGGGCTTATTTATTTAACACATTCTAGGCCAGACTTAGCCTTTGCTGTAAGTCTAGTCTCAAGGTTTATGCAACAACCATCAAAGATTCACTTTGGAGCTGCTAAAAGAATTCTAAGGTACTTCAAGCTATGGTATATGGTACAAGAAAAACCAAGGAATTAAGTTGCTAGGGTATGGTGATAGTGACTGGGCCAGTTGTGTTGATGATCGGAAAAGTCTCTCTGCTTATATATCAGCCACTGGAGCCACCTGTCAAGCAATCTGGTTAAGGAGAAGTTTGGAGGAACTTGGATTCAAACAAGAAGATCCAACAGTGATTTATTGTGATAATAAATCAGCCATCAATTTGTCCAAGAATCCTATCTTACATAGTCGTTCTAAGCACATTGAGTTAAGATATCATTTTATTAGAGAAATGGTCACGAAGAAGCAAGTAAGTTTAGAGTATTGCAGCACTCATCATCAACTTGCAGATGTGCTAACGAAGGCATTATCAATGGAGAAGTTTGTGTACTTTAGACATAAGCTTGGAGTAATGAAGCTTGAATCAAGGAGGGATGATGAAGAATGATTCAAAGCTGGTTTTCAGGATCTTTTGTTAAAGTCATGCACGTGGGTAGTTTGTTTTTTAATAGGAGGGGTTATCTACACACCCTAAAAATATATTTAACACCTCCTGTCAAGTATATGCCTCGTATTGGTCACTACGGGGCGTATAAGGGTCCAATCATTAACACCACCCTTTTTAATTCAATAAGAGTTAACGGCTAGTATGTTTACTTCTCCTAGTCTCTAGGGTTGTTTCAGTATTTTTAGTACTTTTCTTTACTATTTAAATAAGAGTTGTTCTCTATGTAATCGCATGCACTCATTCATTATCGACACAAAAAGATCTCTGGGTACAAAAATTGTGCTTCTTTTTCTTGTTTTTTCATCATTGTAATTGTGATATCTAAACTCTAATACCAACATAACTGCGTATGCGGGATGCAAGGACTTGAGGGTTGATGATGAAGAAGACTCATGTTTATCACCCATGGATCGTGATTAGGGATCTGGTATGGGAAAGAAAGGGGAAAAAAATTGAAGAAGGTAGGGTTTAGAACGTGGCTCTGATTACCATGTAAGAGATTCCAAATGATCGATGCTCCATTCATGATACTAATGTCATACATATACAATGGGATACTCAAGATAAAATGAAACTACAAATATATATCCTTAATTTATGCTATCTATATTGACTAATTATATGCAATTATTTATAACAATATATTTACTATATATGTACAGCTAATAAAGAATTCTTTTTCTGAGTCAACAAGACAAATTAAATGAAGAAGAACAATTTCAGATGAGCAAAAACAAGATCAAAGATTCCAAGTTTAGATGGAGAAGAACAAGTTGAATGAGCCGTTATCAAGTTCAGACGACCTATGTCGATCCTTAGCCGATTGAGACTTAGATTTTTGTAATATATGTTTTTCTTTTTCTTTTTTTTAATGCAAACTTGTACCTCTACATGTGATTGTACATTGTCTATTTGTCTCTAATATAAGTAGTTTATTTCATTTTATGGTAAGTATAGATGTTTGTGTAAAAGACAAGTGTGTGCGTGTGTATGTTTTTACAATTGTCATCAATAATGCTACCATTTGTTATGTGTTCTTGAAATTAAAATTAACAACTCGTTGGTTTGATTCTGCCATTCTTGCAGGTGATTCTTATTTGAATCTCAAATACAAAATACCATTATTGATCGGTCCTAACGAAGACGATGGTGGACGACCCAATACTAGTGGTGAGGAAGGTAGTCAGTTAGGAAACAACGCATGATCATGGCGAGGATGAAGGTGGGAACCAAAGGGTTGAGGTAGAGTTTCCTGATAAGCCACATAGGAAGCATGAAAGGGTGTCTAGGAACTAGAGCTGGCAAAATGGGTACATTTTAAGACACAATTAGACCTGATTAACAAAAAAAATACTATTTAATTTTATACATTTTTAAAAATAATAAAAAATAAGAGACTAGAATTTATCATTTTTCTTTTTTGATACATAAAATATAGAACTGTCATGCTTAAATCATCAAATCAAGTGTTAAACAAGTCGTTTTTATGTTTTACATTTGCATTAATCGTGTCGTCTGAAACCCGTTAATACTCGTTTTGTCAGCCTTACTCGAAACTTTACATTTGAAACCGCAGGCCAATTAGTACAAAAAGAATGATTCCACTTCCTTAGATGAACACGTCGTCTATCTTGTGGCTTTCCCTACTATGATTACTAATACCAACACTAGGCCCAATCCAAGGAAACGTCCAAGATTGGAAATGCTAGACTAGAATGGACTATCTATAGGGTTGTTCAAAAAGCTCACGACTCGAGTCTCGTTCGAAAAAGGCTCGAAAAGAACTCAGCTCGAAAAAATCTCGTTAAAGGGTTGGCTCGGTTCGTGGCTCGACTTAATTTTTAATATATATATATATATATATATATATATAAAGATCAAATAAAAAGTATATTTTGCCTAAGAAGGCTAAGAATGATTTTTAAAATCTCCAAAACCGACCCAAACGAACTCCGATTCAACTCATTTCGATGGCATTGGAACCGTTTTATCGAACCCTACAATTTTAGCTTTTAAGTTTTCGTTTTAACAACTAGATTTAAATTTTAGGTTTTAGGGTTTGATTTTTAGCTTTTAAGTTTTATCTTTATGTTAAATATTTGTTTTTAAAGTTTTGGTTTTAGTATTAAGGTTTATTGTTTATGATTTAAGGTTTGGGTTTTAGGGTTCGACAAGCCGGTTCCAATGATGCAAAAATGAATTCAATTGAGGTTTGTTTGAGTCGGTTTTCGAGTTTTTGAAAATCCTTCTTAGCATTCTTAGACAAAATAGACTTTTTAGGGAACCTTACCCTATATACATATATTAAATTATATACACACACATATATATTATATTACACACACATACATATATATTATACATAATATATATATACCATATCTTATACACGTATGTGTGTGTGTGTGTATATAGGTAAAGTGGAGGAAAAAACAAAAAAAAAACGAGCGGGCTCGTGGCTCGAGATTTTTACGAGTCGAGCTAGAGCCAGAATTTTTGGCTCGAAAGAAATTTTGGCTCGGCTCGGGCTCGGCTTTACAATCCACGAGCCGAGTTGGATTCAGGCCTGACTCGGCTCGGCTCGGCTCGATTACAGCCCTAACTATCTCTAATCTAGGAACATCATATTATTCATATGAGACAAATTTTTACACATTCTTGTTATGGCCGGACCCCTTATGTTTTCTTGAAATAGAAAACCACAACTTGTTGGTTTGATTCTGCCATTCTTTGAGATAATTCTTCTTTGAATCTCAAAGATCAAATATCAAGATTGATTGATCGTGACAAGTGGTATTGAGAAATTATATTTTGGCAGTTTTTGTATTTTATTGTGATTTTGTTTTCGACTAGTAAGTCTTGATTCTCGATTTTTATTGTTGGTAATAGAACAAGTATGGAAATGAAAAAGAAAGACTAGAAAAAGAAAGTATAAAACCATAAAAATCAAAACTCCAAAACTTGGACATGATAAAATTGTGGACTAAAATCATAAATAACTTACGAAATTGATAAAACAAATCTTTACTAGTAAGTAGCAACCAATTTCAGACCTTCAACCGTGTTGTTGAAACCGATTGCATGCAAATACTAAAGATATCAATCCTGACTTCTCTGAGTCAAACATATAAATTTTTTAACTCTCTTGTTAAAATCAATTTCAAAATCTGAAACCCTAAAACAAAATGATGGCTATAAAAAGAGATAATGATATTCAACAAACCAATAATCCTCCAAGACTTGTTTCTGCATCCGAGTACTCTATGTTGTAACAACTGGTTTAAACAGTCATACGTGTTTTATCATAAAAATAAATGTGTCATAAAATTTTGTTGTGTTATGATATAATAATACGCATGATGTATTAAAGTTAACAAGTAACCAACTGAATTACGTCGGATAAATTAGTAAACTAATAAAAAGCTTAAGGGACTAAATTTACCAAATTCACAAAGTTGTTATAAAAGGGGATAAGACCATTGACTTGGTCAAAATCCAGATTTCTCTTCTATGAGAGTCAGAGAAGGAGGAGAAGACAACTAGCAAAACCTAGCTCCATTTGTGTTGATTCTTGGCTCAAATTCAGAATTTAAGTCTTAATCCTACTCTTTGGTGGGTTCTCATAGCTTTTAGGTGAGTTTAGCTTTTTATTTGATGTTGATTTGAAGCTCACGTGATGAACAAAGTTGGGGTTTAGCCTCATTTATGAAATTAGTTGTTTAAACAAGTTAGAAATCATCATTCACTTATTATGTGTTGGAAACAATCAAACTATTAGTTATTGTTAATTTGAATTGGATGGGATTTGGGTAACTTAAGAAGTTATGTAGAAATCATTTCATTGGTGTTTGATAACTAGTAGGACTGTTTATGTCATGGTTTGAAAGATTTATGCATCAAATTTAACTAATCTTTTGTAAAAATGGCTAAATAGGTGATTTTGGGAGTTGTAAGTGAAATTGATTAATGTTTAAACATTAACAAGATTAGTTGACTTCAATGGTGCATACAAAGTGTTTGACAAAATGCTTGACATGGGAATTCTATGTTAATAATGTTCATAGGTTGATTAAGAATGGAAAATTGACTTCCAATTATCACATAGTAATACATGGGACTCAAATGGGTCAAATTGGTTTGAATCAATGTGAATATGTGTTATATGGGTGTTAAAACTAGTTGTATATGTGCCTTGCAACTATGTGATGGTAGTGGAAGTCAAGGTAATAGACATAGAGCTGAAAAGGAGCTCATAGTTGTTACTCCATCATTAGATGTCACACCCCGAGCCGGCGGGTTGGATCGACTTCCCAGTCGGGCGGAAGGTTCCCGGGGCGCGATATCGTTAATGATAATCGGAATGATCAGATTGTTTACATTGCACATTATGTATAAATAAGAAACTACTAAATGAAAATAGAATTACAAAGTTAAATTACATCAATCTAGTTCATAATTTAACAATGTAAATCTACTGTCAACATCATAATCTTCAATCTTGTATCTGCACAAGATATACAAAATAAATCTGTAAATGATGTTTCAAAAATATGCAGGTCCAAAAAGCTAGGTCCTCTAACTGGTATCCTAGTCCAAAAGAAATAACTCCTTAGTTGACCTGTTCATCACATGAGAAGTCATGCAAAAATAAAGTCAACACATGGTTGGTGAGTTAATATAGTTTTATGAAAAATGAGTTTGAATAACCTGAATGACAACCTTAACATCACCATTAACCACCTATAGCATCCAGTTCAGTATGCGTATATATAGAGCATATGTAGGGTCGAACTTACAGCCCGCCCAGCCTCCGTCCCACCACATTTGTAGAAATATAATATTAAATGTGTTATAGCATCCACCGTTGTTTAGATTGTTGGGTGGAGGGAGAGCTAAAGCAGCATTGTTGACTGCTTGGTTTGGTGTCATCCTGCATTGCTGGACCCAATGTCCCTTTCGTCCACATCCCGTGCAATGACGACATTTATTGCTTGTAGCATGATGATACTGGCACTTGGAACACAGAGGGTGTGGACCAGTATATGGCTTCTTGTGCACGTTCTGCGGTGCCATGGCTACTTGATTGAGGGGAGTAGCCATTGTATAGTTCTTGATGGTCTTTTGTTTCTTCTTCTGGTGATGATGGGGTTTCTTTGAAGGCTCTTCCTTTCTTTTGCTAGAGTCGGCCTCTTTCTTCAGAACTCCTGAGGCTACCATAAGATCAGTGAGTTTCCCAGACAAACTCATGGCAGACTCTACAGTAACAGGGTTGGCTGCAACCACTAAACCCTGAATGCAGGCGGGAAGTCCACCTACATACCTGTCAATCCTCTTCTCTAAAGTTGTTACCATGTCTGGCACCAAAGCAACCAGCTCGTGGTAACGGGTAGTATACCCCGTGATCAGCCCCCTTCATGACATGGTTTGACAGTTCAACCTCCAACTTCTGCAGTTCGTTCTTGGGGCATAATTCCGTTCTCAGCAGGGTCTTGAAGTCTTCCCAGGTCATTGCCATAGCTTCTTCCCTGCCTCTTGTTCGAATCTGAGAGTTCCACCAAGTCAAGGCTCGTTTGTTGAAAGTGTCGGCGGAGTAACGAAATTTGTGGTGTTCTGGACAACTGCAGAGGTCCATAGTAGTTTCGATCTTCTCTATCCATTGGATCAGACCAACGGCTCCCTCAGTACCGCTAAAACTTGGCGGTTTACATCCCACAAAAGATTTGTAGGAGTAATTTGAAGCACTGCCAGAATTTCCACTTGCTTCTCCCGACGAATTTCCAGTGTTGCCGTCGTTCCGGATACGGTTGAGCATCTCCGGTATTACTTCCTTCAGCTGATTAGTCAGCTCATTGCTCAGCAGAGTTTCTAAAGAAATGGTGGCAAGATCCAGTGCTCCAGTCGGGCTTGGGTTTGGAGGTGGAGAGTGTGGAGGAGGAGGAGGCGGTGGATTTCGGCGACAGGTAAATCCAGAAGACTTACTCTTGAGAAAGCACACGAACCAGATAATTAGTGCATTCGGGCGCCGATAAAATGTACTGAGAATTACAGAGATTTTATTGGTGGCCGGGAATGAAGAAAGACATAGCCGAATACGTCGGCAGATGTCTTACGTGTGCAAGAGTAAAGGCGGAACACCAGAAACCGTCTGGTTTACTGGAACAGCCTGAGATTCCACTCTGGAAGTGGGAACAAATAGCTATGGATTTCATTACCAAGCTACCACGCACTTCCAGTGGTCACGATACAATTTGGGTGATCATCGATCGTTTAACAAAATCTGCTTACTTCTTGCCGATGCGTGAAACTTTCACGATGGATAAACTGGCAAGATTGTACATCAATGAGATAGTGGTACGCCATGGTGTGCCATTGTCAATTATTTCGGATAGAGACAGCAGATTTACTTCAAGGTTCTGGCAATCACTGCAGAAATCTCTAGGGACACAGTTAAATCTGAGTACAGCTTACCATCCACAAACGGACGGTCAAAGCGAACGTACAATGCAAACCCTAGAGGATATGTTAAGAACTTGTGTTCTAGATTTCGGTGGTAATTGGGATTCTCATTTGCCACTGATCGAGTTCTCCTACAACAACAGAGATCACAGCAGCATCGGTCGTGCCCCATTCAAGGCTCTTTATGGTCGAAAATGTCGGTCACCGATCTGTTGGTCAGAAGTAGGAGATAATCGTATCACTGGGCCAGAACTTATACAAGATACTACAGACAAGATAGCTCAGATACAACAAAGACTACAAGCAACACGAAGCAGACAAAAGAGCTATGCTGATAAACGGCGCAAGCCGTTGGAATTCCAAGTGGGAGATCGTGTCATGTTAAAGGTTTCTCCTTGGAAAGGTGTAGTTCGATTCGCGAAGAAAGGCAAACTAACACCACAATACGTGGGACCGTTCGAGATCATCGAACGTATTGGTCCTGTGGCGTACAGATTGAGCTTACCAGATGAACTCAGTGGTGTGCATGACGTGTTTCACGTCTCGAACTTAAAGAAATGCCTTACTGACGAATCACTCGTCATTCCACTTGAAGAGATTCAAGTTGATGAACAGTTGCACTTTATTGAAGAACCTTTAGAGATTATGGATCGCAAGGTTAAACAATTGAGGCGAAGCCGTATCCCTATGGTAAAGGTTCGTTGGAACTCAAGACGCGGACATGAGTTACTTGGGAACGTGAAGATCACATGAAGTTAAAGTATCCCCAACTGTTTGAAGAAGAAGTTGTACCCGATAACAACTCTTAAATTTCGGGACGAAATTTCTTTAACAAGGGGAGACTGTAACAGCAAGTACCAGATCGTCCGGCAAGTCCGTACGATACTTGTACTTTCTATAGTAACTATGTGTGCTTATACGATCGTAAACAGTACTTGAATTAACAGGATCTTAAATACAAGAAATCGTTGTACGTATTTTCGTATAAACTTAAATACATTAAGTACAACGTACATTTGGAACATTTGTTACATTTATTAAGTGAAAACTTAATTACAGTTAACACAACAAATCACGAGAAACAACGATGCTTAAACAATACTCAGAAACATATCGGTTGCGATCTGATGTCCACAATTGACAGGAATCAGATGACCGACAAGTCAGTACAAGAACAATGTGAAAACAGGATGTTTAGTTGAGTCCGACAGTGAGGAAACACAACCTAAACACAATTACAGTGTTATTTCAGAATAACGAACTGACAGTGTGTTTGCGTGGGTGACGATTCACACAAACATATCTGTGAGTTTAGAGTTCTGAAATAATGACTGAAAAGTAGAAAACACAAGTCAGAAAGCAAAACCATCGTCGTATTCGTTCGGGTGACGATTCGAACGAATTACGCGCGAAGGTGACGCGATCTGACGAAACGAAAACGAAAACACGACACGAACGAAAGTAATTTAATAAAATAAAATAAATAACAGTTTACAATTTTGAAACTCATCAAAATAATTAAATTAAACTCTTTTATTTATAAAATTTAAAATACGCGTAATTTTTCCGGATACGCGACCGAATTACGAACCGAGCAACCGAAACGGACCCGGACACCACACGGGGTATAAAACACTAAAATGAGAGTGTTTTCTCATTTTAGTCATCCCCAACCTCTCTCCTCTCTCTCTTTTCCGGCCAAGAACACCCATCTCCATGGGAGACCTTCAAAGCATCATAACTTTCTCGTTTCGTAACCAATTTCAGTGATTCTTGCGCCCACGCGAAACTCTCATCGTCCTCTACATGAAAGTACAACGGATCTGAGCTAAAATCCACTGAGAATCGAGGTAATGGACTGCAAAAGTTGCGAAAAGTAGGGTTTTCTACCCTTTTTGTGTTAACCGTCATCCTCACCCAGCCATGTCCTACCCCCTTCTCATAAGAAACGACCTGGTAGTGCTTGCATCTAGCATGAACCATCTTAAGTCTTGGCTAAGAACTTGAAACCCCGAAACCCTAGCTGGGTAGGCTGCGGCCGAATGACCACCTTCGGCCCAACCCCATTCGCCAGCCCTTCATCCGCCACTTCATTTCACACTGAGTCACCTTCATTCGCCAACACACTAGCCTCTCATTCTACCCTTTCATTCGCCAGTTGAACCTCCAGTCGCTGCTTTCATTCGGAGATGCTTCCTTCGCCGGAGACACCTCAGTCGGCCACCATACTTTCATTCGGCCACCTCCATTCGACACCACCTAGCTATCCGGATATCCTCTCATTCCACAAGAGATCTGGGCGAAAGGAGATCACACCATGCACACTTTCATTTGACCTGAGCAATATTCAACCAGCCAACACACCTCCTACGGCTAGGGTTAGGTTTTCCAAACCGAATAACAAAATTGGGCCACCTGCAGTTCGATTAGGCCCACTCCAGGCCCAACACCCAACCGGCCCACATCCTCTATTGGCTCAACAATCTTGAGCAGGCCCAACATCAATTTCTTTCGGTCTATCCTTTTGGCCCGACATCAGTTGGTTACTATAATTTGGCCCAATGCCACTTAGAAGGCCCAACAGTGAATGAACAAGTCTAACAGCTCAATTTCAGCCCAACAAAATGTAGTTGGCCCAATAGGCAACTAATAGACTCAACCATGTACTGTTGTGGCCCAATAGCCGAAATTTGGACCATGTATATTTTGTTGAGGCCCAGTCCATTTGGTTTGTACATACCTTTCCAAAACAGTTGGAGACCCTAGTGGTCAAGAAACCTCCATAGAACAATTCCCTTGGCCCAACAGTAGGCCCAAATTCATTTCGGTTGGCCCCGGGATGGGCCCAACAGCCTACTGTCTAGGCCCAAGTGTATCTTGGTCCAAACATTCTGTTCCAGCCCAGTAGCCTTAGTAGGCCCCAAATATTTAACCAAAAACCTAGTTGTGGCCCATATTCATTAGGTAACCAAGGACAAAATGGGCCCATGACCGATTTCAGCCCAAAGGAACCAGGCCCAGGTTGGCCCAAGACACATTATACATCAGGCCTTGATGGAATCCAAGGGGCCCAGTAAAATCATCTCCAGGCCCACTGATTTTGGCCCAAGGCCACAATTAAGGCCAACAGTCCAATTTTTAGGCCCACCGTTGTTTCAGCCCATGTAAGCAAGGCCCAGCTTGGCTTATGAACTATGTTAGTGAAGGCCTGAGACAAAACTCAATGGGCCCAACAAAATCAGCCCGAGGCCCACAGAAACTGATTCAAGGCCTATTTTGAGGCCCATGTCCTCATTTTGAAGCCACTTTGCTAATAACTTGGCCAACAGCCCATTTCTGGCCCACTTTTGAACCCTACAGCCCACTCTAACTATAGGCCCAACAAATCTTTATTGGGCCCACCTTTGGCCCAACAATTTCCTTTGTGGCCCAATAAAGGCCCATAAGAACACTTGAACTTTAGGCCTTGCAACATTTGGCCGGGCCTTTGTATTCCATTAGTCCAAACCATTGTTCCACACTTTCAAATAAGCCTCATCATCCTCAAATGTTCAAGAACTATTCCAAGGCCCATGTATTTGGGCCCAAGGCCCAACTTGCTACACAAATGGCCCCACAAGTAACTTGGTCACAATGTTCGGTCCATATATCATGATTAGGCCCACATGAGTTCACTACATTTCATAAGATCAAAATAGGATATGTCAAAAGAATGTTTGCTTAATTAATCCATAATTATGCGATAAATGTTCAAAACGTACAAAATCAACAAAGACGAATTGGAAACGAAGTACTAAGTCTTTCATCAAAGCAAATGGCTTATAACTAATGACAAGATGATAACTTATAATATCATTGACTTGAATCAAACATATGGGACCGAACAGGGATCATGACCAAGTCTTACGCGCGTTAGCCAACTTTAGGGCTAACACATATATCTACACACACAAAATCCTACAAACTTGTACTTACGAGTCTTAACAACGTGAAATCAATACAGGAACGTGAAAACAAACCAAATTACAATACAGAGCGCGTGCAGTCTTTCGTTTAAGCTAAGTCAACTCAACAGCTACAAGGTGAGTTCATTGCCCCTTTTCTAACATTTTTGTTTTAAAACGCGGGGCTGAGAAGCATGCGTAAACCGTTTTATGTAAATTGTTTACTTGAATGCTTTTATATGTTTTACATGTATAAATGTTATCCTAGACTCATGTTTAGGAACTGTTACGTACTAAAGAACTATTTCAAAGAACTATTTCAAAGAACTATTTTCAAAGAACTAAAGATCTCGACAACGAACTATTTTCAAAGGTCTATTTCAAAGAGCTAACGGTCTATTCTCAACGAACTAACGATCTATTTTCAAAGAACTATTTCAAGAGTGGATGTCAAAGAACTAACGATCTATTTTCAAAGAACTATTTCAAGAGTGGATGTCAAAGAACTAACGGTCTATTTCAAAGAACGAAGTACAAAGAACTATTTTGAGGGGAAATCTGGGAAATGCTCAAAGATAACATGTGCCAAAGAACTAAAGAACTAAAGAACTATGGACGGTCTAAAGAACTATGAAAGCCTATATATCAAAAGATGTCCTAGCTAGACTGATTGATTATAGGTCACATGTTTGATGAGATTTACAGCTCTCCTTCACTACTAAGTACCTTGATTGACAGACTAGTCTACTCGAGTTGACCAAAGGCCCCAATCATTAGGACTTAGATTTTACTAAATGTTTATTTATTTATTTACTTAAACATTTACAACTGTTTATACAATTACTGTGGTTGATCAATTGTGTGATGAACCTGTGAAATCAACATAGATTTCAATGGATTGTAAACACAGGGACAATAACAGAAGAACTTATGGAATGGTGTTAAGGGTAAAAATGCTTAATTATCATTAACAACAGTGTCATATGCATATTAGTATGTGGTGGGATAGCGTCTGGGCTTGACCCTTTCGTGATTCCCTATATATAAGCATACCGATGTGGATATTACATGTGGAGTTAATGAGGTTAGGGTCTTTACCAAGAGAGGTTTTCAAATCATAAAACTATATGAACTCACCAACCATGTGTTGACTTGATCTTTTTGCATGACTTCTCAGGTGACGAACAGGTCAATTAGGAAGTCATTACTTCTGGACTAGGACTTCAAATAGAAGACTTAGTATTTTGGACCTCCATATTTTTGAAGACATCATTACACATACCATTTTGTATATCTTGTGTAGATACAAGATAGAAACTTATGATGTTATGAGTAGATTTACATTGTTAAATTATAAACAATACTGATGTAATTTAACTTTGTAATTCTATTATATTTAGCCTTTCTCATTTATGTATCATGTGCCATATAACAATCTGATCAATCCGATTATCTCTCACGATATCGCGCCCCGGGAACCTTCCGCCCGACGGGACAACCGATCCTATCCCGCCGGCTCGGGGTGTGACAGGCTTGGGTTTGGAGGTGGAGAGTGTGGAGGAGGAGGAGGCGGTGGAGGAGGTGGTGGTGGTGAATCAGCCGGTGACGGTGTTGACGAGTGTGGAGCCAAATCGTGCGGAGGTGGTAACAGGGGAGGTTGTCTTCGTGGCGGCATTCTGATCATAACCTAAAGAATATTGTTTAGTGTAGTGATCGAACGCTCAAGACACAATGCAAATAAAATCTTAAGTCATGTGTGCTGTGATACCAATCTGTCACACCCCGAGCCGGCGGGTTGGATCGACTTCCCCGTCGGGCGGAAGGTTCCCGGGGCGCGATATCGTTAATGATAATCTGAATGATCAGATTGTTTACATTGGACATGATGTATCAATAAGAAACTACTAAATGAAAATAGAATTACAAAGTTAAATTATATCAGTCTAGTTCATAATTTAACAATGTAAATCTACTGTCAACATCATAATCTTCAATCTTGTATCTGCACAAGATATACAAAATAAATCTGTAAATGATGTTTCAAAAATATGCAGGTCCAAAAAGCTAGGTCCTCTTACTGGTATCCTAGTCCAAAAGAAATAACTCCTTAGTTGACATGTTCGTCACCTGAGAAGTCATGCAAAAATAAAGTCAACACATGGTTGGTGAGTTCATATAGTTTTATGAAAAATGAGTTTGAATAACCTGAATGACAACCTTAACCTCACCATTAACCACCTATACCATCCAGTTCGGTATGCTTATATATAGGGCATATGTAGGGTCGAACTTACCGCCCGCCTAGCCACTGTCCCACCACATACTAAACCACATGATATATTGTTCCTGGTGATAATTAAGCGTTTCATCCCACAACTTTGATTTCTTAGCATCTGATTCATAGAATTTGATTACCCTGAAAATGTTTACCTTGATCCCCAGAAGTGACAACCTTAACCTCATCAAAAACCACCTATGCTATCCAATCAAGTATGCTTATATATAGGGCATATGTAGGGGACAAGCCCCAGCCACCGTCCCACCACATACCTGACTGCTTAGCATATTGTTGTTAATGATAATTAAGCATTTCACTCCATTCACCTTTGATTTAGACTTTGATTTCCACAAATAGATTCACCCTTGATCTCTTGAGTATACCATGTATTCATGATTACCCCAAAACATTTGTAGAAATATAATATTAAATGTGTAATTAAATTAATAACTAAACATTTAAATACAACTAAGACATGATGATTGGGCCTTATTTGACTCAATCAATTAGACTTAGTTGTTGGTGGTTGTCCAAGTTGTACCCTCTCACACGTGGCCCATATCAGGCATGACTCACAAGGAGTCTACCTACATGTGCCGGGACTTTAATGATGCCCATATCAGCTTGACCCACTGGTCTACGGTACATGCCGGGACTTTACGGATATCCTTTGATTCTTGATCATCTTTGATTCTCTTGATTTTGTTTGATAGTTCACGTTATTGCCCATATAGCTTGACTACAAGAGTCTACTATTTATGCCGGGACTTTATGTGTGTTACACGTGGTCTTGATTTCTATGCAACTGACATCCACCTTAACTCAAGCATTAATGATTTCATTAGATTTTAATGATTTCATTATTTCAATGATTCACACACAGTTATGATTTCCTTGATTTCCTTGAGTCTCTTGATTTTGATCTTTAGAATTCCATGATTTCACAATGATTATAGATTTATGAGTAGGATCCTTAGTTTACTGATCACACACTGGATTTGATTTCCATAGCTTTTGATCTTTAGTTTTTGTTCTTTTGATTTCACTTTGAATTTAGATTATGGAATTTGAATTCGATGGACTAAGGGTTTGTTTAGAGTTTAGAATTAAGGTCTTACTCATAAGAGTAATTAATTAACTCGTTAGATAATTCTGAATAGTAATTTCCTAGACAGGAGTCTAGGAGTATAAACAAGCATAAATATAAAGCATATAATAAGTAAAAGCTTTTACGTAAAACAATTTAAATAAAACAGTTTACGCATGCTTCTCAGCTCTGCGTTTGAAAACAAAATGTTTAGAAAAGGGGCAATGAA
This sequence comes from Mikania micrantha, assembly GCA_009363875.1. Classification (NCBI taxonomy): domain Eukaryota; kingdom Viridiplantae; phylum Streptophyta; class Magnoliopsida; order Asterales; family Asteraceae; genus Mikania; species Mikania micrantha. The sequence goes on from CM018695.1 coordinate 11,724,891, forward strand.
CTCACCTGTGTTGCTCTGTACTGTACTATCACAAAATGCGCGCTCTTTGTTTGTAGACTATGTATCTTCAGTTCCTGAGTTGTTTTAAAAGAATTCGAATGCGATAAGTATACGTATTAGTCGTCGTATCTAAGGTTTGGTCTCGGTGTGCAACTAAGTGTCCTATGTACTAATGTGTCTCTAATATTTAATCTAACCAGTTTAACTTAGATACCCATTTGTAACCCGTGTTCCCAACAGTTAATTTAACAAGTTTTAATTAATCAAGTTTTCATTTAACTCATTTTAAGTTTACATTGGTTTAGAAAATCATTAAATTTAATTTAAACAAGTTTACAATTTAACTTCTTTCATGAAAACATAAATAACTTTAAATAAAAAGACATTTATCAAATGATGGGCTTAGGTTAAGCCCCTTGGGCCCACTTCGGCCCATTGCTTATCTTTGATTTCCAAATGATCACAACTCAAAGTTTTTGAATAACTCGGCATAGATAATTAATCATCTAATGTAGTTATCCTTATTAAGACTCTTTCTAAGGTTAGTGTTAATGATTAAATTAACACTCCATCCCTTAGACCTTTGTTTTGATCCATATGCTCATAACAATTTCCCAAGTGTTAATATAACTCAATAGATACTAACATTCCATGTGAGTTGTTAAGATGTTTTAAAGAAATTTCTTGCTATAGAAATTCCTAAACCATAATTGTCTTAATCACTCTTTATTATTGAAATGGACCTTAGTATTATTCCCATGCACACACATGAAGAACCTAACCCTATGCATGCTGGAAAACATGAGGGTTTCGACAACAATCAAGTTCAGTAGCCACCAAAGCAGCGAACCTTTTGGCAGCCACAATAGGTTCAGCGAACCTTTAAGGTTCGGCTATGAGAGCTTCCAGGTTCGGCCAAAGGTTCGCAGGAGACAAGGCTCGGCTGACATAGGTTCGGCCCTTGATGGTTCGTGAGTCAGGAGGTCCGGTCATGAGTAGGTTCGTTGATCAAGGGTTCGTGGTCAAGGGTTCGTGTGCCATCAGGTTCGTGAACTCCCCACGTAGGTTCGGCCAACACGAGTGGAGGTTCGGCCCTGGCTTTTTGGTCAGCATCAACAGGTTCGGCTACCTATATGAAGGTTCGGCCGATCTATACTGGTTCGCGAACCTGCATCATCATCTTCATCCTTACCCTTAACCTGCTACAGTTTCCAAAGTTTCCCAGTTGTTTCTAAGGGTTTATCTAAGTGTTTTCTATGTGTTTATATCGATTAAACAACAAAGGATCATAGGGTTCGTATTTCACACTAAAAACCGAAAATAAAATAGAGATTTACCTCAAAATTTATGGATAAAAGCTTGAATATCTTGTACTTCCGTGATCTACGTAATGAGATGGTCGTTTTGACACCAAGAACTCGTGATTTCGTGAAGAAATGAGTGAGAAATCTTAGAGAGAAGGTGGAGAGTTTCTAGAGAGAGAGAGACGAGATTGGTGAGAGAGAGAGAGAGAGGTTGGTGGTGGTGGTTGTGTCATTTATGACATATTAAATGATTCATAATTACCCGGTAGGTTCGATCTCGTTCGGTTTCACGTAGTTTGTCGGTTCTTCATAGATTTTCATAACAAACGACTCGATTTATAAAATAAGATTTACAAAATTATTTTAGGTGGTTATTCCTAGTAAATTAACTAATATCTTCCGTTTATTTTAAATTTTCAAAAATATTAAATTTGCTGTTTAAAATCGAATCGTACAGTCGTCGCGCGTATTCGTTCGAATCGTCACCCGTACGAACACGACGATAACTATACTTTTCAATATTGTTTTCTAATTATCGGATCTCATTCAGAACGTTAAACTTCCAGATTTATTCGTACAGATCGTCACCTATACGAATAATCCGTCGATTTAGCATTCACGTAACGACATCCGTGTTGTTTTGTTCTGTAAAGCCTCACATACGTTTATACATAGTAAAATCCTAACAAATAATCACATGATGGTTCTGTGTTGTCAGATAATTATCTGACTGATGAACCATGTTTTCTGAGTTTTGTTTCTCTGAATTGATTCTGAATTCACTGTTTGATAATACGAAATGATAATGACTTATGATATTGAACATGACATAAAATGAAAAGCATATAGTTTGTACCTGATTACTGTTCATGGCACTGTTGAGATCACTGTTCCGGTACGATTTCGGCACTGATGTTACATTAGATCCAGGTAAGTAATCCCACCACTGCAACAACACATAATGATTGTTGAAAAAACTGTTGAATCATTTGAATGATGGATTAATGTGTGTTGGTGATAGTCAATTGTTGGATTTATAAGAAGTCAACATGTTATGGTAAATCCAATACATATTTGGATGTTAAAATAATGGTAATTTAGGATGGAAGGACCAGTGGGTGAACACCCTAGTATATTGACTAAAAAGTTAAACCATAGGTGGGTGGATAGTTAGAGGTGCTAGCAAATATCTTAGATTGAGGAATGGATGAGTGAACATCATAAGGCTTAAATTATGTATTAAACCACATGTGTATATGAAATAAGGTTAGGGGTCATGTACCGATTAATTTGTGGTAATAAAATGGAAATAAGATTTCATTTTGGATATTTTGATCCTTTAACACCTTCCTAGACTTGAAATTGTTAAATATATGATGATTGAAATTATTACAATCAATTGATTAAGGGCTAATAGCATGATGTTAGTAAACTTGGGAGGGGAGGTCAATTTAGATAAGAAATGACCCATTTGAATTTTTGGTACTAAATATACCTTTTAATGGTGATTGGTTGCAATAAAATGTTGTTCTAAATGGGTTAACATCATACATGAATGCAATAAGTACATATTAGCTAAAGTATGGTTATTGAAGAACGACAGGCTCTGATACCAATGTTAAGAACAATACAAGAAAGAACAGAAAGAAGAATTGGAAACCCAACGCTACTTTCTTATTATGAGAGTTGAGATTTATTTATACTCCTAACGACTCTTCATTAGTTACAATTGATCCCTCTAGCTATTTCAATATTACATTCTAAGTTCCCAGACTTATCACACTTATTACAATCTTATCATTTTGCCTAATAAAAATAACAGAATACGCTTTCATGTTTTGATGTTCTTGGATTCTTGTGATGAAAGGCAAAAAATAAACACTTTGTTTCTGTCTTCTGAATATTATAATAATCCAACCTTTGGTCCCTTGTGATTAAAATAGTCAACAAAAAACAAATTTGCTTCTGTTCGTTGACAATAAATAGCAACACAACGCCCTTTTCTATCCGATTGGAACCGAAGAAATAGTAATCCAAACACCCATGTGATGTTCGGTCTTCAAATAAACTCAAATTGCAGCCTGTTACCTTAATTGGAATTGAAATCAAGTGTAATTCAATCACCCTCTTGATGATTGATTCTAGGAACAAAACTACACAGCCTCAATTGATGCCACCTGCATGATCGACAATGCACACCGGAAGTCCAAACACCCTTAGTGATGTTATACTTCTGACAATAACACCCCAATCATAACCTCTTGCATTGATCGGATTTGAAAAATGGGATTCCAAAAAACACCCTGTGATGAATGGCTTCCCAAAAAACACGAAATTAAACATGACTCTTCAACGATCCTTATGCTTTGATGCCAATTGGCGCTCAAGATCTCAATGAACACAATTATAAAAATGAAGAACTTTAAAATACGAAAACGTACATATGAATCTTCTCGTGATCTTTATGTTTACAAACACACAATATGGGCATATATAACCCTAATCCTATTTGACATATTAGAGCCTTAACCCTTTTAATATTTACATGTTACATATTTACACATAAACACAACTTTAACATATTTACATAAATGACCCATAAACTTATCTTAAGCTTGGTTTTAAAACAGTTATGTCTAACTCATTTTATAAATAGTATTTATAACATAACTCTACTGAAAATTAAATGAGCTTAAAATGGATCTGAAACATCTGTAGGTAAATTGTTACTTTGTTTAAATATTATATTTTATACTAGGTTATAAACCCGTGTATTACACGGATTTATAAAAAAAATTATGTGATTTTATAACTATGTCTTCATATATTTACATAATTACTAAAACTAATAATGCTTTTTATACGCTTTTATATTAAAAAACTTTAAAAATAAAAATTTATAAAAGAATGTTCTTAATATATATACATTATATATATATGTATGTATGTATGTATGCATGCATGCATAACATTAGACATTGATGCTATTCACTATTATATTATTAATTGTTAATATTAATTTAGTTTATTGATGTAAACAATGTATATTATTAATAATGTTAATGGTGAGTTTTTATATTTAAAAAGTAAATTTATTTTGAAATAATAAGAGGATGCCATGTGGCATTTTCTTGGAATCTCTATTATTATAAAGGAAGATATAAAATTATTAATAATAAAATTATTAATTTTTGTCCATAAAAACCTAGGTTTTTGATATGTTCTTCTAGCTGGCCTCCTTATGTAGAGGTGGCCAACGTACCCGGAACCGGTCGTACCTGAACCGGTGGGTACGGGCGGTTTCGGGTTTTCAGAGAAATTGGAACCGGAACCGAAAAAAGCGGAACCGGTTCCACCCTTAGACAGGTCAAACCAGAAACGGCCAAAACCGGAACCGTAACCTGCAAAAAACCGGTTGGAACCGGTCAAAACCCAGAACCGAAACCTGTTCGAACTTTGTTGACCAGAACCGATTCAAAAAAAAACCCGGTTTGACCACCTCTGCCCTTATGCTTATATGCCGAGCAAATCTTTAGTTGGACCAGAAACCCAATAACCCAACCGACAAAGGATTGATACTGGATTTTATACAAGATTAAGCTTTTCAAGGTTTCTGACTTTCTGTCATGGCCTCATGGGCTTAGGCTGTGAAAACCTGGTAAGGCCCAAACCAACCATACTTTAAAAATTAAAACGATATGTCCATATGTATGTGTAGAGGTGGGCAAAAAAAACCGGACCCAGAACCGGAACCCTGAACTGGAACCGATCCGATGGGTACAAACGGGTCCGTTTTTTAGACAAATTAAACCGAAATCGGAACCGGGAAAGCCGGAATTGGTTCCACCTGTACCCGGCCAAAACCCGAACCGGAACCGGCCAAAACCCTAACCGGAACCGGTCAGAACCGGTTGAAACCCGTAACTAGAACCGGAACCGGGTATTGACTTTGTTGACCGAAACTGAAACCGATTAGAACCGGAATCGGAACCGGTTCCAAAAAAACCCGATTTGCGCACCTATATGTATGTGAAGTGAGTTTACTCTGTATGTTGTCGTACGTTGTTTTTTGTTTTTGTTATTTTTTTTCAAATAGTCTTGTTTTGCTCTAAGAGAACGAATTTTCAAATGATCAATGTGAAGATCAATGTGAAAGTCAATATGAACATGTTAACGATAAAAACAACGTTCGTAGATTAGAAAATTAAAAACAACACACACAATCGCTCGACATTGTAGAGGATGAGTCCAAAAAAAATAAAAATAAACCTTATCAAACATTTATAAAAAAGCATATGTAGTAACTCATGAAGATGCCACATACCCAGTGGCGTACCTAGAAAATTTTTTCATGGGGTCGGAAAATTTTTCTAGATAATTATTTGTCGTTAAATATATTTTTATTGGACCAATTCGAATGAGGTCGGGTCAGATCACACAAAAAAAATGATGAAACTAAATTATATCACAAATATATAATAAAAGTAAGTCAAATAATCTCGTTGATTAAGATGACCGATGATATGATAAAATTAGTTTTTTTTCACATAATTCAAATGAATACTATTCAATAAATTATGATAGTTAAATTCAATCATTTAACATACAAATTGGGTCTTATTACTTTTATTAAGTTGGGCTATGATTATTAGGTATTGAGTTGAATTATAAATAGTTAATTGGGTTTAATCATAGGTAATGCATATTGTGTTATTTGGCTACTATTTTATAAGTTTTTGTTTTAAAATGGTTTTAGAATGGGCTTTATCAGGCCGTCAAATTTTTATGGGGGTCGGGGGTATTTTTTTTTGGAGGTCGGTCGAGATCGGATCCTATATATAACATTAAAAATAAAAAAGTTCATGAGGGTCGGTTGAACCCCATCTTCATATGGTGGGTACGCCTCTGCACATACCTTACGAAATAATGAGAATATACTGGCCGGTAAGTTCGTTTGTTCGTAGTATGGAGTAACTTAAAAAGCCTTCACGTGGTTAAACAAAAAATAAATACATATCTGTCGCAAATGAAATATAGAAACTAAAATCGGGACAAGTCTAGAAAAATCATAAATAAATTTTATCAAATATTTATAAAATAAAAGATCTTAAGGAATAACCTATAGAGTTTCGCATGTTCGAATAAATAAATAAATTTTGTCGTATGAAATACCTCATGGAGCTTTCACATGATTAAAGCAAAAAATAGATCTCTCCATCGTCTATGTTATCGTCAATAGGGTTGTAAACGAACCGAATGAACACGAACGAGCCCTTATTCGTGTTCGTTCGTTTAAGTTTTAACTTGTTCACGAACGGTTCACGAACGCTTACCGAACGAAAATTCTTGTTCGTGTTCGTTCATTAAGGAATTTAGCTTGTTCACGAACGGTTCACGAACACTAACGGACGCATATTATTTAAACAATAAAAATCAACATTTTTAATCTCAAGCAATGGAGATAATCATTTATAAATATATAAATTAAGATATTATAGTATTAAATAAAAATAACTTCAGTATTATGGTATTAATCTAAAAATTAAAAATAAACAACACATTTAATGAATAAATATAATAAATGAACTTAACCGAACATAAACGAACGTAAACGAACATGTTACGGAACGTTCACGAACATAAATGAACGAACACGACCTCTGTTCATGTTCGTTCATTTAACTAAACGAACGGAATTTCTTGTTCGTGTTCGAACATAAACGAACTTCCCGCCGAACGGTTCACGAACTCTTCGCCGAACGATTCACGAACTATTCGCTGAACGTTCGGTTCGTTTACAGCCCTAATCGCCAATCCATTATACCCCTCTTATAAGTGAGTATCACTCGATTGTAAAATGGGAAAGTGTACCTTTTCATAAAAGAGAACGTCAAGGAATCTGAACGCAAATGGTAATCCTATCAAAAAGGTAATTAGCTCATTAAAGTTTTAACAAAATTAAACAAATTTAATGGGATAATATTGTATTCTAAATATATTCTTATCCAAGCAAAAGATAATTCTAAAATTCTTGCCACCAACTTTGCCAGTTTCACCTCACAAATTTTAGTTGTGAAACGGTCGTTTTATATTTATTAATAGTTGTAAGCTTCTATTAATTTTTTTTTTTGGTGGCAAGAGGCTCCAATTACATCATAGAATTAAAGAAATATTTAAATAGTCTACTCCTAACACAAATGTATATAGTAACTAGGGTTTTACTCAATGTGTTGCTAGAAAACTCCATAGATAAAAACACGATCTTAAATATCAAAACGTAAATAAAAGTTGTTAGTCTAACTTAAAACTGAAAAGCATAATAGACCAAATTTTAAAAGAGATAACAATTGAAATTTTGAAAAAAAAAAAGAAAAAGAAAATGGTTAATACATACATTTTTAACCTTTTTTGGCCGATAGGACTACTTGATCACAACGGAGGCAACAAAAAAACGTCTAAACAACTGACATTCCATCGTAAGATTCTATGCCAATTGAACCCCGTCTCAAAGCAAGCCTTACTTCTAAGGAACACAACAAAAAATTATTAAGAAAAGAAATATTAAAGTCTCACTTTTGTTGCCCATCATTGTTGACATAAAAAAGGCAAAGTCATATATTTTTTTGACCACGCCTAGCCGATATAATTACTCGATAACAACGGGGGCAAAAAAATCGTCACAATAGATGTCAAGTCATCATGAGACTTAGGATCAATCGAACCGTATCTCAAAAGCAACATTTACTCCCAAAAGCAACATTTACAAACACAAACTACGTCGAGCACATTCCACGCATTTTTAGTTTGATTGATTATAATCTTACGGGTTAGGAACTTAGGATTGACCATGATGAATTGAACATGAAACTTAGTTTCTGGGAAAATGAATTAACTACATAGCATATGTTACATAGTTCTAGGGGTCTTGGTTAAGAGATAAGCATAATATGATGGGGTAAAAATAGACAAAATATTCGCCTACGGTTGTCGAGTATGAGTACTTATGCTTGGCAAGTACTTATGCTAGTCAAGAAATTGCGCTTGTCGAGAACTTGTGCTTATCGATAGGGGTGTTCAAAACCGGATATCCGAAGGTTTCGGATACCTGATTCTGGTATCCGAATCCGTATCCGAAATTTCGGATATCCGGACTTCGGATATCCGAAATTTCGGATACAGATTCGGATACGAGAACCGGATATCCGAAAACAGAATTTGTGTGTTTTAAAATAAAAAACATCAAATCAAAACCCAACTTCTATACATCTTAAGTTCTTAACTAAGCAACCTGGATAAAAATAAAAAAAAATAAAAAAAGCCATATGTAGACTGTAGTTACGCACAGCACAACATTATCCAAAAGGACCAAAAGCCCAACTAGATAAAATCAAATTAAAAATAAGTTTCTCTTAATACTTACAAAATGATGGCTTGTTGAAGACTAGCAGCGTAACCGGAGGCTGTTTGGGTAACCGGAAGTAGCAGCAGTCTGGGACGTGGCCCACGGCGGTGGTTTGGGGCGGCCCACGACGGTGGTTTGGGGCAACGGCGCGACGCAATCAGAAACTGAAGAAGCGGCTACAGCCTTCTACTCTTCTAGGGTTTTTTTGAATTCTATTTTTTGGTTGATGTCGTGAAGAAATTTTGAGATATGCGTAAATATGGATTTAGTTGAGCTGATGCCAGTAAGGAAATGGAATTAAGGGTATTATTGACCTTTTGGTTTGCTATGATTAAAAAAATAAAAAAAATAAGTTTCGGATATCGGATATCCGAAATATCCGAATTTTTTCAAAATCACTATCCGAATCCGAATCCGAATTTATTCGGATAATCCGAAAATTCGGATATTTCGGATTCGGATTTTTTTGAACACCCCTACTTATCGATTACTCGAGACTTGTTGAGTACTTTGGGCTTGTCGAGTACTTGTGATTTGTCGAGTACTCGTGAATGTCGATTACTTGCAACTTGTTGAGTACTTGTAAGTACTCATGAATGTCAATTACTTGCAACTTGTCGAGTACTTGTAAATTTGCCTAAGTCACAATAGAAAGTGTGACAAAATATTGAACCTTTACAAAGAAACACACCTTCTAAGACTATTCGACCTTGGAGCTAGAGAAAGAGACTTCAAACACGCGAGTTCTAGCAGCCATCTTTGTATATACCCTGTTAAACTGTATTACTCCTTTTAGGTTGACATAAAATCATTTGTGATTATAATGAATGAAATTTTATAGAAATGTATGCTAGTTATGTGTAAAGAATATATGCTAGAGTATTTGTCTTTTTATATGCTATAGTATGTTAGGGAAGATGAAATCCTAATGATGGTTACGTGCTAGAGATGTTGTTTAACTGGTTAGGTGCCACTTGATGTGCATAATTAATGATTTCACTTACCCTTGTTAAAGGAACTTCACATTTTTTGTGGGTTCATTGCTAGAGAAGTCTTGTATTGGATACATAATCGTATGTATAGGGGTTTGCACTTATGCAGACCCAATTTGCTAGAGGAACCGGATGGTTCAATCGCTAAAGAAGTTTGCATGCGTCTTATGTGGGTACTAAATCAATTAGCTAGATGAGTCTTATGTGGGTATAAGTATGTTGCCTTTGTGACTGTAGTTGCATGATTGTTTGTAGAGTATGGTGGGCAAAGTGTGTTAAATAAATATCTCATTAAAGAATAAATGTATGAAAGTTATTGTTATAGCTAAAGTAAGATTATATCTACTACAGTTCTAAATTCTTATCAAAATTAAAACTTACCAGCGAAAGCTGATTTGTTTTATTTGCATGTCAAAGTGGCAGGTAGGTACTCAAGCATGGTTGCACCGTCTGATTATTATTTGTGGACAAGGTGTTTAGTTGTGGACTATATGCGTTACAAATTCATTGTACGTTAATTTTGAACGTGTGGTCAAAACCGGTCTTGTGAAAATCGGTTCGGTTTGGAAACCGGTTTGGGAGATTGAAGATGTCAAACCTATAAAACTGGTTTGGAGGGGTTGAAACCGGTTTGGAAACCTGTTTGGGAGATGAGGATGTCAAACATATCCCAAACCTACGGTTTGGACCGGTTTGGAAACCGGTTTGGGTGAAACCAATTTGAGATCGAGATGAGACCGGTTTGGAAACCGGTTTTTTCAAGCCAAACCGGTTTGGCTGTGCACCTCTAACTGAGAGGTACCCGAGTTTGGGACCTTTCAGAAATCCTCTTAGTGATCTCAAGAACAAAAATAGGCTAAACAAAATTGTGAAAAATCTTTTAGAGTGGAGGTAAACATTGGTGAAGAACCAATTGACCTTATTGATTGTTTTTGCAAATTTGAAAGTAGGTCATTCATTTGGTCCTATGGGTAGAATTGTGACTTTCAAAAATGTCAAATAAAATAGCAAACAAATACGTCTTAACATTCTTGCTAGAAAAGAAAAAATAATTCGTGTAAAAGAATACATTTGTAAGTGGGTGTATGAATGTGTGATTTCATTTCATGCTTTTAAAAAAGATTTCTATAAGAATACTTTCTTTGACTATTAGTTCGATGTGAAAGAGATTGAAGCATATTTGAAGAGATTAGTTACTTTAAATATGAAACTCTAGTTAAATGTATGACATAAACTTCTTATTGAATTTATTGTTTATTTTAAACTTCTTAGGTATATACGAAAAAAAAATTCCTACAGACAACTAGATTGAGTGATCTTATTTGTTCAATTTAAGCAAATTTGATGTAGAAAAACAAGAAAAGAATGTTAAGAAAACCTGAACTACTCGTAGCAGATGATGGTAATTTCACTTGAAAATTAATTGTTAATTATGTAGATGAAGAAGTTTAGTCGGGGATATCTTATGAAATGGCTAGTGAAGTCTCGGATGTTAATTAAGTATCGTGTATGAGACAAGTACTAGGATGAGTGTGAGGACAACTGGACAAGTGTATCCGAAGAACTTTATGACAAAGAATTTAAGTCGAATGATGGGGAGTAAGTATAAGAGAATGATGAATATGCTTTAGATGTGTTAAAGTCATTGAAAATTACGGACAAATTTTGAATTTTATGGTCTTTGAAGTATTTGAACTAATATGTTATTAAATGAATTTTTAAGTACTTGATTTATAATCTTTGTGTTTAATTTTAGCATTTAAAGTGTTGTATTTATATTGATGTTTGGTGTGCGTATATAAATTAGAAAAAAATAACTATAAAAATTCCATTCAATGCAACTTTTCTAACAAATGCTTAAGCTCACTTGAAAGGAATCTCATAACTGAGTAAATCTTCTGACATTGTCTCATCAATATGTCTTGTCCTCGCTACAGGCAGGGGCGAAGGTGAAGTGACTAGGGGCGACTGCCCCCCTCTTTTTTTCGTCAGTAGTTTTAATTTTAGGGCCGAAAAATTAATTTTTAAAAAAAATTTGATTTCGCCCCCCTCATTTAAAAAAAAAATATGCTACCATCTCTTCTAAATATTGTTTTTTCGTAATTGGTAAATAAAAAATTAAATTCAAAAGTTACTCACATATTAAAATTCTTAATTGTTTTGTTCCCCTTTATTTCTCCTAAATAGAGTTAATTACGGTTTTGGCACTTGTGGTTTAAGTGTTTTAACTATTTCAGCCCAAAATAAAATTTTCTATCGTTACAGCCCCTATGGTTTAAACAACTAACGGTTTTGGCCCCCAAAGTTGATTATTCTAACGGTTTTGACCCTCAAACCTAACTATGGTTAGGGGTCAAAACCGTTAGTTTTTTAAACCACATGGGCTTTATTGATAGAATATTTAATTTTGGGTTGAAATAGTTAACATTTAAACCGCATGGGCCAAAACCATAATTTACTCTCCTAAATATTTAAATCTCTCATTCCCCCTGACTTCTTCCTACCGTAATTTCTTTATTTTTTTTCTTCCCGATAGCAGATCATTTTCTTTCATGAATTCAGTCCCCACCAGTCCACGCCACATGTTACAGGCCACCACCCACCCCAGATACTTGTTTGATGAAGAAATTGTTGATGCAAATTAAGATAAACGTAAAAGATCATTAGCTAATCTCAAAGGTTGTCGAGCTGAATTGTAATTCTTCTTTCAGATATTTACTCTTTTTTCACGCATAATGATAATTATTAGATACTTATATTTTTATTGTTCGACTTGATTTGACCCGAATCATTGACCCGAACATTTAACCCGAGTTAACCGAGACATACTGATCGATTGCAAAAAATTTAGGTCACGTAAATTTGCCCCCCCCCCCCTAAAAATCGTTTGAAGCTTCGCCACTGGCTACAAGATCAATCAATAGTGGGCGAGGTGATTGCTTTTTTCTTGAACAGTTCTTTCAAAAGACGAATGTGTCTGATTCATGAGCCATAGGAAGAAAATTCATGGTTCAGATGCTTAGTAATACTTAATAATAAGAAAGAATAATCAAATTGAATTCATTAATTTACCTGGATGGTCAATTTTTGAGCCAATAAGACTAAGTGAGTAACCGATGAGCTAGAAGCATGTTTTTGTGAAATACTTGGCTTCAACATAAAAACACTATAAATTTTCATTTCAAACAACTTAATTTAGGAGTGTAAACCCCTATTGGTTATATCGAACCACCTTTATAGTGTTTAAACTTTAAACTTACAACATAATTTATCAAGATTCTAGTTAATTACAATGCAAATGAAAAAAACCAACATTTTTACGAACAATAATCTTGATTATATGTTAAGAATATCTTATTCATAAATGACTTCAGTTGTTATATTTTAATTACAGACTATTAGGCATTTGGATACACAGTTTCAAAAATATAGTTATTTTAATTATCAAAGGCATTACAGTTCAATGGTTCCTCCTTTTAACTTTTCTAATAAGCGATATTGAGTTCGAGTCTTGCTTAGAGAAAGTTGTCGATTTCCTTCTGGATGGTGTGGGCTCGGTCACACTCAGCTTTTCAGCATATGGTGAACTGTTTGCCAGGCTGATACAAGTGGGTGAGTCTTAGCTGATAGAAAAAAAATATTTTAATCATAAAAAGTTAGAATAAAATACTTGGCTAAAAATAAAGTAGTTAAACTAAAGAAGAATCAAGGAATATTAATAAGATATATCGTGGGATTTGGTAGGACAAGAAGTCAATAATGAAATGGAACACAAGGATTCACTAGGCCTATAGAAGATCACACTTGGCCCATTTCATATATTAATACAAAAGAAATAATTAACGCCATAAATTCATGACATATGCCGGTCATGCATGAAGAAATATTAGATTTTAGTTGTCGTCTTTAATTAATAGAGCACATATCTCGACAAAACTTGTAGGACGAGTGTTTTGTAACATTGGGGATTCAAGCCATAAAAAATAATCTTTTACACAAATAAGTTGAGTAAGACTGCCTACATTATATCGTAGGGGTGCACAAACCGGTTTTTTTCTCCAAGTCGATTCGGTTGGTCAACGGATGGTCAAAACCGGTTTGGGTGAAAACCAGTTCGGTTTGGAAACCGGTTTGGGAGATGAGAATGTCAAACCTATAAAACCGGTTTGGATAGGATTGAAACCAGTTTTGGAGGGGTTGAAACCGGTTTGAGAGATGGGGATGTTAAACCTATTGCAAACCCACGGTTCGGACCGGTTTGGGTGAAATCAGTTTGAGAGGTGTCAAATATCAGTTTATAAACCGGTTTGGGAAAAGGAACCGGTTTTTTTGCCCATGTCTATTAGATCGTGAAACAATCTGATATCTACGTGAAGCAAGAGTTGGGTCAAACACTAAATGCATCCTATTTAGTTGTAATATTTAATATTTTATTTGATATAATATATTTATCACCTTTTACTGTTTGTTGTAAAAAAATGTAAAAAAAGAAAAAGAAATAAGCTACAATTATCCTCTAAATAGGCAATAGATCGAAATTTAATATAAAATCAAGAGTAAACTACTGATATATTCTCTATGGTTTGCTAGTATTTTACTTTTGGTTCCTAAGTTTCATAAATTACCCATATAGTCCCATACTTCAAATATATATAACATATACAGTCCTTCGGTTACCAAATTACTCTCATATACTTAACTAAATTACCCTTACATAAGGATTATATGTGTTCAAAATGTCTAAAGTTTGAGTTCATATAGGTAATTTATAAAGCCTATGAACCAAAAGTGAAACTAGAAGATCTCAATAATTTACTCTAAAATCAATTTTAAGTTGAGAATTACATAGAAGCACGTGTACGGATTGTTTTAGATAGACACTCAAGATCATAATGCAACCATAAGTGGCTTTTTTCTTAACTTGGCAATTTCTAACACAACCAACGAATAATCAAATTTTGGGTATTCATAAACTCAATAAGTGGGTCATTTTAAAATAAACTTGTTTAGCTTGTTTAATTAACACAAGTCCATGATACTAGAAAACTCATTAATTGCCACCAACATTTGCCACAAAAGAAATGATAGTAAATTTTGTGACTGATTTCTCATGAAATGCAAACTAAAAGTATTTTGCTACGATACGGTAACCAAGTGGTGGGAAAGTTTATTAATGGGTAAAAAAACTTAAATAATAATTGCCACCATAATAACGGTGGCACAACCATCGTCAATAGTCGCCAAGAAATCTTCCTATTATCATCAACCAAGAAATCTTCGGTTGCGATCGTCATCGACCAAGAAATCTTCAGTTGTGGCCATGGTAATTTCGTTTGCAACCGTACGTGGTGATTCGTTCGATTTGGCGTTTTCATTAAGAAATGAATTCGAAATCCTATATCATTGTTGCGGTCATTATCATGGTGGTTGTTGTTCTTAGAAATTAGAAATTGAATGATAGGATTGTGTGTTGTTCTTCGTAATCGTTCAAAATAAATTAGCCTTTTACATAGTCTGAAATCGAAGTTTTAATATATGACTGATGATTTTAAAATCCCTATTGTCATCACAAGTTAATAAAATCGTGTTTGGTCACAGTTATACGAAGAACACATTCAAATCTTCTAACACTTTTGATATATTCTGCATAATTTAATTTTTTCTCTAAAGAACACATCAAGTTTTGAGCCGTAAGCATACAAAATAAGCTTACATAATTTGATTTGTGGGGACTACTAGTTAATAATTCGAAAGGATCAATAATTTGTTTTGGTTAAATATGCATCATGTGCAAACGAACCTGCTATTAGAGATTGCACAAAAAACCGGTTAACCGAACAGGTACCGGTTCGTAACCGATTCTGTTCGGTTAACCGATTAGAAATAGGTCTTTAAACCGGTTATATGTTTTTGAAAAATCCGACGGTTTAGGACCGGTTTTAGGTTTCAATAGACCAAACCGATTATTAACCGGTTTTTCAAACCGGTTAACTGATCCATCTTACTAAAAATCGGTTATTTTGCGGTCAACCGGTGTCGGTTATTAAATCGCTTTCGGTATTAAAGGTTGAAAAAACGGTTATTAACCGAACCGGTTATTAGTAAATACCGGTTACTAGACTTTGACCGGTTAACCGGTTCGGTTATTCCAAAACCGGTTTTCGACCGGTTAACCGTTTTGTGCAAACGAACCTGCTCTTAGTTCAGTTTCTGTTATATTAAATGCTCTACCAGAAAATTTAAAAAAAAAAAACTCCTAAGCAAATTTTCATGAGAAACATCTTGCAAATATGTAGTAATCTGCGTTGAAATTAGTGACGTTAGAAATATATGTAGGAAATTTGATGGTATGTATGTTTGGCTAGAAACAAGCCACATATTCAATACAAAAAACATCGGTTAATGTTTTAAATTATATAATTTGATTAGTAATGGCATGTTATACTAATCAATAGTGGATGTATGAAAAGGTTAATAGTGATAGGGGGTGTTTGTTTGCCTCTTAATAATTCCATTCAGAGACTGCCTCTTAATCGGTAAGAGACAAGTGTGTTTGGTTGAGTAAAATAAAGCCTCGGAATGGTTCAGCATTGGAAAGAGTCTGAATGATACTTGAAGCCATTACCAATCCACTCTGTGTGTTTTGAAAACCTCCCGCCGCCACCATCGACAACTCCATCGCAGCACCACCACCGACGACTCCATCGCACCACCAACATCGTGCCACCACTGCCGCTCGATGGTTCACACCATAGTGGATGACGATGGAGGCGGCGAAACCCTAAGATCGACGATGGGATGCGAACGATTCGACGATGGGATGAGAACGAAACCCTAAAATCGACGAAGATGTGGCACCGATGGGGTCGGGTGTGAAGGCCGAAGGGGTAGACGGCTTCACTATGGTGCTTGCAATGGTGCTCACGGTGGTGCTTTGTCACACCCCCAAATTCCCACTCGTGGTGTCATTCCACGTGGGTGTGACGTGGCCAGAATCACAGCTCAATGTCATATAAAACACCTCTATATGCGTTTACAAATCCCATGTTTGACACATACACATAACAAAACGGTTTACAGCGGAAAAGTAATTCATAGCAGCGGAAAATAAATATGTTTGATACATGCAGCGGAAATATAAGTTGTTAAACACACATTGTTTAATACATAGTTGAAATAAAATTGTTTTCAAAACAAAATCAGAAATGCATGATGGCCCTAATGCTCATTCTCTTAGAGGTGCATTCATGTCCTCATGCTAGCCTTGCTAGTTACCTGAGAATACAAGTTAGAAAAATGGTCAACACAATGGTTGGTGAGTTCACAGGTTTTGATATACATATAGTAATAAAAGTGTGTCATGTTGTTTATCAAATGTTAGTACCGAGCCCTAGGCTCCAAGTGTCAATGCGTCACTACCGAACTAGACCTGTTTGTCCTTGCCTCCACTGTGTCTCGTACACACAGTAAATTAGGTCAGAGTTTGCACAGGTTATGACACCCAGTCAACATTGTGCCCCGTGGGGTTGGTCATACCCTAATGGATCCATCCAAATCTACCACGTTGTTCGTACATTAACGGTAAGACTTTGTGAGGACTTGTTACGAGTTCAACACTTAATGTTTGTCCAATAAACCAGCATACACCAAAAATGTTTGTACAGTAATAAATGTTTGACTCGATATAACTAGTATTCTCCCCCTATTTAAAAGCGTTTGAAAAGAGTAAAGAGGGGCCGTAAACTCACCTTAGTGATGTGAAATGAAAGTACGCGTAAGCTCCTCGAGAAAGTAGCGCGTCGGTCACCGGCAACCTATATCGTACACCGTACGTGAGTTCGTGTATGTGACCGTGCTAGTGTTTGTGTTTGTGCTCGTGTTTGTGTCCAACAACCCTTGGTTGTTCATGTTTGTCCGTGTCGGTCCACAGAGACCGTGTTTGCTCGTGTTGGTCCACATTGACCGTGTTGGTCCACAATGACCGTGTTTGACTAGAGTTGACTAAGTTGACCGTGTCAAGTCAACGACCTGTTGGTGAACCGTGTGTCGGTTTGTGAATCGTGTAGCAATCGTGTAAGTGCTCATCGTGTGCAAAACACGCAAGTCGCGTCTATGGACAACTTACTATTTATAGTAAGTTTCCATTTTTGGAAAGTTCACAAAGCATATCGGTTTTAAAGTTCTAGCATGCTCGTTAGTCCTACGTGATCATGTTAACACATAACACATCATTATACGAATTCACATAAGTCATTTTCATCGTGTTAGCACATAAAAGTTTCCTAAAATGGAAAGTTTCCATTTATTGCATACGTGACATCGGAAACCATCTAACTTAGCATCAAATCATCATATTATAACATACTAAACCACTTAGCATGCTCAAATCACACAAAATGTTCCTAAGTTGGTTTTTGTAAAAATAAAGTTACTAAAAATAGTAACTTTGTATTTTTAGTATAAAAATGACCATCTAAGCATTCCTAACCCATCCTTATGTCACAAATCATCATATTAGCCAATCTAACATCATTTAAACAAGCCAACATAATCCAAATCATCATCTATCAACATTTCATCAGTAAAAGTTACTAAATATAGTAACTATGTCAAAATGACTATAATCACATCAAAATCACATTCCTAAGTTTCTAATCATCAAAATATCATTCAAATAACATGTTCATACACATGCATGCTCACCATTTTCACCAAATCATCATCTTGTAACTAAAAAGTTACTAATAATAGCAAGTTCATCATAAACTCATATTTTAATCATTTTAGCAATATTCAAACATGTAGATCATCACTAATAACATCAAGAATCATATATCATCATTCAAAATCATCTTAAATACTTTAGATCATGCATGCATGCTATTATATTGATCATCCATGACCAAATCATGCATCATAACAACACACATCATCACACATCATCATGAAACACCATCTAAACCTCTTAGATCATCAAAATCAGTAAAGATATCAATAAACCCAGATTTAAACATCACAAAATTCGTGCATGTGGTGCCAGGATGTGTGCATGTGTGTTTAAAGGTGGTTAGAGTGCGTGTTAACCATGAAAACTACCTCTCACGGTCTTGGAACTCTTAGATGTGATAGTAGAAGCTCTGGAAATCCCCTGGACAGCAAGCTTTTGCAGGAAGATGAAGGTGAAAGTGGTGGTCAAGCTTTCTAAGTCCTCTTCTTCAAGTTCTTTGCGTGATCCTAGCTTCTCCTCTTCAAACTTGAGCTTCAAGATGCTCAAAAATGGCTTCCACAGGCTGTAATGATGAAGAGGAAGTGTGTTGAGCCGAAATATAGCTGATAGTTTCGAGAGAAATGAGTGGAGATGTTGTATCAAGTCCTTGGTTGGTCCTTTTAAGATTTCTGCGATTCTGACGCCCCAGGCGTATCGCCTGGCGTGGGCACGTGGTATTGTGCGTTGCGCGCGGGTGAGTCAGATGAGGCGCTCCTTATTCCATCCGCGTATATCGCCTGAGGTTAAGGTCTCGGGTCAGGCGTACCGCCTGGCCCAATTGTCAAGCCCAATAAGCTTGTTTTGTTGTTCTGGGTCCATTCTCGCCCGTTTCTCGACTGTAGAACATCGCCCGAGCGTCGTTTGGACTCCATTAGTCAATTACTAGCCATAATTGACTTGTGAGGTGTTTCTGTGCTTAAGTGTTGTGATGTTCACCAACGTTCGTGTGTTTTGACACGTGTGTGCTGTTTGTCGATAATTCTCGAATTATCTAGTTGTGTGCCAGTGTTTGTACTGTCGTGCCACGTGTCACACTAAATCAAACCAATTCTAGTGCCGCATGTACATAAAGAATTTAAATAAACATTTAAATAAATAACAAGCTGACCTTACGGGGTGTCACATCCTCCCCTTGTTAGAAAGAATTTCGTCCCGAAATTCAACTCACGTTGCCAGTATTTGTTTGTTCCGCGAACAGATGTGGGTACTTTTGTTTCATCTAATCTTCATGTTCCCACGTGAATTCCGGTCCACGACGCGAATTCCATCGCACTTTACAATCGGTATTTTGCTGAGCTTGAGTTTCTTGGTTTCCCGGTCCATAATTTCAACCGGTTCTTCAACGAAGTTTAATTGCGCTTCGATCTGGATTTCCTCGAGAGGAATAACAAGTGTCTCATCAGACATGTACTTTTTGAGATTCGAAATGTGAAACACATTGTGAACGCTGCTCAGTTCGTCTGGCAGATTCAGCTCGTAGGCCACAGGGCCTATTCGTTTGGTAATCTCGAAAGGTCCAATGTAGCGAGGGTTCAGTTTGCCTCGTTTGCCAAACCGAATGACTCCCTTCCAGGGCGAGACCTTAAGTAACACTCTGTCTCCCACCTGGAATTCTAACGGTTTGCATCGTTTGTCGGCGTAGCTTTTCTGTCTGTCTCGAGCTGCTGCCATCCGTTTGCGTATTTGCACGATTTTCTCCGTCGTTTCGTGCACAAGCTCTGGGCCGGTCAGTTGGCTGTCCCCAACTTCCGCCCAGCAGATGGGTGATCGACACTTACGCCCGTAAAGTGCCTCGAATGGTGCAGCTTGGATGCTCGTGTGGTAGCTGTTGTTATATGAAAACTCAACTAACGGTAGGTGAGTCTCCTAGCTACTTCCAAAGTCAATAACACATGCCCGAAGCATGTCCTCTAGTGTCTGTATGGTGCGTTCGCTCTACCCATCAGTCTGTGGGTGATAAGCGGTACTCATATCCAATCTCGTACCCAAAGCCTTATGCAAAGACTTCCAGAAATGCGACGTGAATCGACTGTCGCGGTCAGATATGATCGAAATTGGCGCTCCATGTCGAGTGACCACTTCCTTCAGGTAAATCCGAGTGAGTTTGTCTAGTTTGTCGGTTTTCTTAATAGGTAGAAAATGTGCAGACTTTGTTAGTTAGTCTATGATAACCCAGATGGTATTGCAACCACTTGTCGTCTTTGGCAGTTTAGTGATGAAGTCCATGGAAATCTGTTCCCATTTCCACATCGGTAATTCCGGTTGTTGAAGTAACCTTGATGGCTTCTGGTATTCAACCTTGACCTTTGAGCACGTTAGACACTTACTCACGTAAGTTGCTATCTCAGCTTTCATGTTTGGCCACCAGTAGGTTGTCTTCAGATCGTGATACATCTTGTCAGAGCCCGGATGTACGGAATACCGGCTCTTGTGAGCTTTGTCCATCACTACCTCTCTTAGTCCCCCGTAGTGTGGAATCCAAATTCGATCCATTAAGTAGTAAGCTCCGTCATCCTTTACTTTCATCTGTTTATCCATACCACGCATGGCTTCAAGAGTGAGATTTTCAGCTTTCAGGGCTTCCTGTTGTGCGATTCGAATCTGATTTGGTAGTTCAGAATGAATCGTGAGTTGTAGGGCACGTACGCGTTTGGTTGTTTCCTTCCGACTCAACGCGTCAGCCACTACGTTTGCTTTACCGGGATGGTACTTGATGGCGCAATCGTAATCGCCGATGAGTTCGACCCATCTTCGCTGCCTCATGTTTAGCTCCTTCTGGTTGAAGATGTGTTGTAGGCTTTTATGATCTGTAAAGATAGTGCATTTCGTGCCATACAAGTAGTGTCTCCAGATCTTTAGAGCGAATACCACAGCTCCCAACTCAAGATCGTGGGTTGTGTAGTTCTTCTCATGCACCTTCAGTTGTCGTGATGCGTATGCTATCACTTTCTCGCGTTGCATCAACACATAACCGAGTCCTTGTTTCGAGGCGTCGCAGTACACCACGAAATCATCGCATCTTTCCGGTAGGGATAGGATGGGTGCAGTACATAGTTTCTGCTTCAACAAGTTGAAAGCAGTTTCCTGTTTGTCGCCCCAATCTAACTTCTTATCCTTATGGGTCAGGGATGTCAGTGATTGGGCAATCTTTGAGAACCCCTCAATAAATCTCCTGTAGTACCCGGCTAGTCCTAGAAATTGTCGCACCTCAGTCGGAGTCTTGGGTGCTTCCCAGTTCTTGATGGCTTCAATCTTGGCTGGGTCTACATGTATCCCTTGTTCGTTAACCACATGTCCAAGAAATTGGACTTCGCGAATCCAAAAGTCGCACTTTGAGAACTTCACATATAGCTGCTCTTTCTTCAATAACTCCAAGACTAACCTCAGATGTTCAACATGTTCTTCCCGATTCTTTGAATAAATCAGAATGTCGTCAATGAACAGTATTACGAATTTGTCAAGGTAAGGTTTGCACACTCTATTCATGAGGTCCATGAATACAGCTGGTGCATTGGTCAGTCCAAAGGGCATAACCAAGAATTCGTAGTGTCCGTATCGAGTTCTGAAGGCTGCCTTAGGAATATCATTCTCTTGTATCCTTAGTTGATGGTAACCCGATCTTAAATTGATCTTAGAATAGTAGCTTGACCCTTGCAACTGGTCAAACAGATCATCTATTTGTGGCAATGGGTATCGATTCTTGATCGTCACCTTGTTCAGCTCTCTGTAGTCGATGCACATACGGAATGATCCGTCTTTCTTCTTTACAAATAAGACCGGTGCTCCCCAAGGCGAGAAACTCGATCTGATAAACCCCTTGTCTAACAGTTCCTGCAACTGGTTAGACAGTTCTTGCATCTCAGTTGGTACTAGTCGGTATGGAGCTTTGGCAATCGGTGCTGCTCCCGGGGTGAGGTCTATCTGAAACTCGACTTGTCGTTTCGGGGTTAGTCCAGGTAGATCCTCGGGGAATACTTCGGGAAAATCGCGGACTACAGCGATGTCCTCAATCTTCCTCTCCTTCTTCGGTTGCTCTGCGATGAGGGCTAGTATTGCAGTGTATCCCTTTTGTAGATACTTGTTCGCCTTCATGCATGACATGATGTTCAGTGGTACTCCCCGTCTTTCCCCTTGAATCGAAATCTGTTCTCCGTTCTGCAACGTCACTCGTACGATCTTCTCGTTGCATACGATCTCGGCTTGGTTAGCGGATAGCCAATCCATTCCAACGACCACATCAAAACTTCCGAGTGTCACCGGCATTAAGTCGATTTCTAGTTCGTGATCCGCCAACACCATGACGCATCCTCGAAAGACGTGTTGTGTTTCAATTAGCTTGTCGTCGGCTAACTCTACAGTGTACTTGTAGTCTAGTGGTGTTGGTGTAATATCTAGTAATTTACTAAACTCACTAGATATAAAGCTCCTATCGGCACCGGTATCAAATAATATGCTAGCATAGACATTATTTAAAAGGAACGTACCGGTCACGATGTTTGGATCGTCCTTGGCCTCTCCCGAGCCAATCACAAATGCTCGGCCTTTAGCCGTTCCACCACCGGCTTTCTTCAACTGAGGGCAATCCCTCCTCATGTGACCTGGCTTTCCACATTCATAACACCCCTTGAGAGTGTTTTGATTGTTGTTGTTGTTGTTGTTGTTGTTCTGGTTGTTGTTGGGGTTGTGGTTGTTGTTGCTGGGGAATTTAGACCTGCAATCTCTGGCCATGTGGCCATGTCTTCCACATCGCAAGCATCGGTATCGCTCGCATTGACCTGAGTGGTGGTAAGAACATTTGTTGCACAGAGGGTATTTTCCTTGGTACACACCCTTCCCCTTATCATCGGGTTGGGTAGCAGTGAAAGCTCTTGCAGGTGCAGATCGCTGTTGTTGTTGGGGTTGATGAGATTGGTGGTGGCTGGGTTCCCACTTCCTCTTCTGACTTTCTTGAGGCTTCAGATGTTCACTTCGTTTGGGTAGCTTGCCCTGAGCTACAGCTTGGTCAGTTAGCTTGTGGGCTAATCGGATCAACGGTTGGATGGTGGTGAGGTCAGATGCAGTCACCATACTCTGAATCTGTTCGGGCAGCCCACTAATGAACTGCTCGATCTTCTCGTATTCCGGCGAGACCATTGCCGGGCATAGCTTACATAGCTCGTGAAATCGAGTGCAGTATTGCTCGATCTCAGATCCCACCATTTTTAGTACCCAGAACTCAGCCTCTAACTTCCTGATCTCATCACGAGGACAGCATTCCTCTTGCAGCAGCCGGGTGAAATCAGCCCACGGCATGGAGTTGGCACCGTCCAACCCTAGAGTTTGCACATGGGTGTTCCACCATGTGAGAGCCGGTCCCTCCAGTGTCCCGGTCGCATATTTAACCCTGTTTTCCTCCGTACGGTCGCACATGGCGAATACAGACTCAACCTTCTCTATCCAGCGGAGCATCCCAACAGCTCCCTCAGTCCCCTTGAATTTGTGTGGGTGGCAGTTCAAGAAGGACTTAAAGGAACATCCTTTCCCATTGCTGCTGTTTGACCATGTGTGTCATAAACCAGTGTCGTGTGTTAGTATCGTGTTAGCTACACTATGTTAGTCACGTTAGGCAAGTGTTAGTACCGTTGTGGTTTCCACTAGTTTCGCTATGTTGGCGACTTGCTTCATAGTCGGAAATCGCCTTGTTGACCCGTCGGTCAACCATCATTTTGATAACAGCGGCATCCAGTGTCCGCCTAGCAGGACGCGCGTACGGTCCTCTTCCCGCCATGTATCTTTCTATACGTAAGGGATAGAGTATTAGTTAGCACATGTTAGAGGGTTAGCCAATGTCATGTCAGATGTCAGGTCAGATGTCATGTTAGTTGTCAAGTCAGATGTTATGTTATCAAACAATCATGGTCAAAATACAATAAGTAAGTCAAAGCATAATTCTCATTAAATAAAGCTTGAAGTACAATAATTTCAAAAGAAAACAATAACATGAGTTCTTCGAGCACACCCGGCTCGTCTAGGTAAATACCGAAAGAAATACATAATAAAGTAACCTATCTAATCCGAGTCCATGGTAACATGTGAAATGTCACTGTCTGCTCCGTCATCATCATCCTCGTCCTCCTCAGGATCCTCGTTGGGATCCTCGTCAAAATCCTCCCCTTCAAGGTCATTAACCTCGAATTGAGGACCATCATCCTGTGGTGGTTCCTCAATGAACTGTGTAGCCCATGCGTTCAGCAGGGCGTCGCTGGCCTGAACCATCGCTTGAGTCTCCTCAGTGGCGACTCGATTCTCCGTGATACGTCCGTTATGCTCCTGCATGATGTCCACCATCTGCCCATGCTGACTCATCAGCTGGGATACCTAGAGACGTAGGGCCTCCACCTGCTCTTCTAACCTCTCGTTATGCCTTTCCAGGCGGTTGCTCTTCTCTCGAAGAACGCGGAACTCGTCCGATAGTTCCCCGTGCCTCCAGATTTCCCGTCGTGTGCAAGCCACATGTGCTGCAAAGGCCTGCTCCAACGGCACTCCGAGTGGTGGTAGTCGATGACCTGGAGTCGTGTCGCCGGGATAACGATACGGAGGTACCCTCTCGCCGATAATCCACTCCTGTATCATCGTAGGGAACCATCCCCAATACCGAGCTCGGGCCGCGTGTCGAGCCCGTATCTCCATCTCGGCATCAACCTGGGCCACTATATCGTGGACCCGTCGTCGGCTCTCTACAGCCATACCCTCAGTGGTCGGGAGTCTGTCTGAGCCTCTTCCGGTATCGTCGTTGTTGGCCATCCTGTAAGTTTCAAGTTAGTAATCAATAGTAATAACATAAGCAATAACATCATCAATGTGCAAATTCTAAGTGTAGTGTCTAAACTTTGAGCAATGGCTATAGTCTAAGTTTACTACATGCAAACCTAGTTCTCTATAACCAAGGCTCTGATACCAGTCTGTCACACCCCCAAATTCCCACTCGTGGTGTCATTCCACGTGGGTGTGACGTGGCCAGAATCACAGCTCAAGGTCATATAGAACACCTCTATATGCGTTTACAAATCCCATGTTTGACACATACACATAACAAAACGGTTTGCAGCGGAAAAGTAATTCATAGCAGCGGAAAATAAATATGTTTGATACATGCAGCGGAAATATAAGTTGTTAAACACACATTGTTTAATACATAGTTGAAAATAAAATTGTTTCAAAACAAAATCAGAAATGCATGATGGCCCTAATGCTCATTCTCTTAGAGGTGCATTCCTGTCCTCATGCTAGCCTTGCTAGTTACCTGAAAATACAAGTTAGAAAAAGTGTCAACACAATGGTTGGTGAGTTCACAGGTATTGATATACATATAGTAATAAAAGCGTGTCATGCTGTTTATCAAATGTTAGTACCGAGCCCTAGGCTCCAAGTGTCAGTGCGTCACTACCGAACTAGACCTGTTTGTCCTTGCCTCCTCTGTGTCTCGTACACACAGTAAATTAGGTCAGAGTTTGCACGGGTTATGACACCCAGTCAACATTGTGCCCCGTGGGGTTAGTCATACCCTAATGAATCCATCCAAATCTACCACGTTGTTCGTACATTAACGGTATGACTTTATGAGGACTTGTTACGAGTTCAACACTTAATGTTTGTCCAATAAACCAGCATACACCAAAAATGTTTGTACAGTAATAAATGTTTGACTCGATGTAACTAGTATTCTCCCCCTATTTAAAAGCGTTTGAAAAGAGTAAAGAGGGGCCGTAAACTCACCTTAGTGATGTGAAATGAAAGTACGCGTAAGCTCCTCGAGAAAGTAGCGCGTCGGTCACCGGCAACCTATATCGTACACCGTACGTGAGTTCGTGTATGTGACCGTGCTAGTGTTTGTGTTTGTGCTCGTGTTTGTGTCCAACAACCCTTGGTTGTTCATGTTTGTCCGTGCCGGTCCACAGAGACCGTGTTTGCTCATGTTGGTCCACATTGACCGTGTTGGTCCACAATGACATTGGACAGTCTTCTATTAGAATGAAAGATGATGATGATAATAATGTATACAAACACATGGTGTTAGATAACATGTTTGTATGTGGTTATACTATAAATACTTTGGAAGGAGAAACACGTTTTGCTTTGTAGAATATCTTGCGGAGAACTCTGGGTATGAACAAGATAATCATCCCCGATTTGATGAAGGTTTGTGGTCACGAACTTCTGGTGGCATGTATAAAGGAAAAACATGTGTTATGCATTGTTAATTACCTATAGGGGTGTAAACAAGCCGAGTCGAGCCGATACCGAGCTCGTTAAGGCTCGAGCTCGGCTCGTTTAGATAAATTTGGGCTCAAGCTAGAGCTCGAGCTCGAGCTCGGCTTGTTATAAATTTTTTAGGCTCGAGCTTGGCTTGGCTCATTTAGATTTTATATATTTAATTTATTTACTTTAATTACTAATTTAATTATATTTTTTTAAATTTAACATAAAATATTTGATTTAAATAAATTTATCATAATTATATATATATATATGTATATATATATATAATTAATTTTATAAATAAACTCTTAATATAATAAATAAAAATTATATAAACAAAAAGCTCGTTAAGGCTCGTGAGCCGGATCGAGCTTGATATGTAAAGCTCGAGCTCGGGCTCGATAACTAAACGAGCCACACTTTCGGGCTCGGCTCGTTAAGGCTCGGCTCATTCGAGCTTTTTATCGATCCGATCCTGAGTATTTCACGAGCTGTCTTGGTTCGTTTACACCCCTAGTTACCTAAACTCAAATGGGAGACAAAACTCCGAGGTATGTTTGTAACACCCTAAAATTTTATACAAGTTCTTTTTGAGTATGTGTTTGGTTTGAAAGGATTAAAACCTGAATTTCAATGTTCGGAAAGGGAAAAGTATATGCTTAGACAAATATTAAAAGTACTCTAAAAAGTATTCGGCCGAGTACTTGGGCAAGTAGTAGCCACGTACTTTGGTCGAAAACTTTAGGTGAGTAGATAACCCTGCTTCCTCTTTCACAAATCAAGGACTTGGAATTAGCTAGCACTCAAACAAATGAGTTTTCTTCACACTCTCTTTTACATTCTTTGTTTTTGGGATGTTACACATGTTCTATTTAAACTTATTTCAATTATATCATTTATTCAATCTATGATGCAATCCTTAGACATAGTTAGTTATATGTGTTAGATGTTATGCTTATAGAATGTGTTGATTATGTGTGTGATTTTATGTGTGTTGCTAGTCAAGCAAGCTAGTATTTAGTAGCCTAAGATGTGTTCGATACAATCTTCGCATTGGCTTTTGTCATTGTGTGAAAAAAAGTGAAAAATACACCTAGCAAACTTGTTGTAATACGAATGTTAATTTATAGTATGGTCATACTTGAATTAATAGGTTGTATGGATACTTGTTTGGACACAAGCTATGGTTATTCATTTATTTATTCTATTTATTCAAACTTGTATTCGTGCTATGCTTATGATATGTATTCTAGTTAGGATATTGTTTGCATCCTTTTTATATGTATTATTCAAACTATGTGTATGATCTCACCAACTATGCAAATAGTTGACAAACTCTATTTTTCATGTGTGACAGGTTAAGGAAGACATGATGAAGACATAAGATATGCTTAGTGACCTAGTTGAACTTTGAAACAAATGTATAGACTTTCAATTGTAATGCTTTGATTATTCAACTCATGTAATGTTTGTTAATTATTCAATGAATGTTGTGTGGGTTTTGTAATAATAATGCATTAAATATTGAAACGTTAAAATAGCATCATGAGCTAATTAACAGTCGAGCTCGCGCCCCGACGTATTCCACCGCCGGTTGGGATGTGACACTAAAAGGGCTTATTTAATAAACCTAATTGTGAGTTAGGGGAATTTTAAGGCAGGATTGAAATCAGAAAAGAAATAGGGGGAATAAAGCTGTAATATTCCCAAACTTGCATTCTTCCCAACCCGATTTCCCATGTGGATACCCACGCAACCCATTTCAAACCCACATGTGTGCCCAATCAATTCCATTTCAATTTCAACTCACTTATAAGCAAATTAGGAAGGGATTATCACACGTATTCTGTTGCAATCAACAATTAAGTCGAATCAATAACAATCACGCATAATTGGTTTACCAAAATTACACCGTACGAACGAGAATTCAAATTTAAGATAAATGTATATAAAAACCGAATTCATCTATCACATTTCATTCCTTTGCCACCTACGAACATGTCTGAGCATGAAATAAGTGTGCACAACCCCTTTTGAGTACGATTAGAACCCAAGAACTTGGCAAACCTTCTGCGCTCTTGAACTCAAACAATTGAATAGTAATCTAGGTAATACTATACATCAAAACCTTCGTTATCAAGCAAGGATCAAAATCCCTAAGCTTTTGATCACTCACAATTCACAGATTCGTCGAATTTCATCTTATTTGGATTAGGGTTCTTCTGAAATAGGACTCGATTTGTGAATCTGTATAAAGGAAATTTGAATTCATTCTTTGCAATGCATCCCCAGCGAGCACAGCGGTAGATCGCGTGTGCTGAGGAACGGGGACCCGGTTTCGAAACCTTCTGGCCACACAAGAACCGGTTTTGTGCCATTCTACTTATTCCCATTCCATATCTTTTTATACAAATACAAATACCAAAAAAATTCCTGTAAAATTTATTTTTATAGTTTGTTAAAGTTTAAATAAATTTTGGATATAATTTAAATTAATCAAATTATTTTATAAAGCTAATTTAAACACATCAAATTAAACATATTATATGATTTAAAAATCATGTTATGTACTTAAAAATATTTTAAAGATTTGTAAACCATATTTCTAATATTAACACATACTTAGTTATTTAAAAAATAAATAACTAGTTTAATAAAATAATATCTTTTTATTAACATAATTTTTTTTAAAGATAACCATTTCAAAAATTTATTTTAATATATATTAAAATCCAAGCTTAAAAATATTATCTTTAAAACTTTTGAAGAAAGATTTTTATTGTTATTTTGATCAAAGATAATCTAAAATGATTTTAAAATAAAAATAAAAGGATTATTTTTAAAACTTATAATTCTTTTAAAAGTCCAAATAAAATGTATGCAAAACAAAAGTTTATTTTAAAAACAAATGGTATTTCAAATAAATCATGAATACTTTCACCAAAGTTTTTAAAGAAATTTCAAATAAATCTTATGACTATATAAATCAAACATACAAAATTTTATATACAAAAATTATTAATTTATAAAAGAAATGGATGGTAATTTATTCAAGTAGCATTATTAGAAATTCAAATATTCTATTTTATTTATTATAAGAATATTATTAAAACACTATTCTAGTTTATTCATATAATAATATTGATAAGATAAATAAAAAGAATATTTTATATCGCATTTTATTCATTATTTAATATTTTGAGAAAATCTATTCATTCAAAATTAGATTCTTTCAACTAGTAATTCCATTAGAATGCCATAGTTATATGATTTGAACTTGGAACTTTAGGAAGCTAAGACATTGTTACTTAAACTTTATGGTGAGTAGAAAGCGTTGCTTTCACATTCATTATTCATGTACTTTGAAACTAGCTAGGCATTCAAACATGTGAGTTATTCACGCTCACTATTTTACATTTTTTGTTTCTAGGGATGTTGCACGTATACTAATTCAATAAAGTAAAATTATTAATTTTCATAAATATAATCCTAATAAAACAATACCTAGGGCAGTGGACAATTTGCTGCTTTGATACATTGTCTAGATGAATGTAACTAACAGTTCTGATGCAATTTCTTGTTAAATAACTGTATTATTTGCTTATCTATATCTGTACTATCTATGTATTATAATAAATAAATGTTTTTTTAGCCACTTGTCATTCTTTAGTGAAGTCAACATGGGATTTTCCCGCCTCTCTCTCTTCAATAAATATTATCCTCTTATTAAATAATGAATTATATTGTTTAAAATAATAAATTGTCTACTTAAATAAATAAAAACTACAATTAAAATAAAAAAAGTAATCAAAATTAAAAAAATTAAACATACGTGAAATATTAATCTATCTATACTAATAAATCAAAATAATTGTGGACACTTGTCACATATCTATATCGCTTATATTTTGGTTTTCCTGCTTATCTCTCCTATATAAGGATTATAATAATTAATATACTACGAATTAAGTTTAAATGAACCAAATTTTTTATTTAACAACTTTAGTTTATATTTCTTAAAATAATTATAAATATAACAATAGTGTTACTAATTTTTTATAGTTGCTTTTAAAAA
This sequence comes from Mikania micrantha, assembly GCA_009363875.1. Taxonomy (NCBI): domain Eukaryota; kingdom Viridiplantae; phylum Streptophyta; class Magnoliopsida; order Asterales; family Asteraceae; genus Mikania; species Mikania micrantha. Next base: position 11,755,669 of record CM018695.1, read on the forward strand.
TTTTTAAACATTTAATATGATTTGATTATTTGAATGATATAAATATATTATATTAAAATATAAAAAGTAAATAATTTTTAAAAATCCAAGTTATATATATTAATATAAATTTTAGTTAAAGTTAATTTAATGTGTTAAAAGGAGAATACATATACTTTCATTAAATTATTTATAAATTACATTACATAAAAATATTAGCACATTGTTAATAAACTTAAAATTAAAACTTCATTTTTAATTATTACATCAAATATTTTAAACATATTTTGAAGACTTTATGCATTAACAAATTATATTATATTTTATTCAACCTTTGTAAACATGAATTTAGTAATCTTTGCAATGTACATGCTTTTAAAATAAATAATTTTTTGTCAATAGATTTGTATATATAACATATTATTTTTTTCAACCCGTGTAACACACGGGATTTTAACCTAGTCTATATATATAATAAATAAATAAAAGTTCTAGAAAATAATACACCTTTTTTAATTTTTTAATATCCTTATATTTTCATAATAATATCTAATATTTCTTATTTACATAATAATATTTTATTCTTATTTCTATAATTACAACATCTTATTTAATTCAAACTCACTTTTTATTACAGTCAAAAAGTATATAAATTATTAGTTGTATTTTGTGATTTAGCTAGTGCAATACACATCTTTTAAACCTAATGTATAATAATAAATAACTCCTTTCAACAAGTGGTGCATTTTCATTCTTATATCCTAACCGTTCTCATATTTAAAGTGGGGGTGAGCAAAAACCCAAAATAATTGAATTAAAACCGAATTAACCAAAAAAACCAAACCTAAAAAACCGAATCAAATGAATAACCGAAGAAAACTGAACCGAAAAATAACTGAAACCGAATTATTCGGTTTGGTTTCAGTTTTTAATATTCTAAAAACCGAAAAAAACCGAACCGATATGTAATCTTTTTTAAAAATTAATATATATATATATATATATGTTGCTAGGATTGGGTTCAAATGCTAACCCTCATTTATGGCACTAACCCATTAACCCTCATTATCCAATCATAAATAAACACATGGCTTTTTCTATTATTATTTGATAAGGGTAAAGTAGTAATTTGTTATATTAAATACTTTACCCCCTCTTTTTTTATACATCCATAACTTTATGCTATAATATTTTTTTATAAAAATTGCACCATTTTACTCGTCTTATTTTTCTCTTTAATTCCGTTATAGTCTTGACTAGGTTTTTTTATTTTTTTTCGTATGTTCGTATTTACACCAATGTAACAAGTATAAAAATAACAAATTATTTGTAACGAGTTGTAACGAATTTCGGTTTACATTGTTGTAGAATAAATAGGGTTTACGTTTAAGAGTGTAAACGACCCAAGCCGATCCCGAGCTAGTTAATTACGTTATATTCTTGACTAGGTTTTTTTATTTTTTCCGGATGCTAAAAAATTCGTTATATCTACAAAAGTGTAAATTCATTTTAATACTATAAAAAAAATTATATTTACAAGATTGTAAATACATTTTAATACTTTAAAAAAAATAGTATAACATTTTGTTGATAAAAACCCAAATAATTCGTTACAACTCGTTACAACTCGTTACAAATAATTTGTTTGTTTTACAAATAATTCGTTACAACTCGTTTACACTCTTAAACTTTTTTATGCTATAATATTTTTTTATAAAAATTGCACCATTTTACTCGTCTTATTTTTCTCTTTAATTCCGTTATAGTCTTGACTAGGTTTTTTTATTTTTTTTCGTATGTTCGTATTTACACCAATGTAACAAGTATAAAAATTACAAATTATTTGTAACGAGTTGTAACAAATTTCGGTTTACATTGTTGTAGAATAAATAGGGTTTACGTTTAAGAGTGTAAACGACCCAAGCCGATCCCGAGCTAGTTAATTACGTTATATTCTTGATTGGGTTTTTTTATTTTTTCCGGATGCTCAAAAATTCGTTATATCTACAAAATTGTAAAGACATTTTAATACTTTAAAAAAAAATAATAGAACATTTTGTTGATAAAAACCAAAATTCGTTATATATACAAGATTGTAAATACGTTTTAATACTTTAAAAAAATTATATCTACAAGATTGTAAATATATTTTAATACTTAAAAAAAATAATATAACATTTTGTTGATAAAAACCAAAATTCGTTATATCTACAAGATTGTAAATACATTTTAATACTTTAAAAAAATATTATAACATTTTGTTGATAAAAACTAAAATTCGTTATATATACTAGATTGTAATATGTTTTAATACTTTAAAAAAATAATATAACATTTTGTTGATAAAAACCAAAATTCGTTATATCTACAAGATTGTAAATACATTTTCATAATTTAAGAATTATATTTACAAGATTGTAAATACATTTTAGTACTTTAAAAACCAAAATTCGTTACAAAATCAAGAATATACCGTAATTAACGAGCATCCAGAAAAAATAAAAAACCTAGTCAAGAATATAACGTAATTAACGAGCTCAGGATTGGCTTGGCTCGTTTACACTCTTAAACTTAACCCCTATTTATTATACAACAATGTAAACCCAAATTCGTTACAACTTGTTACAAATAATTTGTTAGTTTATACTTGTTACATTGGTGTAAATACGAACATCCGAAAAAAAATAAAAAAACCTAGTCAAGACTATAACGGAATTAAAGAGAAAAAAAAGACGAGTAAAATAGTGCAATTTTTATAAAAAAATATTATAGTATAAAAAAGTTATGGATGTATAAAAAAAGATGGGGTAAAATATTTAATATATCAAATTACATTAATACCCTTATTCCCTTTTCTTTCAAATCAATTACATTATTATATTATAGTTTAATATCAACCATTAGATTAGCATCTTCTATTTTGATCATTCAATATGGTAGGGTTAATGGGTTAATGCCATAAATGAGGGTTAGCATTTGATCCATTCCCTATGTTGCTATTTTTATACTTATTTAATGGGATAAAACACACAAGTAGTTTACGGTTAAAGATGATAAAGATTTGGATTATATGAACACTATCATTTTAAAAGATGAAAACCGTAATTATTGCATATTTAGTTATTTACTTTTGATTTTTTTTAAATGTAATATTATGATGACAATTATTTAGTTTTATTTTGATTAGTTGGTGTTCGATCAATTAATTTATGAATTAGTTATTGTTAAACATGTTTTCACTTTCAATATTGTGTGTGAGAAAGAACAATAAAACAAAAAAAACCCGAAAAAACCGAAAACCGAATACCGAATGGCTCCTAATAACTAAAAACCGACTATGTCGGTTTCGATTTTAGTTTTAGCTAAAAACCAAACCGAGCACACCCCTAATTTAAAGAGAACACACGTCACTTAATATTATATTACATATTTTTATCTCTTACTAAAAATGATATCTTAGAAAAAATATTTTTAAATATTTTATATAAGTTTATTTATAGTAAGTTATTATATATAATTAATTAAATGATTAATAATTACTTTTTAGTTTTTTACTATAAATAGATATCATTAAATAAATGAATTTAATATGAAATATTACTTAACTAATAAATAAAAGTTTTTAGAATTATTAATTTGTTGTGTTCCTAGAGCAGTAAACCACTTTTATTTTGTTTTCTCGCATCTCTCTACTATTAAATATATTTTATATTAAATACTAAAATACTTTTAACACAATTTTTAATTAAAAATAAGACTTTTTTAATACATTAAAAATATTTTAATGTTAAAAAACACACTTTTGTAAAATACCAAATTATTATAAAATTTAGAATTTTTAATAATAGTTTTACAAAATGAAATATTTAAAGAAACAAACTCTAAATTAGTGTTCAAAAAATAATATAATTATTATTTTTATTTAATCTATAAAATTATATTTAATCATATTTTACATTAAAAAAATCATCTTATATAGTTTAAATTTTTATTGACAACTATTAATTAATAATATTTTTATTTATCTCGTGTAATACACGGGATAATAATTATAATTCAAAGTTGAAATTATAATTCAAAAATGTTTTTAGCATTCAAAGATCCAGATCAATTTAATTTGATTTTTTGTTGCATGTATTATTTGAATTTTTTTTTACAAAATAAATCTTCACTTTTATGCTACATATGAATTAATATTTAATTAATTATTTTCAATTTTATATTGTAAATGAATTGGTAAATCCTATGAGATTTTATCGTATGGTTTTTTTTCATCTAGGTATTATTAACTACGGAACTTATTCCATTGAGAACCACTCAATGTGAAAAAATCAAAGGAACTAATTCTGAACCATATATTTTTAGGAGTATAAAAGTAATTTTCTTTTAAAATAGAGGAAGTTACTATTTTACCCTTTTAAATAACCACTGTATGTACAAAACTTAAAGCATAATATACAAGTGTATTATGCAGTTCTCAAGTTCCTAACATAAAATTGGTTCTTAATGGAATACCTCCCTATTAACTACATAGTTTAATTTCATTAAATAAACATCAGATTTTTATGAGCTGATTTAATTTTTAAAAAATAAATCTTTAAATTTTTATTCAATTCGTGTAAAACATATTTTTCAACCTATTTAATTTTAAATAACTAACTTGTTATATGTCACGATTGTAACTCCTTAATTCGTTTCCCATTCTTTTTATTTTTATTATTATTGCTTTGTTGCTAAACTTACTTTATAATTTCGATCAAAATATATATTACTACTTATTTAATATTTTTTATTAAACATTATCATATATCATACATCTTCCATATATAATCGATATATTCTTCAAAGGCAAATTCATGAGAAGAGAAGGTTAAAGAAGTAATGTCGGTTTAATCTTAGTAAGATGGTAAAGAGACTTTAAAAATAGGCTAGATATTTAAATAGCATAATATAAACAAAAATTAGACATAAATGCTGATATATTTTATATATTAAATTTAGCTTCATAACTTTTAATTCATATAACATCTTTACATTTCATTACAATAGCTTATTTAAAATAAAGGTGAGTTTATATTAATTACAATAACAATAAGACGTAAGCTGTTTAATTATAATGATGTGTCTAAAGTTTAATATAATATGTTTAAACCATTTACAATATTAAATTTAATGTATTTCAAGTAGTCAACCTGAAATTATTTGAAATCTAAATGACACATATACCATCACTCTGAATTAAACTAAAACTAATGATCTTGAATCGAATGCTACGTACGTACATGAAAATCACTTTTATAAAATCAAACGGCTATCATACATGTGATAAATATTGTATATATAAGTGATAAATTGTTTAAAATGTGTTCTATTATAAATCTATTAATTATTTTGATATTATCTTTGACTTTTGTATTCAAAAATAAAGAGTAAATTATCGAGATGATTCATGTGGTTTACTTTTATAAATTACTAAGATAATTCCAAACTTTAAACATTTATATCACATACAAATCTTTGGTCACAAAATTACTTTCAAATGATTGACCAAATTACCACCACCTAAGGGACTATATATATATATATATATATATATATATATATATATATAGGGCATGGAATTTTTGATAACCCACTTTTTTTGTTACAACCCATTAACCATCATCCAATGGTTGCTTGAAAAAGGAAAGTGTGTAGGATCGTGACACGTGTCAGATTCCTTTTTTTTCTTTTTTTTTAATATAAAGGGTATTTAAGACATTTGTTATTTAAGTAAAGTTTACCCCCCTTTTTTTTAAACATTCATAACTTTTTAATACTATATTATTTTTTAAAAAAAATTGCACCATTATACTCGTCTCATTTTTCTCTTTAATTTCGTTATAATCTCGACTAGTTTTTTTTTTTTTTTTTTTATGTCATATATTTACATCATTGTAACGAACTTAAAGATAGCAAATTAATTAAAAAAAATTATAGCAATGGTATATTACAGTAATGTAATAAAAAATGAAGTAATGTAACACAAAATGAAGTAATTTACAATGACATAATTAACGGTGACGTTACACATTATTTAATTTTTTTCTCTAACAATGATAATTACAATGATAAATTATAGTGATGAAATAGAACACATTATTTTGATTTTTTCTCTCACAATGATAATTATAGTGATGTAATTTTTCATTGTTCGAAAAAATTTTAAACTAATTTGTTGTCAATGTAAATTACATCACTGTAATTTAAACCAAATTCACCGAAAAAAACCGAAACCGAATTTTACGTCAATGTAAATTACATTACGATAAATTACGTCAATGTAACTTACATCACTGTAATTTATCATTTTTAAAAAAATTTCAAATAAATTTGTTATATTTAAGCTCGTTACAATGATGTAAATATATGGCATCTAAAAAAGGTAAAAAAAATTAGTCGAGACTATAACGGAATTAAAGAGAAAAATGAGACGAATATAATGGTGCAATTTTTTTAAAAAAATAATATATTATAAAAAAGTTATTAATGTTTAAATTACATCACTGTAATTTAAACCAAATTCATCGAAAAAAACCGAAACCGAAATTTACGTCAATGTAAATTACATCACGATAAATTACGTCAATGTAACTTTCATCACTGTAATTTATCATTTTTAAAAAATTTCAAATAAATTTGTTATTTTTAAGCTCGTTACAATGATGTAAATATATGGCATCTAAAAAAGGTAAAAAAAAATTAGTCGAGACTATAACGGAATTAAAGAGAAAAATGAGACGAATATAATGGTGCAATTTTTTTAAAAATAAATATATTATAAAAAAGTTATTAATGTTTAAAAAAGAGGGGGGGGAAACTTATAAGGGGTAAAATGACTATGATGCCCTTTTTAATATTTTAATGAAATGCATATGTGTAAGCTTATGATTGGTTGAAATGGATTATGTAGTTGTAGCAAAAAAAGAGGGTTATAAAAAATTCCAAATCCTATATATATATATATATATATATAAGTTACCAATATTTAAAGTTTAGACCATATGAGCAAAACACATATAGCAAAACTGAAATATTAACAAACTATATGAACTATCTTGGCAATTTACTTTAAAATAAATAAAATCTCATCATTAGAAGGTTAATACGTCTCTGATCTATAATCTATTTTTAAAATAACATGTTCAATTCGTCTTAAAGATTAATTGTGTTGAAGTCTTAAAGATTTAAAAGTAACTTTATATTTTTAGAACTTATAACTTAGAATTTTATAGACGAAATTGGTATTGTGTAAAATTTGAACTCATATATAACCATTTGGCTTGAGACTATCTTATATAGTCCCAACCTCCAAACTTAAGGGTTTAGATTAATGTTCCATGTTGTATGTAATTTTTAAAACAACAAGTTATATGATTATAATTAAGTTATGGGTTAAGTTTAACTAAATAAACCTCTTAACCTAAAAAGCCTAAAAAGAATCTTGAGTCATTAGATCATTAATCAATTGTTATGATTAAATCAAGTTGTTGTAGGGTATTTTAGTCATGTCTAGTTTTGTTGACTTTTTATCAAATTCCCCCATATTCTTTAAACGCTCATAACTTCTACATACGGAATTATTTTTTGAAAAAAAAATATACCATAAAAACAACCATTTTTTTATCTTCAAAATTAATATAGTTTTGCTATAGAAAAAAACATGTTTTTTTGGTTCATTGTATCTTTTATACAGATTAATATGTCTTTTGTACAAGTCATTGTGTCTTTTGTACATGTCATTGTATATTTTGTGCAGTTCATTGTGTCTTTTGTGTTTCTGATCAATGTTGTGTTTGTGAAAAAATTAAGACACAATGATGTTGCATAATACATAATGTCAAACAATGATGACACAATGACGAATATAAATAAACAAACAAACAATTTACACAGTATATTCCTACTTTTCAGTAGAGTCTGGGGGGAAGGATATACACAAACCTTACACATATCCCAATGATGACATAATTACCTGTAAAAAAGACAAAATTACGAGTATACAAACAATTTTGTACAGGTCATTGTATCTTTTGTATATGCATTGTGTTTTTTGTACAAGTCATTATGTCTTTTGTATATACATTGTGTCTTTTGTATAAACTATTGTGTCTTTTGTGTTTCTGTTCAATATTTTGTTTTTCAAAACAATTAAGACATAATGATGTTGCAGAATACATAATGTTAAGCATGGATGACACAACGATAATTATAAATAACACATTGATATTTAAAAAAAGACGCAATAACTGTAAAAAAGACACAATTATCTGTAAGAAAAACACAAAAAATAACTATACAAAAACGTTTAAAAAGACAAAATGACGATAATTAAACAAAATGAGCTGAAAATTTTTATTTTTTTGTAGAAACATTATACTTATTTTAAAGATAAAAAATGTTCGTTTTTATGATATATTTAAAAAAAAATAATATCGTATAAAAAGTTATGAACGTTTAAAAAATGGTGGTGGAGTGGTTATAACTAAATTACCCTCTAACAACGTTCCCCTCTAAAATTTTAAATTTTCTCTTTTAAATTTAATCTAATTATCTAATGGTTAATAATACTTCTTAAACTTATAGAGTAAAGAATCTATTTAGTTGAACCTAATTCATCAAGTTATAACACACTTTAAATAATTATCAAATATACAATTTCTCGGTCAAGGTTTGAAATTGTCAAATTAATTAAGAAATTGATTAAATTGATCTATGAATGGTAAATTACATGATTATCCTAAAAAAATTATTTATTCTTTCAATTAATGTCCTACATGATATCTTTTGCCACAAAGGACATAATAGAACTGTTTAATAAACCGTATATTTATTATTTATTGATTTTTAAATAATATTAATAATGTTATTCAAATTTGTGGTGTGTCAAAATTTGAGTTTTTTTCTAAATAAATGTTGATGAAAAATTATTTACCAGAACATGTGATTTGAAAAATATTTATCAAAATGATTGTTTTTCATTTATTTTCTTTATTTTTAAGTATTTTTTTAATTCAGTCAAAACACATTATAATATTTTTCTTTTTTTCCAATCAACAAATATGATAATATGTTGATGAAATTATAAAATTTGTGATAAATTAGTTAAAAACAAAGAAATAAAAACACACGTTGTAATAAATATTTTTTAAATCACCCATTTTAATATATAACTTTTCTAACTAACACCCTTTGCGGGGAAAAAATATACACAACTTTAATAAATACTAATAATATATTCTTTATACCTTTTTTAATCAAAAAAATTCTTAATATTAAAAAAAAATATATTACATAATAGTATAAAATAATAATTATATTATATATACCTTTTATAATTAAAAAGGATTTCTTAATGTTATAAAAAAACTATTTTAATGTTAAAAGCACACGTTTAAAAAATCAAATTATTTGAAAATATGAAAATTTTCCAATAATTTATAACTCATAAAATCTTTTTATAATTTATTAGTCATTATTATTAACTTTTTTTTTCTTTATCAACTTGCGTAATAATAGATAACATCCTATAATTTCATAAAAAATGATATATTTTAAAACCAACTTTTTTAAAATAAAATGTTTAAAAACCAAACTTTGAAAAAAGAATTTTTTAAAATGCAGTATTATTATTTTATTTACTATGTAATGTTGATCATATTTTAAATCAAAATATAATTTACAATTTTAATTTATATTATTGAATATTTATTAAACCCGTGTGATACACGGGATACTAACCTAGTATATAATAAATAAAGGTTTTTGTGGAATACATGTCACTATTGTGGAAGACCTAAAAATTAGTTTTCTTGCTTGTCTCTCATATTAATTGTTTGTGAATCATCTTTTATTATTTTTTGATTTCTCTTATTTCTCTTCTATTAAATAATAACAATTTATTCAATTTAAAAAATAAAATTATTACATCACAAGTAATATTATTTATTTCTTTTGTAGAAAGTTTTTGAAAAATATGTAAGATGTTATTTAAAATAAATATTTTTAAAATTTATTTGTTTAACATGTGTATTACACAGGTATTTACCTAGTTATATAAATATACATATACAAGTTTGATCTACAATAACTAGAGGTGACAATTTTTACTCATATCAAAGAAAATGAGTTGGTTTGGGTAAACAACTGTAGTATAATAGGTTGAAATGGGTAAAATCATAATCTTGAATGAGTTGAAATGATTAGCACTTAAACACAATACGGGTCAAGATGGGTAACCAAAAAACTATGTAAATGCAATAGATTCAAGCATTTAAAAATGATTAATAACATATTTGATGAGAAAATTACTAAAAATTATCTAAATGGACTATTTGTTTACTTATAATACATCTTAAGTTAAACTAAATTGATGTTTTTTAAGAACAATCCATTTAGACTCGAATTGATATTGCTTAAAACCCGTCGTGACTCGCACTCATCCTGACCCAAACCCATTCCAAGCTGACCGAACCCGCTCATTTTGCCAGGCATGACAATAAGGGTCAGTGATTGAACCACATGTATGTTTTTTTTATCTGTACACACTCAGGTTATTACATATTATTTTTTGCTTAATTGTTAAACTAATGAGTAAGATAATTGAGTGGTAAACCATTAGCATATCATACATATAACCCATGTGGCCACGTCCGCGTTTAAATCTTGAGTTACATTGAATAAATTTAATATATTCACAATATATATTCCTTTAATTTTTTAAGCCAAATAAAGTTATCATTACACCCAAATTATTTTTTTCTCTTTTTATCATAGATAAAATAATGTTTTATATTTTATAGTTTTTACCTTTTTTATTTTCTTATTTTCAATTTTTTTTCACTTAAATTTTTCTTTTGTTTATAATATCCAAATTCCTGACTTTTTATAAGTATGCGTTTTGTGGGGTTAATATTAATGTACAAGTGATTGACATTATTCAATGCTTTTGTATCATGCTAAAAGATTACGGGCATCACCGGGCAACGTGGGATACCAATGCTAGCATCTAACATTTACAAGATTGATGAACATGAAAAAACACTATTGGTTCGTGTTATTTGGCCAATTGTATACATTTGACTGTTTGACCCGTAATCATGTATGTGTATATCGTCACAACTATGTTTTTTCTATCAACTTTTATTAAAAATTGCCCTGTTTATGAGTTTGTGGTTTCGTTTTCGTGTTTTTCTAATGCTTGTATTTACAACTGTGAATATTTATGTTCAAACTTTATTAAATATTGGTTCGATTACCACCGCGAAGTGCTGGTATAACCCTAGTTTATTTACAAAATTAACTAATTTAAATAATACTTTTACACTAAAACATTTATTTAATTTTTATTTGAGTAATTAAGATAAAACAAAGAAATACAACTATGACAAATCCGATAAAACAAATAAACTAATATCCGGTTAAATTTAAAAGTAAAACATTTAAATAATATAATTATAATTTTTTAATTTGATAGAACACATACATATAATCAACGGTGTCGTAGATCAAGGAATACTCACGTGTTCAACACAGGATACTGCTCAAACATGTATTTAAAATATGTTATCACGCATAAATCTAAAAGTGACTACAAGATCTTGAGTTATCCTTAATTCCAAAAATGTTTAGAGCTTTGGATACTCCATTGATATAAATAATAATGTCCATATTTATTATTATTATTATTATTATTTAATTTCATTAAATCGAAAAATCTTTGTTGGCACATTAGTTTGTTTATTTATTTATTTAATTTTTTTGAACGGCCGGGTTTTTATTAGAAAAATAAAAATTGATCACAGCACATTAGTTTGTTATTTATTTATTTCATTTTTTTTGAACGGCCGGATTTTTATTAGAAAAATAAAAATTGATCACTAATAAGAGACTAGAGAACGATCATACACCAATGAATTAAGTTACAAATATACCCCCTCAAGCCCTCCCATCTAGGGCTGTAATCGAACCGAGACGATCCGAGCCGAGCCAGGCCAAGCTCGAGCTCGAGCTCGAGAGATTTCGAGCTGAGCCTGCTCGATAATTTTTTCGAGTCAAATATTCGAGCTCGAGCTCGTAAAGAAACTCGAGCCAGCTCGGTTTTTTTAGCTCCCTCCTCCACTTTACATACATGCATATATAGAAATATATATAAAATCTATTATACGTATAGATAAAATCTATTTTATATAGATATAATCTAATATATATATAACTATATATAAAATCTAATATATCTATCTGTGTGTGTATATATATATAAATTTGTGTATAAGATATTAAATATAAATGTATATGTAACACCCCGACCGATGGCGGAAACGCCGGGATGCTACGAGGGATGTGTAGATTGTTCATAAGCTCGTGGGCATCTAATTTAAATCATCACATATCAATTAATCAACCAAATTAATTACACAAAAATCATGTTCATCATGAATTAGTTACATCAATTACACAAAAAGATTTAGCTATCTAACTAAATTCTAGTCTTCAGAATAGTTATTTAGCTAAGTCCAAGAACCTAAGTGATGATGTCCCCAAAAGGTGTAGAGCTATCATGCCCTACTTACTTCTCCTCATTTCCTAAAACATGTAAAAATCAAGTGTCAACTACGAAGTAGTTGGTGAGTAATCATAAGTTTTATATTTAAAAATGTTTTTCAAAATGATTATAAAAGTTTAAAGTTTCTGGAAAAAATCCACATGAGTACCTGCGAGATAGTCCACACATAACCATCACACAATCACAAACACACAGTCACATAATCAATAAATCATAGGTAATCATAGATAATCATAGACAATCATTCACATACACATTCAACCAATCAAAATCATCAATATTCTCAATTAGCATAAGTGACAATACATGGACTTCAATGTGATTAACCGAAGCTAAAGACAATAATCCATGGAGTGGTGACAAACCACGTGACAATACATGAAATCAATGCAATTAACCGAAGTCAACGACAATGATTCATGGTGTGGTTACAAACCATGTGACTATACATGCAATCGTTGCGGATGACCGAAGTCAACAGTAACGACTCATGGAGTTGTGATAATCCAAGTGGCAATATGTGTAATCTTTGTCGATGACTGAAGTCAACAACAATGTCACACGGAGTTATAATAATCAGTGAAAATCCATAAGCAATGATAATCTCATAATATGGATATCATATTGATAAGCAGGTATCACCCATGTGTTATCAAAATAATATTTTAAATTGGTATACATGTTTCACCTCCGAGTTTAAAAACAAAATGATTAAAAAGGGAGGTTATGAGAACTCACCTGAGTCGCTAGATTCAGTGATCTCGTAATGTGCGCGCTCACGTAAATGAAATCAACGACACTTCAACGACCTGAATTTAGAGCATGTTCGTGTTCATAAATATGTGCCTTTCACTTAAATCAATTATTCATAAGTATTTACCTTTATTCGTTAGGTGTTACATTAACTTAGTATATTTACTCCAAATTAAGTTGAAATACTCAATTCTTGATAAACGATCATCATAACACGTAACTTAAACTTGTTAGTTTTAATCATCTATCATTTGATGGTTTTAATTAATATATAGCTAAGGTTTACAAGTTGTAAGGGTAATAACCTTATACACTTGCGTACCCCATGGTGTATACCCACATGCATGCTTAACTTATAAAACCACTTTAAGTTAGTCATTAAAATCCAATTCAAGTCTCTAAGAGATCATATCCAAGTCCTTTACTATAAGAAGTTTCACATTATTCAAAATCCAATAGTACAAATCTCATTTTATTAATACAAAGGTGGTCACTCAATATATATTGCATGCACGCATGAGTATTTCCATCACCATGTTCTATTAGTCCTTATTAACCCTAATTTCCAAACTTAGTTTTCTTGATCTTAAAACCAGCGAACCTATTCTAGTTCCCCCTAGGTTCGGCTCATGGTTCGGCTAGATGAAATTAGGGTTCGCTGCCTAGGGTCAGGTTGGTGGCTCACCTGCTTTAGTTGAAAGTTCACAGGTTCGGCCACCTGCAACCCTCTTCTCCTTCGCGAACCGTTCGACCCAGTGGCTGTCCATCATCCTCCCCCAATCTTCTAATCATGTTTATAGGCAGTTGCCATGGTTTCTCATACTTACATTAGCATATTTTAAGTTTTTAACACATAAAATCTTGTTTAAAGCATAGGATACGAACCGAGTGTGATTATAGTTAGGGGTGTTCATCGAATCGAATTTCGAATAACTCGAATATTTCGAATCGAATGATTTCGAATTTTGAATTTTTTAAGAGCATTCGAATTCGATTCGAATTCGAAATCGATTCGAAAAAACCAATTCGAATTCGAAATTCGAATTCGTTCTCCAATTCGAAATTTGATTCTATTCGAATTCGATTATAATTCGAATTGTTTTTATTTTAATTTGAATTAAAAAAATATTTATACTTGCTATTTTTATATATTCAAAATATCTAATAATCATAACCTTAAACATCCAAATATCAAATAACCAACATATAAGTTGTAATATTAGATATTTGAGTTAAACTAATAAAATGATAAAAGTTCAATATATAATGACAATGATAATATACAAAAAACATAAAGTGACAAGTAATCAAAATATTATAAATTAACAATCAAAATGATTAATTTTTCAAGCTTTCGGAATGACGTTTTTGTTGTGAATACTTGGGTTTAGCTTATTTAAAAGTGTTAAAATTATGGGTATTTTATAATTAAATTGGCATTTGTGTATAAGCTTTTAGTTTTATAAATTAAACCACCTAATTAAAAAGTCTTTTTTTTAATATAGTAGTGTATATAAAATTAAAAATATATAAATAATATAAATTCGAATTTCGAATCGAATCGAATTAAAAATATGAAATTCGAAATCCGATTCGAAATTCGATATTATACTACGAATCGAATCGAATATGAAAATACGAATCGAATTTCGACTTGGTGTTTTTCGAATTGAAATCGAATCGAATATCGATTTTTTCGAGTCATATTCGAAAACTGACCACCCCTAATTACAGTGAAAAATAAAAAGAAAAGCTCAAGATTTACCTGTTGTTATACCTCAAAAAAGTTACCTCATAATTGGGAATATTTCGGAATACAGTATATTTCAGGATATTTAGGAATATTTGCGAATATAAATTTATATGATCTGATGACTTAATTACTGTTTAATAATAATGCAAATGATGTTATTATTTAATTCTACATATATTGCTAATATTTGAATTGAGTCAACAGAATCATGTAACTAGCAAGCCTATTTTTCTGGAATGATAAGAAGAAACGTGGGAAACATGCCAACGTTTATGAGGACTGCTCGAGATCTGATTGGAGAAAGGACCGATTCATGAGGAACGGCTATTTGACCAATATTGTATACAATTGACTATATATTTGAGGCTTATGATCGATTTTAGGGACATCTTGCACACAATTGACTACAGCATCATCATTCGCAATCACAATCACAAAATTACTCACTTAGCAATCGATCATTTGTGCTCTTTCTTTGTAACTTTTACTTTGTTAGTTTAATAAAACAAGGCAGAGTGACGATTGTCACCTCCCGAGGTTTTTATGCCGGCAATCCTAAGGGATTAAGGGCTTTTCCTCGTACAAATCTCGTGTGTTTGGCTGTTTTTCTATTTTATATTCTGAAATATCCCTAGGTATCCTCAGGGATATTCTTGTTAAACATTACTGTTGAACTATTTTCTTGATTGTTAAGCACAATACCCCACTAAACTAATTCGGTTTTGCTAAAAATTATACTTGTTAATTTTTACCCGAAACAATTTGGCGCCCACCGTGGGGCAAACTTGTGTTTTTCATAATTAAAACCTTGTTTAAAGGCGTTTTTCGAAAAATACAGTGAAAAATGGCTTCACAACCGAGATCAGCTTCTTCATTACCTATTGTCTCTGCTACTACTACTAATGTGTCCTCGCAGATTCCTGTTTTTTCCAAGAAGCCCGATAATTCCGGAAAGAAGACAACATTTATAGCCGAAAGTGTTCCATCAACAAGAATGACCACTTCTGCTCCTATACTTGTTTCTAATGATGATATTTTGAATATGTTTCAAAAGATGCAGCAGCAAATGATCGATCAGCAACGGATGAATCAAAAACTTCTCAGGGAAATGGAGAATTTGAAGGCTGAAAAGAATAAACAACCAGAGACTACTACTCCAATAACTCCAAGGATCCTTGATTTTGGGACATCAGGGATATCCGGAAACCACTCTGGAGACTTTATTCCCATGCAGACTAGTCTCGGAGATCCCTCGGGATCCCAAGGGTTAAGGATATCTCGGGATAATACAAATATCCTGGGAACTTCTTATCTAACTCCCATTACTAGCAACACCTATAATTATTCTCCATTTGAAACTACTAATCTTGGTTCTTCGCAGGATTCAGGGATATCTCCTCAAGTGGCTAAGGAAATACAGAAACTCCGGGATATGATCTCAAGTGTGCCAGGAATAGTCAAACCTATCCCGGAAGTACCAGCAACCACTCACAGGATATCCAGATTTGCTCCACCTATATGCGATGCTGAAATCCCGAAAAGATTTCAAACTCCAACAATGAAACTGTATGATGGAACCACTGACCCTGAAGAACATGTGGCGCAATATAGGGAAAGAATGGAAACTAACCCTATACCCCCGCACCTGAAGGAAGCATGCTTGTGCAAAGGATTTGGGTCAACATTGACAGGGGCAGCCCTGAAATGGCTGCTTAACGTTCCTCCATATTCTATTACCTCATTTGCTCACCTAATTAATTTGTTTAACAACCAATTTTCTTGTAGCAGGACGTTTGAAAGGCTGACTAGTGATCTCTATAGGGTAACCCAGGGACCCGACGAATCCCTTAGAAGTTATGTCAACAAATTTGGCAAAGAATCCCTGGATATCCCTAACCTAGACATCACTACAGCCGTTCAAGCGTTTAAGATGGGTTTACAAAGAGACTCACCTTTTTATGATGACTTGGTTATGAATCCCTGCAGGAATATGGATGAGGTTCGAAACCGTGCACTGAGATTCATAAGATTGGAGGATGATAAGGAAATCCAAAAGAGGATCACTACAACACCTCCCAACGATCAAGGAAAGAGAAAGCTGGATTCACCTAACAGCAAGTCATTCAAATCCAAGCCATACTACAAGACGGATAACCACAAGATCAACTCCGTGGAAGAGGATGAGGATGACGAAGAATATCCCAGGATATCAGAATATTGCTTTTCTGTTGATATTCCTGAATTAATGTGTGCCATGCAGGACTTAGGTGAAAAAGCCAGGTGGCCACAAAAGGAAAAGAAGTTTGCTACAAGAGACAAATCCAAATGGTGTGCCTTCCATGAGGACTTCGGCCACATAACGGAGGACTGCATTGCATTAAGAAAGGAGATAAGCTACTTATTGAGCAAAGGTCATCTCAAAGAACTACTGGGAAAGAAGAAAGAAAGAAAACAGGATTCCAACGGATTCCCAAAAAGAGCAACATCTCCACCAAGAGATGCAAAGGTAATTAACTTCATTTCCGGTGGCTCTGATATTTGTGGTACCTCTTATTCTGCAGCTAGAAGACATGCTAAAGAAGCCAAGATGGAAAACGGAGAGAGACCCACAAAGACATCAACACTCACCGCTGAAACAGTGGTGTCCTTCGAAGAACAAGATCGCGAGGATATCCTGGATCCTCATCATGATGGGTTAGTCATTACTTTGTATGTTGCTAACCACTATGTACGCAGAATATTGATAGATGGAGGAAGCTCAGTCAACATCATCCAATTAGAGACTCTTAAGAAGATGAATATTCCTGAATCAGAGATAACAACTAAATCTCTGATTCTAGTCGGGTTCAGTGGCGAAACTAAAGCCACCGTTGGAGAAATCAAACTACCGGTATACATCGAGGGGGTAAACTCTATGCAACGCTTCTGTATTATAGATTCCCTTTCCTGTTATAATATTATACTAGGTAGACCTTGGATACATGACATGAAAGCAGTCCCTTCGACTTACCATCAATGTGTCAAGCTGCCGACGCCTTGGGGAGTAG
The DNA here is from genome assembly GCA_009363875.1 of Mikania micrantha. Classification (NCBI taxonomy): domain Eukaryota; kingdom Viridiplantae; phylum Streptophyta; class Magnoliopsida; order Asterales; family Asteraceae; genus Mikania; species Mikania micrantha. The sequence continues at coordinate 11,773,805 of CM018695.1, forward strand.
TGAAGATCAATAGTGACCAGCAGGAAGCCAAGGAGTGCTACTCGTCTTCAATGAAAGGAACAACTAAACCTTCACACGCATAGCAATCAAAGTGCGACCTTGGGGATACTCAGGAATATAGGGAAAAAGAAGTAAAGGAAGTACCTCTGAATCCCGATGATCCTGAGATCAAAGTCCTTGTAGGAACCAGTATCCCTGAGGATATTGAAAAGGAACTGATTTCTTTTCTGAAATCAAGAGTTTCCACATTCGCATGGAAACATGAGGATATGACAGGAATATCCTCAGAAGTGATCACACACAAATTAGGAATAGATAGGAATATTAAGCCTGTCCACCAGAAGAGAAGGAAGTTTGCACCCGAGAGAAATTTAATCATTCAAGAGGAAGTAGAGAAACTCCTCAAAGCAAAAATGATTAGAGAGGTGAAATTTCCAAAGTGGCTAGCCAATGTAGTCGTGGTTCAAAAGAAGAATGGAAAATGGAGAGTTTGTGTAGATTACACAGACCTCAACAAGGCTTGTCCTAAAGACCCATTTCCATTACCACATATAGATTCCATGGTGGATGCAACAGCAGGACATGAAATGTTAACTTTCATGGACGCATCAGCAGGCTTTCAACAAATTCAAATGGAACCTTCGGACCAAGAAGACACAGCCTTCATGACGCCAACAGGAATATATTGCTATACAGCAATGCCTTTTGGCTTGAAGAATGCTGGAGCCACATACCAGAGACTCGTTAACATGATGTTCAAAGAGAAACTGGGGGACACTATGGAAGTATATATTGATGACATGGTGGTCAAATCAAAGATAACTAAAAATCACCTTAGGGATCTTCAGGAATCCTTCGATATCCTGGACCACTATAATATGAAACTTAACCCATCTAAGTGTCATTTTGGGGTAAGATCAGGAAAGTTCTTGGGATATATGGTCACTAAAAGAGGAATAGAGGCTAGCCCGGAACAAATTCAAGCAATCTTGAACCTCAAATCCCCAAAAAGCATAAAAGAGGTGCAAAGGTTAACGGGAAGAATAGCAGCACTCAATAGATTCATCTCAAGATCTTCTGAGAAATTCAAAGGATTCTACGATATCCTTAAAAAGAATAAGAAGTTCCAGTGGGATGAAGAACATGAGAAGGCACTTCAAGATCTGAAGGAATATCTGTCCTCACCACCATTACTCATGAGACCAGAAGATGGTGAACCTCTATCACTATATTTAGCAGTATCCCGAACGACTGTAAGTGCAGTGTTAGTTAAGGATCATCAGGGATCGCAACACCCTGTGTACTATGTAAGTAAAAGTTTAGTAGATGCTGAGACTAGATATTCTCATTTAGAAAAGCTAATTTTAGCTTTGGTTATGGCATCAACTAAGCTAAGGCATTACTTTGAGACACATAGAATACACATTAAAACGAATTATCCTATCAAATCTGTACTGAGAAAACCTGAGCTGTCAGGAAGGATGGCAAAATGGTCAGTCAAACTCAGCACATATGATTTGATCTATGAACCAAGAACAGCAATTAAGTCACAAGCTTTAGCAGACTTTGTGGCTGATTTTAGTAGTGATCTGCAACCAGAAGTGGATCTAGAAGTAAGACTTTTAGATGAAGATACTGGTGAGTGGACCTTGTTCACAGATGGATCTTCAAATGTAAGAGGAACAGGATTAGGCATTATACTAAAATCGCCACAGGGGGACATAATACCCCAATCGATCAGTTGCGAATTTCAAGCAACTAACAATGAAGCAGAATACGAAGCCTTAATAGCAGGACTCCAATTAGCTAGGGATATGAACATCAGAAATTTACATGTTTTTGTCGATTCCCTACTAATAGCCAATCAATTTAACGGTTCTTACATGACTAAAGGAGATAAATTGGCAAAATATTTAGAAATAGTTAAGGATATATCAGGATATTTTTACAAATTTGATATCACTCAAATACCAAGGGATGAGAATGCCGAAGCGGATGCATTGGCGAACTTAGCATCATCCCTAAGAATTCCTGAGGATATTAATATCCCTATCCTACATATTCTAAGACCAGCTATAGATATGCAGGATATAGATCAGAATAGTGAACCCGAGAACACCGAAGTCCTTCACTCAGAAGCACATGAAATATCCTGGACCATCCCTATTAAGAACTACCTTCAAACGGGGAAAATACCTGATGAAGAAACAAATCCTAGAGCTTTTAAAGCAAAAGTATCTAGATACACAATCATACGAGATATCTTATATAGGAAATCAATATCAGGCCCATACTTAAGGTGTTTGGAGAAGCCCGAAAGTTTGGAAGTAATGAAAGATATCCATGAAGGAGATTGTGGAAACCACACTGGGGGTAGAGCATTATTCTCAAAGATCCTGAGAACAGGATACTTTTGGCCAACCATGAGAAGAGACGCAATGTCTTATTCCCAGAAATGTGATGCTTGTCAAAGACATAGCAATATACTTCATCAACCAGCTGAACCTCTACATCCAATAGTCTCATCATGGCCATTCATGAAATGGGGAATGGATATAGTAGGAAAACTACCTAAAGCACCTGGAGGAAAGGTGTTTATGCTTGCTATGACAGATTATTTCTCAAAATGGATTGAAGCAGAAGCCTTCGTACAAGTCAGAGAAAAAGAAGTAGTTTCGTTCATAAAGAGGAATATCCTAACTAGATTTGGAATACCCGCAGAAATCACTTGTGACAATGGGTCCCAGTTCATAGGCAAAAGGACCACAAACTTCTGTGAAAGCTGGGGCATAAAGATGATCACCTCTACACCTGTTCATCCTCAAGCTAATGGTCAAGCGGAATCAAGCAACAAGATTATAATTAACAACCTTAAGAAAAAGTTGGGATCTAAGAAAGGAAAGTGGGCTGAAGAACTTCCATTTGTCCTATGGGCTGATAGAACAACCACAAAGAATGCAACTGGTCAAACGCCATTCTCTTTAGTGTATGGTTCTGAAGCCGTTCTCCCAACTGAAATGGTTGTCCCTACTGCAAGATCAAGCTTACAAGATCTAGAATCCAACAAGGAAATACTCTCCGAGGATTTAGATACCATTGATGAACTTAGGGATATCGCAAGGATAAGGATGGCAACATATCAACAAAAGATAGCCAAATCATATAACAAGAATATTAGGATACGAAGATTTCAAGTTGGTGACTTAGTACTAAGGAAAGCATTTCAGAATACTACCAATCCAGCTGATGGAAAACTCGCTCCGAAATGGGAAGGACCCTATAAGATAGATTCCGAAGCAGGAAAAGGGGCATACAAGTTGACCAACATGGAAGGAGAACCTCTTCCAAGATCTTGGAATGCTATTCACCTTAAGTCATACTTTGTTTAAAACATATTAAGTTGTACCCTGTGTTCTTACTTCTGAATATTTATGATTATTCTTGTATATGCTTACACATTCTTGTATATTCCCAATTACCGTGCTACTAATCAAGCATAAGAAGGGCATCAGGATTCCTGGTTCCCAGCTATGCAAAAATCTTATTGTCTTGTAGGTATAGCAGGAGAAGAGATGAGACTTTATGTCTTAACCCAAGGTCTGACCTGAAATCAGAACTTGATGAAGACCCCGCACTGACTTTATGTCCAGCTGCAAAGTTTTGACCTGAAATCAAAACTCAACAGAATATCATGAAGACTTAGGGCTCATGCCCTCGCCAGTTGCGCACGTTTATCCTATTATAGTCTGAGATGATGGGACCAGTACACGCATGAGTGGCTGACAATTTCATTATCAAGGGCTATAACTAAGGATCCTCCGAAATATCCCGGTATAGTTGGAGATTTTGGGACCAGTACACGCATGAGTGGCTGAAAATTTCATTTTCAAAGACTATTACCAGGGATCCTCCGAATTCCGGCCTAGTCGCCAGTATCCCGGCCTTAGTCGCCAGTATTCCGGCCTTAGTCGCCAGTGGCCTTGTCGCCAGTATATCGGCCTTAGTCGCCAGTGGCCTTAGTCGCCAGTATCTCGGCCTTGTCGCCAGTATTCCGGCCTTAGTCGCCAGTATTCCGGCCTTAGTCGCCAGCATTTCGGCCTTAGTCGCCAGTATTTCGGCCTTAGTCGCCAGTTTTAATCGGCCTTGTCGCCAGTATCTTGGGCTTGTCCCAAGTTTTCTTGTTTTTCTATTTGTGCAGGATTGAATTTCAAGGATACTTGGGAATACCACGAGATACTTGGGGATATCCAGGTATGAAATCTTTTTGATATCATGACAGGAACAAAGAAGATTTCAAATTAAATCTACTATCTCCAGAAATTGGTACCTGTTTCTTAACTCTTTTAATTAACCATGATGCTTTTCATTTCTGATTATTTCTATTTGGAAGTATATTTTCATGGCTGGAAGTATGCACTATATTTTATATACGGGGCATGTTAATTTAACAATTTTTAAACATATATTTAAACTATATTTAAAACATACATATATATATAAGACACTAGTCAAATTAGGCTAAATATAGCTTAAAATATCCTTATTTATTCCTAAATATATTCAATACATATTAATCCTATTGAAATATATTATAAAACTCTTCAATAAAAGTAGGGAAAATATTTGAACATTTTTAGGAGTATATGAATAATTACGATTAATACTTAGTCGAAATCTAATCTTTATGAACATTTCTTAAATAAATTACAAGATACTTATGAATATTCGAACGTATCTTAAAAATAGTAACTATACTTATGAATAAAAACCTTGAAATAGATGACATTCTCAAAACTGGATATAATATTTGATATTCAGATTGATTTTAATTCTATACCAAATTATTCTTAAATATTCCTAAGTATACCTAATAGAACTTATCAAGAACTATTCTTAACCTAAATATTTCATGCATGAAGAGTTACATATGACTCAGGTTAAACAGAATAAAAGCATCTGCTAAATTTAAGATATTCTAAAACATTTAGGGATATCTGAAAATAAGTTAGGAAACACCGAAATATAACCCAACATAACTGTCATATTAACAATCTAAAAAAGTTTAACATATCAAACTTCGCCATGAAACTCATGGTCCCTCCATTTGATATGTTAAAACAAAAGTTAAAAAGAAGATCAAAGCTTCGCCATGAAACTCATGGTCCCTCCACTTTGACTTCTAAAATTGTCTGCCCCAATCCTAGGGGACTTTCCTAAGAAAACTATTGTTTAGAACTATTACACCATTGTTAAACAAGAACCACAACAATTAAAAAATGGGCTCAGACCTTCGCATCATTGTCATCATCGCCCATTTGCACCTCCTGCTCCACCACTCCGGCATCCGTGCCTGTCACCTCCACTTCACCTGCTTTGCTCGTCTCACCCACCTCACCAGCCTTGTTCACATCCACAGAAGCTTCAACCTTGTCACCAGCTAGGGTCGCCAATATCTTGCCCCATTCCTTCATATTCTTGGCCAAAGAATCCACACCTTCAGCCTTGGCCTGATTCACCAATTGGATTTTGGCCCTTAACACGGCAATGGCGGCAGACTTTTTGGCCCCATCGATATGCTCTTTGAACTGGAGCTTGTAAGTGGCTTCCATGTCTTTCATCTGCTTCTTGACCTTGGCTAATTCCTTCTCGTAGTGACCGGCTTTGGCTGTGAAGATCTTCCTCTGGTCTTCCAGGTTCTCAATCTGCTTCTCGATTTGTTCTTTTTCTGAGGCATATTTGGCAGAAACCTACAAAATAGGGATCATTCAGAATATGTAGGAATATAATGTTAAGAATAATTCCTATACCTTTTTCAGAAGATCAGGGATAGATAGATCAGACGGCTCCTCGAGATCCACAGTGTCCACCCCTTTGCGTTTCTTGGTACTCTTTGAAGAACGGGTAGTCATTGCACGAGGTTTGGGGGCAGAAGGACTGGTTTTTTCCTTCTTAACAGCAAAGAAGGTGTCGAGATCTTCAAGGTTGAATGTGGATTCTGCAAAATAAATCAGAATAGTTAGGAATAACTAAGAATACTTAAGAATGTCAAAACATTTTTAGATATACCAGAAGCCATGGGAGTAATTGTTCCGAGATTAGCACCAAATTTCCTATGCTGTTCGTCAATTTTCAGTAGAGAGCGGATTCTTTCTCTGCTATCTTCTTCTTCTGTGATGAGTGACTCAAATTTGGGAGCTACAACAAAATAAAAACACAATAAGTTAAGATTAAACAAACGGAAATTTTGATAAAAGATAAATAATAAATCCCTAATAATCCTACCCTTTTCTACCCACTTGAGAGGAAGAATTTCCCCATGGGGGATAGAACTTCTTTTTACAAAAAAGAACCTATTCCTCCACTCATCTTCATTGAAAGTTATTCCAGAAACTAAGATGGGAGCCCCACTCCGTCTCTGAAGGACGAATCGAGAAGACCCATGGGTCCTGAGTTGGTACATCAAGGAAATTTCAGGGATACCGATATCTAAACCAAAGTGATGGTTTAGTTGGTCAAGGGTATGAAGAAGACGCCAACCCATGGGCATAAGTTGCGGAAAACACAGTTTTGTAGTTAAAAAGAAATTGAGGATGAGGTCGGAAAAAGGGTATTTCAATCCCAAAGTGAACGGATACTCTGGAAAACATGTCCAAGTAGGTGAGACATGATCGGCTTTAAGGTTTTTTGAAAAATGATGAAATATGGTTTCATCAGGAAAAGTTTTAGAAAGACGCAAAAGATCAATTCGGTCATCATTCAAAACATTTCTGTTTTGACGATTAAGACTGAGAATGTTTTGATCAGTGAAATCGTCGGAGTCGAAATCAGAGGAGGAAGATGATCCAGACATTTTTTCAAAAGAAAAAATTAAAATTGAAGAAGAAGATGAAAGAGACTTACAGCAAGATCCCGTGGAAGACGATGGCATCAAGTGGGTGTGAAATGATCATTATATCCTGCATAAACGGCAGGAATATGTGGGAAACCGCCACAATAATAACTGGTCTGTCAAAAAACGGTCACATCACATTCAAAATTCAAAATTTGAATAAAGAGCTAAAATAAACGGTTAATTTCAAATTCTTACCACCCATTGAGGCGGTAATAAGAATTTGGGGGCAATTGTTATACCTCAAAAAAGTTACCTCATAATTGGGAATATTTCGGAATACAGTATATTTCAGGATATTTAGGAATATTTGCGAATATAAATTTATATGATCTGATGACTTAATTACTGTTTAATAATAATGCAAATGATGTTATTATTTAATTCTACATATATTGCTAATATTTGAATTGAGTCAACAGAATCATGTAACTAGCAAGCCTATTTTTCTGGAATGATAAGAAGAAACGTGGGAAACATGCCAACGTTTATGAGGACTGCTCGAGATCTGATTGGAGAAAGGACCGATTCATGAGGAACGGCTATTTGACCAATATTGTATACAATTGACTATATATTTGAGGCTTATGATCGATTTTAGGGACATCTTGCACACAATTGACTACAGCATCATCATTCGCAATCACAATCACAAAATTACTCACTTAGCAATCGATCATTTGTGCTCTTTCTTTGTAACTTTTACTTTGTTAGTTTAATAAAACAAGGCAGAGTGACGATTGTCACCTCCCGAGGTTTTTATGCCGGCAATCCTAAGGGATTAAGGGCTTTTCCTCGTACAAATCTCGTGTGTTTGGCTGTTTTTCTATTTTATATTCTGAAATATCCCTAGGTATCCTCAGGGATATTCTTGTTAAACATTACTGTTGAACTATTTTCTTGATTGTTAAGCACAATACCCCACTAAACTAATTCGGTTTTGCTAAAAATTATACTTGTTAATTTTTACCCGAAACACCTGTGAATCGTGATTAACCACTGGACTTCTTTATATCCTCTCGTTCTCCTCGATCACACGAACGCGTAGACACCAAGATCTTGTAAATCTAACAAAGAATGAAGGAATTATGGTAGAGAGAAGGTGGAGGTTATGTGGGTGAAGAAAATGGCTAGACAGAGAGATAGTGAGATATGGAAAATGAAAACAAAGGAGGAAGTGTTCTTCCTTATAGTGCGTATCGTTTCCGCCGTGCTCCGTCTCGTTTTTATCGCGTTAACCCCGTTAAAGGCTCGGTTTTTCTCGTAGGATATATTTAGGACATAAAACGTTTGAAATAATAAATTACGGTTTAAAATAAATGCTTTTAATTAAGTTATTTCATAAAATAATTTAGTTAAATTATTTATTTAATAAACAAATTATTTGGATTTGTTTCAGGTTGTAATTCGTAATAAACGTTTTTAAATTTTCTTTTCTTAAATTATTATCGTTTGATATTATTTCGTTATCTCGTCGAAACGCGTTACTTACGTACGTATTCGTAAAGATCGTCACCTTTGCGAATCCAACGCTTGTAGTGTATTTCGATTCGATTTACGATTTATGGAATATTGTTTCAGAATATTACTCTTAATAATTATATTCGTGTGAATCGTCATCCACGCGAATACATTCATTAAGTTAATATTTCGGAAATAACATTCGCGTTTAATTTATGTTCGTAATCTCACCATCGCGTAATTAATCCAAATTTTATTTTCATTATTTTATTAACTTTAATATTATCAATCCCGAACCAAAACCCGCTAAACCATATCACTGACACATCCATAATAGACCGAAATATGCATATGTATAGGGCATATGCAGGGGTAGATCGCAACCTCCCCAACACCGTCCCAACGCTATTTCGATAAACCATGACCATGTGTCCTTGACTATGTTTAGTAACCAAACCATAACCAAACAATTTCCTAATTCCCTTTCATTCCATAACAACAATCCATAACTGTGAATTCAACTGCAATAAACTCTTTAATTCTGTTTAGTCGGGTTTCAACTAAACTCACCATGGTTTATGCATATCATAATATGTTCTCAATATGTATACCAAACATCAATAATATCATTCAATAATTTATTATCATTAATAATTATCATCTGGTCGTATTAGTATAATTGTACGTATGTACGGACGACCGGAAATACGGTGATGTTACAATATATATTTATATACATATATTTATATGTTTGTGTGTAACATAGGGTAATGATCAAATAAAAAGTCTATTTTGCCTAAGAAGGCTAAAAAGGATTTTAAAAATCTCTAAAACCATCCCAAACGAACTCCGACTGAACTCATTTCGATGTCATTGGAACCGTCTCATCGAACCCTACAATATTTGCTTTTCGTTTTGTCTTTAACAACTAGTTTTAGAATTTGGATTTTAGGGCATGCTTTTTTAGCTTTTAGGTTTTATTTTTAGGTTTAGGGTTTGTTTTTATAATTTTAGTTTCATTATTAGGGTTTATTGTTTATGATTTAAGGTTTAGGTTTTAAGGAATTACAAGCCGGTTCCAATGATGTAAAAATGAATTCAATCGGAGTTTGTTTGAGTCGGTTTTCGAGTTTTTAAACATCATTCTTAGCCTTCTTAGGCAAAAAAGACTTTTTAGGGGAACCTTCCCCTATATATCTTCTTATATAATAATTGATTCCAAGAAAATGCCACATGGCATTTTCCTATTCTTTCAAAAATAAATTTTCTTTTTGAATATAAAACTAACTATTAATGTTATTAATAACATACATTTTTTACATAAATAACTAAATTAATGCTAATAATTAATAATATAATAATGAATAACATCAATGTCTAATGTTATACATATATATATATATATATATCTATACTTTATAATAAAAGAAGATTATTTTCCTTATGTGTCATTACCACATTAAATCTCTCATTTAAATTGACATGTGTCATTATCACATAAATTATCAAATTAATGTTGCCACATGGCAATCACACACTAAATCTAATTCAAATTTCACAATTTTCATATATTGTTTTAAATAAAAATAAAAACCTAATTAACCTAATTTTCGGTTATTTGAAACCGTAATTCAATTATCAATTAAATCGAATATAGTAATGAAAAAACTATCAGAATACTATAATATGAATAGAAGTTTAATTTACATTTAATTAATTTTGTTCATTTGTATATACGTAAATTAATTTTTTCAAAATGTTACTTTTTAAATATTCTATTTTGACGTTTCTTAATAATGTTTGGTGAATAAGTAATATTTTAATGCCTTCCGATTAAGTTTTTTTTTAAATATCCTTTTTTAAATATCCTATTTTGACGTTACTTTTTAAATATCATATTTTGAAGTTTCTTAATTTTCACAACTGACATATAATAAAATTGTTTCAATATTTTAAAATTTTAATTTATTTGTACATTTCGTAATAAAACATATATTTTCTAAAATTATTTTCATTTAATATTTCCTTTAATTTCTCAACCTTATCCTAAATAACTTATAACTTCAATTATCTTTATTAAATGCACCAAAAGTCAAAAAAAAAAAAAATTTAAAATATTTCAAAACTCATATGAGTTTTTTTTATATATATTATTATTTCATCTTTATTGAATTCATCTTAATTTGAATGCCCTCATTTATCATCTACTATATATGATCATATAATCTCTAAAAGTTTTTAAAACATGTTCTTTTACACGTATAAACCTAATAGTATACATCCAAAGTTTTGTTTTAAGAATGTATGTTAAAACATCTAAATCTAACGTTTCTATGTCATTTTTAATTTATTTAAATATCAACATTAATTTATTCATCTTTGATATACGTCAACAGTTTATATCTAGGCTTATTTTCTTTAATCTTCTTAATAAAATATGGCTTTTGTATGTGTTTTTTGTTTATTTGTTTAAATTTAAAGTTTATAACAATATATTAAATTTATATTTTATAATTCTTGTATTTGATTAAACCCAAATGTTATTATACTGTTTTTTTTATTTCATTTTTCATTCGTTTAAAACAAAATTTTAAATGAAACAGGTTAATGAATGATAACTATATCACCTTTTTAATTAAATTTATATTTTAAAAAAAACGCCATCATCATGAAAGTTTGGACAATCAACTTTAGTTTTTGATAAAGACTATAATGTTTCTAACATAATGTCCTATGGTGTATACAAAGACATTTTTAAAGATTTATAATTTGTATTTATAATTATAAAATGTATTCATATATAGTAGATTATGTAATTCATTGTAAATAAGTTTTATTTGGATCGTTTTTTGTACCCAATCCCGTGTAATACGCGGGTTTATAACTAGTATATATATATATATATATATATATATATTAAGAACATTCTTTTATAAATTTTTATTTTTAAAGTTTTTTAATATAAAAATGTATATAAGTATTATTAGTTTTAGTAATTATGTAAATATATGAAGACATAGTTATAAAATTACATAATTTTTATTTATAAATCCGTGTAATACGCGGGTCTATAACCTAGTATATATATATATATATAGACTTATTACATTAAGAACCACTAAATATGAAATAACCAAAGGAACTAATTTTGAACCATATGTTTTTAGGGTGTAAAAGTAATTTTTCTTAAAATAGAGGAAGTTACTATTTTACCCTTTTAAATAACCACTCTATGTACAAAACTTAAAGCATAATGTACAAGTGTATTATGCAGTTCTCAAGTTTCTAACATAAAATTGGTTTTTAATGGAATACCTCCTTATATATATATATATATATGTATTTATAAAATGTTTATAAAATCATCCGGTTTTTAAATCCGGTTCGACCGGTCAGACATCTGACCGGTAAGGAGACTGGTTCAATGTCCGGTCCGGTTCTAAAAACATTGTTTGTGACATATAGAGATTTGGAATTTAATTTGGTTAGTTGTTAATTTTCATATGCATAAAAGTTTTCAGTTTATTTTGACCCTTAATTTATAATAAGGTTTAACAAGTCACAAGTTCATAAATTTGAATGGATCTTGTCATTTATTTTAAAAATAACGTGTAATTGTTAAAGTATATTCATAATTTAAGCATTAGTATTGTAACTGGTAATCATATTTTAAAATTAACTATAATTTTATGTTACATCTTTTAATCAAATTTTTGCATGTTACGATTTCAAACGGTATATTTTGTGTTTTCCAATCAAAACTTTTAGAATATATTGTTTTATAAAATTTTGACTTTACCGTAAGACATGCTTATTTGTATATGTATTTTACTGTAAAATTTATTCAAAATCAAACCGGTTTAAATATAGTATGTTTTTATTTTTGTTTTATTTTTTAAATACAATTTGGTTTCCCTTTTATAACTCTTGACATGTAATATTTTATGAAATTAAAAATATATTAAGGATACGATCATTTTCAAATATTTTTACATATAAATTTTATTCAACACCAAGCCATATCGACACTCACTAGACACCATGTACATAATAAACACATGCCAAGTAAGACTTTCTAAGATTTTTCTATTTAGATTGACTTGCGAGATTTATGAAATAAGATGCACTGAATCGGTAAGTCTTACTGCCAATACGCCACATATAGTTCAAAATATCAAATTAATTGGACGTAATTATTCCGTAAAGGAGATCAATTGACATTTATTGATAATGGAAAACATGTTCCCATATGACTTTCATCCAGATTTTAGTTTTCATAAGATATAATGATCTAACATTAGTTTCCTTGATCGTGATTATTCTACAATGTTTAACGATTCATGAAATATATGACCATAACTATTTAACCTTGCTTGTATATATCTAAAATCAATTCCAAGTTGTTTATAATTTCCTAGTTTGGTGTTATTCTATGATTTCCAATTTAACATACCGAGTCTTACGTGATTTGTCAAGTGTAAAGCGTTTGCCTAAAATGATTAAATGATCATGATTAATGCACATATTATAAATATTTAGTGATATTCTAGCCGACGAGAAACCATACATTTTTTATTACTTAATTGTCTGACCAAATGACTTTTACCCTAATAGTAACCCCTTGACTTCTCTTATGAGATGTCTTGGGTTGAGCCAAAGGGTTTTCCTAGTTGTAGGTTTCCTCCTAAACAGGTGGGTCAGGTCACCATGCTCTTTTATTCGGGCGGAAGGACGATTTATTTGCTAAGGTTATCCCGGGTGACTGGGCGTTCGATGTTCAAAAATTTTTTTCTGAGTTAGCTAGAAATTAGAGTGACAAATAGTCATTTGGATTCCTTTATTACACATTAAAACTTTGATAGCATTCTCATAAGATCATTTTGCATTTTTTTTCCAATTATTTTTTTAAGTTTGATTGTTAATTTTGTTAGAAGTTATATGTTTGAATCATGATCTAAAGGATCACAATGCAAGTTTGTGGAAAAATATGTTATGTATTCCTGACAAAATGGGCGGGTTGGGTCGGGTTAGGTAACGGGTCAAAACGGGTTCGGGTCAGGATGAGTGTGAGTATGAACGGGTTTTAAGCAAATTAAATTAGTTCGGGTATAAATGAATTGTTCTTAAAAAAATCTATTTAGTTTAACTTAAGATGTGTTATAAGTAAACAAATAGTTCATTTGTATAATTTATAGTGATTTTCACATTAAATATGTTATTAATCATTTATAAATGTTTGAATCCATTGCATTTATATACTTTTTTGGTTACCCGTCTTGACCCGCATTGTGTTTAAGTGTTACCCATCCCAACCTATTCAATATTATAATGTTACTCATTTTAACTCATTATACTACAATTATTTACCCAAATCAACCAATTTTTTTTAACATAGGTAAAAATTGTCACCTCTACTGTTATGTACCTAGTGGCACATTTATTCTATTGTAGTTCAGAAGCATAGATGACAAAGAATTTGATAATTGATGGCATAATTAATGTCAAGTACATAGCAACTTCCTACATGATTGAGTCCACGATATTTTGTTTATCAAAAAATAGCAAGTCACGTGCATATATGGTGTTTTTCTATGCACAGTGGCGGAGCTTCAAAAAAAGCTCGGAGGGGGCCGAAGGATTTTTAGGAAGAAAACGAGAGAAACCGAAGGATTTTTCGACGAAATACTACTAAATCAACTCTTCTGGCCGGAAAAACAGGGGGGCCGAGGCCCCCTCGGGCCCTCAATAAGCACCGCCCCTGTCTATGCATACATTAATGGTTATCTATTACGGTGTTAAAAAAACCGAAACCGTTTAAAACCGATATTCAAAGCGTATTCGTAACCGAAAAAAACGAAACAAAGCGATTTCTGAATTTGGTTTTCGGTTTGGATCCTAACCATATCTGAATTTCGAATTCAGTTTTTGGTTTTACATTTTTTTGAGTTCGGTTTATTCGTTTAACTATTTAAACCGAATTCATATTTATATTTATTATTATTATTATTATTATTATTATTATTATTATTATTATTATCATTATTAATATATAAGGTTGAATTTGATTTATATGGTTGAATTCGGTTTATTCGATTGAATATAGTTTATTCAGTTTTTATCTGGTTTATTTGTTTTTAATTGATTTGTTCGATTTTAAACGAATTCGGTTAACCATTTCCCGAATTTGGTTCGGTTCGGTTTTCGGTTATGAAAAAAAATTACAAACCGAATAAACCAAACAAACAGTTAACCGAACCGATAAACACCTCTATATCTATGCATAGTTCATATATATGTTGATGTGTATGACTAGAAATTTTTTTAAATTGTTAACATAAAATTCAAAGGTGCTCAATGTAGGTTAACTTATTTTGTTTGTTTATTAATTTTTTTTAATGGTTTGATCGTATAAAAATAAAAGATGAATAGCAATAAAATTTAAAGAGGGCAGAGAATTTGAAAATGTCATCGTTCATATGAGTAGAAAATAAGAGAAATTGTCTAACTTAGCTTAAGGAAGATGGATATGTTTTAATTTAATTTTAATTCTCACGGCATGTATATATCGTAACTACTTGCTAGACTATTATAATCTTTTCAGTTGTTTATAAAAAAAACATACAAACTTTTTATTAACAAAACATGTTATTTCATTATTCCACTTAATAAAAAAAAGGAAATCTCCTCCCACCTAAAGCCTATGATTCTCATACGTTTTAGACTATGTGAGGTCAATAAATTACATAAATAATTTGTAATCAAGACCGACGTTAGGGGTTTAACCACGTAACAAGCTTTCTCTTAGGGGAGGTGAATTTTCTCGGGTACAACGCTCGTCAACACCTAGGTGTTAGATACCGGATAGTTGATAGCAGACTGTGATTATAACATATGAGTTGTTAAGTCTGAGTGATCTATTTAAAATATGAAAAAACATGTCGTTAAGTGTTAGTTTGTCGTTAAAAAAATTATGATTCCAATGTAATTAGGGGTGTAAAGGAGATGAGCTGAACCTGAGCTCATTAAGGCTCAAGCTCCTTAAGGCTCAAGCTCGTTAAGGCTCGTTAAAAGCTTTATTTTCAAGACTCGAGCTCTGCTTGCTAGAAAATTTTTATTATCGAGCTCGGGTCGTTAGAAAATTTTTAGACTCAAGCTCAGATCGACTCATTTATTTTTTAAATATTTCGTTTATTTATTTTAATTATTAATTTAATATATATTTTATAATAATATTTTCCAAATTAACATAAAATATATGATTTAAATATATTTACTATAATTTTATTAATATACACTTAGTATAATAAATAAAAGTTATATAAATACAAAATTCGGTTAAGCTCGCGAGCTGACTCGTGCTTGATATGTAAAGCTCGGGCTCGGTAACTAAACAAGTCATATTTTGGGTTGGAGCTCAGGCTCGAGCTTGTTTAGGTTTGGCTCATTCGAGCTTTCAACTGATCAAAAGCATTTCACGAGCGTGCTTAATTCATTTAGATCCCCAAATGTAATCCGCAAAATTACCGAGGCAAGAGTGAACTATTGAATTCTATGAATATTATTTAGAGTAAATTACGGTTTTAATCTCTTTGGTTTAAGTGTTTCAACTAATTTCGACACAAAATTGTTTCTTCTATCAATTCAGCAACTGAGGTTTAAACAACTAACGTTTTTGGCTTCTAATCATAATTATGTTCTAGGCCAAAACTGTTATAGTAATTAAGTTTGAGAGGCCAAAACCGATAATTATGTAAACCACAGGAACTGAATTAATATAAGATTTTATTTTAGGCTAAAATAGTTAAATCACTTGAACCACTTGGGTCAACACCGTAGTTTACTCTATTATTTATTTCATTATCAAATAATTTAATAAATAACCCCACATATATTCTAATTTATTTATCCATCAAGTCACGAACCTTGGCATTTTTGCTTTAGACAATGAACCATCGTTACCTTTAATTCTTCAATCTTTCATCATCTTCCCTTCAAGCTCTTTCATGGCCGCACCACCACCATCATCCATAGATTCCGATCAAGTTTCCACCCATTGATGGCCACCATTTTCGCAAATTGCATCTCTCTCTTCTTCCTCCTCCTCCACCTCGGTTGCTTCATCACCTTCCCCACCACCAGTCACCACCGACACCGACAAAAACCACCCCGGAAACCACCGTCATCCGCCCCGTTCCTCCGCGTCTCCGCCACCAAACTCAAACGCCATAAATACATCTCTTTATCATGGTCATTCATCAAACGAATCTTCCGATCAAAACCCACGTCACAAATTACAGGTAACAACTCAATTTTTCATGATATACCCTCGCCGGAATTTATCTACGCGTCGATATCCACAACCCGACCCGGATCACTGACAGAATCCGATTACTTCCCCATTCGAAACGAAAATCGCGAGATCCACCCGTGCTCGAACTGCGGTGAGATTTTCCAGAAACCCGGGTTGCTTGAACAACACCGATCGATCAAACACGCGGTTTGCGAGCTGTCGGATGACGACCCGGGTAAAAATGTAGTCCGGATCATATTTGAATCGGGTTGGAAGGGAAAACCGTTGAATATATATCGGGTATTGAAGATCCATAACAGCCCCATGATACTCACCCGGTTTGAAGAATACAGGTTGGTAGGGTGCTTATTTAGTTACTAGTTTTATTTGTTTCCAAGTATTCGGCTTGAAATTTTATTTATTCTTAACCGAAATCCAACCAAACAAAATAAAAAATTTGATTCGGTTTTTATTTAAAATTAGTGCAGTATTTTCGATAGCCCTAGTGTACTATATACACACACGTTAATTAATTATAATAAATAAAAATATTTTAGAACATGTGTCAACATATCATGCTTCTATTTTTTGTTTTCCCTCACAATTTTTACTCATTAATAGATTTGTTATTTTTATTTTTCTGATTACCGTCTTTTTATTAAAACTTACTTTTTATTTCAACAATAAAATTTATATAGATAAATTATTAGTTATCATATTTTAACTATTCAAGTTTAATATACATGTTTCTAACGTGGTAATATAACATTTAAAGAATTGTGTTAATTCAGTTAATTGCTTTGTTAGAGCCCATACGTATTTAAACCTAATATGGCCTCCCCATTTACTTTCACATAATGACACTTTTAGTCAATAAAGTTTATTTAATTGTATTTAATAGAAATACAATTATATTAAGTATATAAAAGATTTTTCTTTAGTTGCTGCCATAACCCTAACTCAAAAAAATACAAAGAAGAGAAAGGCAGAAAGGAAATCATGGCTTCATCTTGACATCAAAGATTGAAGTAAGTTTTACTTGTTCAATCATCTAACAATTCAGATTCAAACCAACACGCTTAACACGGGTTATTCGGTTAAAATCGAGTTTGAAACACGTCAACCGACAACGGAAACAAAAATTAAGTTGATTATTTGGTTTCACTTATAAATCGTACAGAAAACCGATTTAGTTATTTAGTTACGGTTACAAACCAAACAAAAAAAATTCGTTTTCATTTTTTTCTAGGGCTAGCTAAATGGGTACATGTTATGCCACGATTAAACCTGTTTAGCAAAAAAATTACTATTTGATTTTTTACTTTTTTAAAAAATAATAAAAATTAAGATGCTAGACTTCATCATTTTTCCTTTTTGTTACATAAAATATAGAACCATCATGCTTAAATCACCAAACCAAGTATTAAACAAGTCATTTTCATGTTTATATTTGCATTAATCGCGTTGTCTGAAACCTTTTAAAACTCGTTAAAACTCATTTTGCCAACCTTAGTTTTTTCGGTCCACTTTGATATCTTGTTTACATTATAAACGGAACCAAATAAGAATATGTTTCGTTTTTTTTGGTTAATATTCTATTTAACCAGTAGCTGGTTGAATAATATGTATATCCCTAAACACAGGGAGAGTGTGAAATCGAAGGCGGCACGACATGGCGGATCACGACGGAGGGACGAACGGTGTATCGCCGACGGCAACGAGCAGCTCCGGTTTCACTGCACCACTTTCCTGTGTGACTTAGGGCAAAACGGTAATTCAAGCATCTGCACCCATCAGTATTGTAGTGTGTGTGGGATAATCGGATCCGGGTTTTCACCCAAATTGGATGGGATTTCCACGTCATCAAATAGCTGGAGGGCACACGTGGCAGTCCCTGAGGACATCGAGGATGAGTTCCAGTTTATGAACGTGAAACGGGCGATGCTTGTTTGTCGGGTCATTGCGGGTCGGGTTGGTTGTGACCCGGGAATAGGTGACAAAGACGACCCGGGTTATGATTCTTTGATCGGGAGGGAACCTGGTGTTGTACAGACCAGGATAGAAGAAGAAGAAGATGATGAGCTGATCGTTTTTAATCCGACGGCTGTGCTTCCGTGCTTTGTGATTGTGTACACCGTCTGATTATAATTTGTGGACGAGACGTTATGGTTGCAGACTTGCAGGGTGGGGCGCGTTGCAGACTATAGAATCTCTAGACAGGCTTTTGGCCCAAGGCCCACGGCTTTTGCATAAGTATCAGTGTATGTGATGCAAGTTGTGTCGTAGTAGTTTGTGAAAACGTGAAGTGATGGGATGTACTTTTAATCTTTTATTAAGTGTTAGTTTGTTATTTATATTTTGGTTAAATTATTTTGAGTAATCGCAATTTGCGTTATTCTACTTTGGTCAAAATATCAACTTTTATTTATTTGGCAGAATTTTTGCACTTCACATTCATATGGTTTCCAATTTATTCCAATTGAGTCCCTTCAACTTAATTACGTTTGTTTTCTGTTTGCCTGATATACAAAATGACGTTTATACCTCCAGGGAGTAGGGACTCATCCTGTTTGTTAGAAACATGACATTTTTTAAAATAAACTGCAATTTGCGTCTCTATAGTTTACTAAAAATATCATCAGCTTTCGTCCCTACACTTTAGCATTGTATTTTTAAAACCCAATTTCAATATTCTCAAGTATTTTTAGTATTCACAAGCGCATACGAGACCACGATTTTAGTATTGTCACGTTGTAAATCGCTGGTTTTTGGGATAAGACATTTGAGATTTGTCTGGCACTTTTTAATATCACAGGTTTTTGGGTATATGGGTAGTCTGTGTCTAGGGATAATCCTACCCTCGGGTAGGGATGAGATCGGTACCATACCGGTACCGATACCGAAAATACCGGTATCGAAATTCTTGAAAAATGGGCACCGATACCGGTACCGAAACATTAGGTACGGTACCGGTTCGGTATCGGTGCCGGTGCCGGTATTTTCGTTACTTACCGGTTTTGTACCGTTTTCTCAATTTTTTGTTGAGATGAAGAGGAAAAATATTATTTTTCAAATTATATATGTTATTATGTCATAATTATAAGAAAAATTTATGCATATGAATGCATCATATGAATACATTATAAAAAAAATCAAGTTCACAAAACGAAGAATTGCAAACAGAAAAATATGAACGCATCGTCCTTTGGATTTATATAGTATTTTTTATATTTAATAATTAAAATATTAATTTGGTTTTAACGCATCATGGTAAATATTTTTTAAACTATACTAGGTTAGTAAATAATCAAATTCAAAACAAAAAAAATATCTATATTTCGGTACCGGTACCGTTTCGGGAATTTTTGGTATTTTACCGGTACCGAATATACCGGTACGGTATCGATTCGGTACGGTACCGGTATTCGGTACAAAAATCTCATCCCTACCCTCGGGAAAGGTTTTGAATTGGATTGGGGCTGGGTTGTGTCTTGTCAGTTTTGCTTCATTTTGGTAGGGTTTTTTAGAAAAACCGAAAACTTTTTAAAACCGATAACCGAACCTTATCCGTAACAGAAAAAAATCGAACCGAATTCTGAATTCGGTTTTCGGTTCGGTTAACGGTTTTAGATTTTTTTTGAATTCAGTTAAATTTATTATTCAGTTAACTGATTAAACCGAATTCATACATAAATTTATTATTTTTATTAATAATATAAGTTGAATTCGGTTTATTCGTTTTGGTTTATTTGGATTTAACTGGTTTATTTGGTTTTTAATCGGTTTGTTCGGTTGATTTGGTTTGCTCAGTTGAATTCGGTTTGTTCGATTATAACCAAAACCGAACCAAATTGAATTCGGTTCGGATAACCATTTCCCGAATTCGGTTCGGTTAAGTTAACGGGTAGGGGGAAAATTTTGAAAACCGATTAAACCGAACCGAATAATCCGAACAAACCGTTAACCGTGTGTGATCTAGTGTGAATTCTACAAGTGGGTCGAGTGTTGCGAGGTTTGGGTGTCTGGGCAGTCTCTATTTGGGGTGAACTATGCTTTCGGGTTCAGTAACTGATCCGAGTTTTCACAAATTTTGGGGCTGGGTCGAGTACTACTTGTCTTGTTCTTTTTGGAAATGGATTGTGTGTGTATTGGTGTGTCTTCTTCGGGTCTTGGTGTTCGGCCTCACGGAATGTGTGTGTGTTTTGGCGTGTGTGCTTTGGGTCTTGGTGTTTGGCCTCTCTGTTGGAGCTCTATCATGGGTATCTCGTAGAAGTTCTTTTCTATCAAAGTATGCAGGAAGCGACATCAAATGATCTAGCATAACTAAAGAAGAAATTGGATGCCGGCTCCAGATTCTTATCCTGAAGCTTTGGTGTGGATCTGTGATGGTTATAGGTCTAGGCCTAGGAAAAGACCCATATTAAGTTCGGCTTCGTTTGGGCTTCACTCGGTCCTATGTCATCTCCCTATTGAGCTCCATAGTTAAATCTATTATAATTGTTGGGGTTTTCTTATATTGTAACTTGGAGTCATTATCTGGTTGTGGTGATGGTTGTTGGTCTAGGCCTAGGAAAAGGCTCCGGTCAGCCATGGTTGTGTTTGGGCTTCACCCGGACCTTCTCCATCTCCCAGACAGACACGAACACTGCTATTTGGTTAACCACTTGAAGACGTTATTCTTTTGATCTATATTGATGTCATTGGGCTATCCTCTCATGGCCAATGAATTCAAAATATGGATTGATATGTTAGTCTTAGAATCTAATGTGAGTGGGTAAGGATGAAAGAATTGAGAGGTTATATCATCTTTCTTTTTATGTATTAAACAGTGTAATTTTCTTGTTTTAGCTTTTTGCTAGCTTTTTTTTATATATATTTGATGCTTGTTAGCTGTTAAAAAAAATATGTAGGCAACTCATTAATTTTTTTTAGTCTTTTTTATTTTATTATATTTTTGTAACGGCAAGGAATTTTTATTAAAAAATAAATAATAGAGCCAAAAGTACAATATGACCCAAAATTACACCAATCTTCACACTCTAAGCCCGTGTGTAATGGGTATCCCGCTCTCCAGCAGGTTCCCTTGCTTCGGCAGGGCTAATCGGCACACCACCATCCTCCCCGGTGGGAACAAATCCTGGCCTTCCACGGCTCCCGCTCCCCGCTTTCTCCTCTCACACCCTGTTTATTCTCCTCTCACACCCTGTTTATTTTTTTATATATATTTGATGCTTGTTAGCTGTTAAAAAAAATATGTAGGCAGCTCATTAATTTTTTTTAGTCTTTTTTATTTTATTATATTTTTGTAACGGCAAGGAATTTTTATTAAAAAATAAATAATAGAGCCAAAAGTACAATATGACCCAAAATTACACCAATCTTCACACTCTAAGCCCGTGTGTAATGGGTATCCCGCTCTCCAGCAGGTTCCCTTGCTTCGGCAGGGCTAATCGGCACACCGCCATCCTCCCCGGTGGGAACAAATCCTGGCCTTCCACGGCTCCCGCTCCCCGCTTTCTCCTCTCACACCCTGTTTATTCTCCTCTCACAGTGGTTCAGTGCTGTGACCACTGTGGGGTTTTAAGGATTTCAATGAGGTGATAACGTGATAGAAAATTTCAGTGGGAAAGAATTTCTGTGGTATGACCACTATTGATAGTCTAAAAGAGCAAATTTGGCTCTATTTTTTATCTATCATACGATGATGCCTTGATCTCTCCCAATATTTTTCTGGAACTTTTTTTTCTTTGTTAAAAATTATCTTGTTCCTTGCCTTCCATAAAGGCCACATTGTTACTAAAATAATGTTTTGACCCATTTTTTTTTAAGATTTTAATCGCTCGAGGTTTTCTCCTTGAATTGCAATCTTTCTTCCAATAATGCTCCCAAATTATTACACCATCCTTTGACCACTCTTCATGTTGAAACAACTAGTGGGCAAGAGATTTGAAAAGAGGTATTTTAACACTCCCTCTTTCAGTCACCTTTGCCAATCTCACATTGTATCAAGCTTATGAAATCAATCCTCAAACTATTAAGCTAACTACAAATAGTTGTGACATATATCCAAATATTTGCTAATGATCTTTTGATTGAAAAGGGTTGGAAATTCTTCCTGTTGTAGGGGATTGCCTTTATAAAATCAGCCCATAACGCTTTTTG
Organism: Mikania micrantha; assembly: GCA_009363875.1. NCBI lineage: Eukaryota > Viridiplantae > Streptophyta > Magnoliopsida > Asterales > Asteraceae > Mikania > Mikania micrantha. The sequence continues at coordinate 11,796,607 of CM018695.1, forward strand.
GTCCTTTTAGCCTCCATATCCACTTTTCCCTTAGTGTGATATTGTAACATCAAAACCAATGGTGAAAACATTAGGATGAAACGAAATTGATTGTTCAAAAATTCATAAATAGACCAAACTTACATCAAATACTAAACAATGTCTGAATTAATAAACTTATGAACTAACTAGGTCCAAGCTCTTATATGCTATCAAATAGCAGTCTTAATTCATATTTCCATCGGAAACATGTTTAAAAACAAGATCAACTAAAAAGTTTGAGAGTTCTGTAGGTTTATCACACACAAGATTAGTTGTTAAAATAGATAAGTTGTCACATGTGAAATTAAGCAACCAAGCTAGCATTCCTAACAATATTGAAGTAGCAAACAATCACCATGGGCCTCACCTGAAGGATAATCAAATATTGGTGAGATGGTTGGTACAATAAATCTATCATTGTTACTAAATAATTAATAGTTGAGACCAATACAAGTTTATCGTTAAGTTCACTTTATCTAAAGGTCATAAACCTAATTCACATGGACGATGATTTAAAACTAGGTTTTCTAGATAACATGTTCCACCCCAAAGTTAATAAGTATTACTATGGTTCTAAGGAGTCCTTATTGTAACTACAATAGGGAGTTCGGTTTTGATTGGATAGTTACATGTTAGAAATCATTTTGTTAAAAAAAAGCGTTTTTTGATATAATTAATTATATGGTATTTTTTAACATAAAATCATTTAGCTTTTATTTTAAAAGTTATAATTTAAATTATATATGTATTTGAAGTTTGAATTCTATATAAAGATCATTGATATAAAATTAAATGACATAAGATTTAAAAAGAAATTTAATTCATTTAATACTTAATAATATAATAGTATTTGTTTCACAGGTTTTTATAAGATTAAATAGATTAAAGAAAAAAACTTAAATCCCTTGAAAAACACATACAAAAACAAAGATATCAAAGTCACTTTGATGATTCAAGAATGTTATTACTTGAATTCGATTTACTTCGACTAGATATCGTAGCATTGGAATAACTAAGTTATAGTTCATTAGTTGAATGTATCATTATGTACTACTTTATTTATAATTATGTGTACATACAAGATAATAGTTTAAAGATACTCTTGATTATTTTTAAAACAATAAATATTAAACAAAATATGGTAGATTATGTTTTAACATAATGTGATAAACGTGCGTTTGAGGAAACCAGCTGGGACGGTCTCTTGATTGATAGATATTGGTTCAAAATATATAGAACATAGATGTGTCTGGTATTCCCAAATTAAGGTTCTTAACTCACTGAACGTACCCTAGTCCTTTCTTGATCAAATTCACACGATACAGACCCAGATTGTTAGAGGAATCACCGGGTTAATGTTTGTTATCTAAAAACAAGTCTGATGATCTATGAATTACTTGGTGTTTTTAATTGGTGGATTTCACTTGAGAGAACAAGGGTTGAGCGTCGAATGAGTTATGGGTCTTCAATTTGTGATCAGATAGTTTGTGAGAGAGTTTTGTTTGTACATAATGATTCACAGAGGCCAAAGGTACCTCGGTTAACAATTTGATTTGGATTTTATAGTTGTTATACGCAAATTCAAAATTTTTGAGTAAGGTTCCTATTTTGATAAGAAATTACGCGTTAATTGTTGTTAATTACCATTATGGATGAATGGAACGATTCACGTGTTTGAATCCTTACATAATTTGCTCCCAATCGAGCTGTAATTGCATAAGAATGAGTTGGAAGAGATCCGAGTTGATCATGGTTCTTGGGTAGTTCATGTTATAAACATCTCATAGTCAGAAATGTATCTAACTTGGTTTGTTTGTGGTTGCTTTGAGTTTGCACATAAATGTAAAGGTGTATCGTGTAAAGTCTAGAAACTTGGTGGTTAGGTTGCTAATAACATCATAACAAAATTCAGGGTTTGTTGTGAAATATGTTTGGATACATATTGAGAACTCAAGGTAAATGTTGGTTATGGCTTCTCACTTACGCCACTCGTACCCTTTTGCCACTCATGTCTATTTTTTTCAATTATCTTTCTCTGTTGCTTGTTCTCTGAATAATTCCAGAGAGTTGTTCGTAATCTTGGTAAACAAGAGTTCAGAGTTTTCTTCATTGATCTATGGTTGTTTGTATTTAGTTGTTATTCATATTGATTAGTATGTTGTTATTTGTCTATCTGGTTCGTTGAGTCTCGTTCTAGGGTTTCGAGTCTTTGTATCTAGATCGAGTTGTAATAGATTAGGGTCATCTATGTGTTGAATCATTTGGGTTTTATTCTTTGTTGATCACAAAGTTGTGGTTAGATCTGAGTTTCTTGACAGGCATGCATGGCTGTGAATGGGTAAAGAAGGAAACATGTTTGGTGTACTAGCAATTTTAACCCTTGTTTTTGTTTCCAAAGGTAGTATCATTTTTGTCATAATTAGTCCTCTAATTTTTATAACATAATTTCAAAATAATGCTATAAATTTTTACAAATGAAATAAGTTTATAATAAACGTATAAATGATATTTCTATATTTTTTTGAAATTTTTATCAATGTTTCTATAATTTCTTTTGTTATTTATTTTTTTTAAAAATTTACTTTATAGAAATAATTTCCTAATAAGTTTTAAATTATTATTATTTCCTTTAAAATTTACAACATTATTAAATTAAGATTATGTTTTTACCATATTGCTAAAACGAATTTCATTAGATTAAATTTGAACCTTCCATAATATAGAATTTGAAGAGATGTTGCACATCTTGTTCTTGTTTTCATTTGAGCTAAGAAAACTCATCTAATACCTTCCATCTCATTTATAACCTGCAAAAGAGCTTTAAAAAGAAGTCAAATTCAAGCGTATCCTTGTACATTTCATGAATTTAATTTTGTGATTTTATTTTATTTTTTTTAAATTATTAGTATATTTTGATATTTAAAACGGAGCTTAACCTTAACGAAGTAAGGAGGCACAATCTATGATGATTTTCTGTCTTGTTCACTCTAGGAAATTACTAATAGGTATTCTTTAACTTGGTGCTGGTGGATTCATTTCTAGGCTTGGTCTTAAGCATATCAAAATAGACGGGTTGAGTATAAGGGTAGAATGATTTCCGGTCAGGATGATTGAGCATCAAGATGACTTTTAAGCAAAATTAGTTTGAGTTTATATTGATCATTTAAAAAAAACATTAATTTAGTTAAAGCAAAATGTCTTGTACAAACAAATATTTTATTTGGATAATCTTTATTGATAATCTTACCCGTTTGAAATTATATTATTCACGTAGTTTTATGTTACCTATCTTTACACATATTGTGTTAAGTTGTTACATATTCTCAATATGTTTTATGTTATGATGTTACCCATATCAACATAAAATACAATAATTGTTTATACAAACCAACACATTTCTCTCGCCTTCGGTCAAGATTGCCACGCCTTGTTGGTCCCCAAGTTCAATTACCCTCCTAGTGGCTAGAATGTTCCCCCAAGTTTGATGTCTTATTAATTGCTTGATTTGTTAGTAGATTTGATCAATTAGTTCTGCATGTTACCAAAAAAATTGAGTGTATTTGATTATTCTGTTATTTAGACACACAATTTCAATTCTCATAATGAACAATCTTGACCTCTATTTATCAAGAAAACAACCACCCTGATCACTCTCCCATGATCATCACAATCTTGTTTAACACTACATGACATCCATAAACCATAAAATCAAAAAAAATCATTGAGTTCATAACCACCAAACCCATGTTTTTCTATTTCAACAAGAACACCGATCTCCATGGAACTACATTTTATCATCTTCCAAGTGGTTAACATCAGAAATCAAGTTGCATACACGACACATCTTCAGTATAACCATTGAAGTAGTACGTATTCGAGTACTCTTCGCTAAGAGATGATGATAATGAAGCAAACCCGTATCGTTAATTGCCTGAAAACCCTATAGGATGATAGATAGCTTCAGACTCAGGCTCTACAACATGGCTAGAGGACTTGTTACATGAGGTGGTGGTAGTCTTGAAGAAGGCTTGCATGAAGCTCAACTCATCGTCGTACGAGTGAGTGATATCTAGAGACGGATCCGAATCATTGTTGTAAGAATTAGTTAGCTCCAGGTGGTTAGTGGCGGAAGTCGCGGTGGTGGTGGTGGTTGAAGAGGAGGTTGAGAGGATGTGATCATTACTTTGGCTTCTAATGTAGTCTTGTAAAAGAGTAGATTGAGTGTTTTTATGTTTTGTGTGCTTTGTTTTGTTCTTTCTACTTGTATTCTGCTTTCGTTTTGTTGCATTCCAATGGTTTTTGATCGAGTTTTCGGTTCTACCAGGGATTAGTTTTGCGATTTCTGCCCATTTGTTGCCAAGTTTCTGATGAGCGTTGATAAGCATTTTCACTTCTTCATCACTCCACATATCTTTCTGAAAACAAGCAATCAAATATTCGCTTTCATGCACCTTTTGTAAAAAAGATTTTAGTCACATGAAAATGTACCAACTGTAACATTCATTGCTATAAATTTCAAGAAATAAAATATTTTATTCATAGTTTTATTAGTTATGTTGGTAACATTTTAATGATTTCATTAAGAGGTTACATCTTAATCATTCAGATATTGGCTGTTTAATAGCCTCTTAACAACAATTATATATTAGTCAGCAAATTTTTTTAATAATTAAGCTGAAAACACATACTAAACCATTCAAACATTTTACACGTTAAGAAAAAGTTTGACAAAATCAGACACATAACTCGTAGAGTTTTCGGTAGGGGTGTTTATCGATTCGGTTAACAGTTTGTTCGTTTATTCGGTTCGGTTTAATCGGTTTTCAAACCCCTCCCCCTAACCTTTAACTGAACCGACGGTTCGGTTCGGTTCGGTTTCGGTTATAACCGAACAAACCGATTAAAAACCAAATAAACCGGTTAAAAACTGAATAAACTAAACCGAATTCAACCTAGCTTATATTATTAATAAAAATAATAAATTTGATTATGAATTCGGTTTAATCGGTTAACCGAACAAACCGAATTCAAAAAAAAATCTAAAACCGTTAACCGAACCAAAAACCGAATTCGGAATTCATATGATAATTATTTTTCAAGACTTCATACTTTATTAAAGTTAGAAATTCACATAAAAATCACTGAGTTATTGATCCGAAACGATGAAAGATTTGACCTAAAATTTAAAGATCCAAAACAAAATGTAGATCGATATAATTAAATTTAATTAAATCAGGCAAGTTTTGGTTAAAACGAAGAACTGAAGATACAGTCGAGAACAAAACCTTAATATTAGGGCGTAAATGGTTATGCCACCGCTCGCGACACTGTTTCCCCGCTCTTCCGGTCATCTTCTCTGCAATAAAAGCCCATTTCCGCTCGCCATATTCGTTAACCAGACCGATCAGCTTGCTAAAAACACGAATAAAATAAAATAAAATAAAACATAAATAAAAAATTGTTTGTTAATGTTTATATGCATGAAAATGAAAGAACATATAACACTAGAAAACACATAGATTTAACTAAAAAAGTAGGAATAATTAAAGGAAACATGTTGAAATTAATTTACGTGTCTTCTTCATCTGTCCATTGTCCCTTGATCAAAACCTTTCCACCATTCGAGTTCTTCACGAAACCTTTCGAGAGGTTTGATTCCCGATTCTGATCGTAATTCGGGTAGTTTTTCAGATCAACCGAGAAGCTTTCTGCTGTTGGTAAACATGATGAGAAACTCGATCGGCTTTCGTTGCTGATCCCATCGCAAAAAAATGCAAATTCGGGCCAAGAAACGAACGGTTGATTGATCGGATGGCATTGTGTATGATGATCAGTTTGAGTTCGACCCCATAAGAATCTATCAATGGCTGTCAATGGCGGAGGTGCAAGATTATACCAACAATGATGGTTTTGCTGATTTACATAACCAGCAAAACCACCACCACGGTCACCACCGCGATCACCGCCACGATCACCGCCGTCCATGGTTAGATTAAGAGAGTTGATTAGACTAATGGTGGTTAATTACTGATTACTGTTTGGTGTTTATATGGCTTGGCAATTTTGTTAAAGAACTTAAAATGTACGTGGCAATGGGTTGATCATCTACATGTGACAACAGCCGTTAGATCAAGTGGTAGATCCAATGGTTGAGAATCTTTTATGACTATGACCTTTGGGCTTCCTTTCTTAGACAAAAGATTACGTGGCGAGATGTGATTGGCTGGTCGATATTTAATTGTCATTTGTTATCAATAAATTCTATTTATTAAGGGAGGGTATTTGGGAGAAAGGAGGTCGTCAAGCCATGATTTTAATCCCTTAAATTGAAATTTATTTTTCTGTTAAAACTTATTTTGCTTATTAAAAGCTAATTAATTAAAAACATTCGAGTGAAAAATAAATGTAAAGTAAGCTGAAATTATGCGTATATTTTAACAAGTAATACATTTTTTTAACAACAATATCAAAAGTATCTCAAGGCCTCTTCTTTCCGATGTTTTGAAAACCGGACCGGAAACCGGTGGGGTGAACCGATCCGGTTCAAGGGTTCTGTGCCCTTTTGGGCGAACCTCCCGGTTGAACCAGTAAACCGACGGTCAGACCGGGAAACCGGTGGTCGGACCGGCGGTTGAACCGGTTTTTTATATTTTTTTATTTTAATATATACTTTTATAAAATGTTTATAAAAGCATTCGGTTCTTAAATTGGCTCCGACCGATCAGACCTGTCGAACCTCTGACCGGTAAGGAAACCGGTTCGACGTCCGGTCCGGTTCTGAAAACATTGCTTCCTGCTAGTATTTTTTTTAAACAATGTACCTAGTCTCTTAAAAACACCTCTTATGAGGAACCACATCTCTTAGTGTCTTAGGCAGTTAGGCTATGCTTATTAACAAGTAATACATACGTTCTTATATCACAACAATTGAAAAATAAAATCTATATAATGTTCAAATTTGTAAATAAAATATATATTTCAATTAAATAAAAAATACTAAAATTTTGTTACTTTTTATGAAATGTATATATATATATATATATAGGATGGTTCGAATGTTAACTCTTCCTTATTGCGTTAACCGAATAACTATATCTTTTTACTTTGGAGCACACATTAAAGTAAATCTAAAGGTTTAGGTTTTTTTCTTTTTTGATTAATGTAGGGTCCGCTTATATTAATAAAAAATATATATACATTTATATTTACTTTAATGTAGGCTCCAAAGTAATAAGATATAGTTATTTGGTTAACACAATAAACATGAGTTAACGTTTGATCACACACACACATACATACATACATATATATATATATATATAGTGGCACATCAAAGAAACTTACAACTCACTTGTGCATTTGACCAAAAGTTATAATCCAGGAATTTTGCCAATAACCAATGCATAAACAAAGTAATTAAAGCATGTCAAACTTTAACAAAGGAATTTTGCCAATAACCAATCTATTTAGTTTGCTAATATTTCACTTTTGTTTCCTACGTTTCATAAAGTAATCATATGCCATCAAACTTTAGACATTTGTAACGCATATAGTCTTTAGGTCACCAAATTACCTTCGTATGTTTGACAAAATTGCCCTCTTATAAGGACTATATGTATTACATACGTTTAAAATTTAGGACCATGGGTAATTTATAAAACATAGGCACCAAAAGTGAAATATTAGCAAATCATAAAAAGTATGTTGGTAATTTACTCTGTATAATATGTAAAAAAATTTCAAGTGAAAGTAACAATCTATTAAAATACATGATTAACAAATTTCATAAATCATCCTTGTAATTTGTTCATCTTCAGTATGAAATTTGGTTCCATATAATCATGAAATTAGCGTTCATATCAACCTGACACATAAAACGTGTAACCAGTTTATCCGACCCATCGAGTTTTAACAGTTTTAAACTATTCATAATTTTAAAAACATTATGATTTTACATTAAGTAAAAAGTTATGTTAAACAAAATAGTTATAATTAAAAGATATGTTAAAAATCAAGCACACACTAAGGTTAAGGCATCATCTCCTCTATCTTCTATTAGCTATTCCTTGACTTGTTGATAGAAAATAACAAATTTGGTTTCTTACCTATTAATGGAAACTTTAGCTTATACACATATAATCCCACTCCCTCTATTACGACGACTTGTGGTCGTTGATTGTGAAGCAACTTTTTAAAGCTATTGCGGCGAGGTGTCGTCGCTATAGGGTGCCTAATTGAGACGATTTGTGTCGTCGTTATGCATGTCGTTTCAATACGGATATATTCTTGTAGTGATGTGTCATTCCTCGTAAACTAATATATAAAAAAGTAATGATATTAAAACCTTATTTGGAAAGTCATCAGAATTTACATGTAAATCTTTAGGCAAGGGTAAGCATTTGGTAACCTAGTACTGAAACCGAACCGGTACCATATCAAGCCGGTATAGAACCGATAGATTTAGTACGTTATTCGGTGTCCACTATTCCATAAATTTGGTATCTCAACTGGTACTGATACGTTGATGTAACACCCAAAATTCATACACGCATACACGCGTCAAAAATAGGTCCCAGTTAACTTTAATTCAAAACTTTATCAAATATTTATGCGGAAGCGTCAAAAACCTTTTTATATGTAATATGAACTTAATTAGTTACTAATTACATTCAAAAATCATCATACAATAGTTTGTATGAAAATCCAACAACCAAAATTTTCCAAAACGTTTGAACTTTCAACTTACGCACCCGATCATGAACTTTAACGCATCATCTACATCCGACCTATAAACACCACATATAATTATACCATTAGTTCATAGGAACTAATAAGTTGATCCCCAATGGTCACCCAAGTCAAAAATGTCAAAATACTTCAATTTGATCAAGGCCGTAAGGTAGGCCGTAACCTACTGTCCAAAGGCCGTAAATCAGAAAGTTCAGACCCCCCAGGCCGTAGCTTATGGTCCCAGGGCCGTAGCTTACGCCCCCTGCATCAGCAATGCATATTTTTCTATTTTGTGGAGCTTTGACCCATTTTAACCGCTTTCGATCGTTCCAAACCACCCGGAACTAAATCACAAGTTTCCAATACACATTACATGAAGTAACAACTCCTCAAATTCAAATCACAACATATCCAAACATAATTTGATACCAATTCAATTCATTTGTGAATCAAATTCTCAAAACGGGTCAAAATTTCCGAAATCAAGCAATTAACGCTATGACCCTTCCAAAACTCCATTAAATCATCCACATACATATTATATGTATTATTATCATGTTCAAATCATATTATAATGAATTCAAACATACAAATGCACACCAAACATAGTTTATGCATTATTTTCCCCAAACGGGTCAAAATCACCAAAAGTGATTTAACTCCTAAATTTTCCTTTCATATCAACTCGTTTGGTTATTCAATCGATAACCAAACATATATCATCAATAATTACTATAATTTTCACCCCTAAGGTACTTCCATTATAGATTACAAATCAATTCTATCTATTAATCAAATTTCAACCAATTCAAATCAATTAAACCACACTCAAGTGGCAAATTGATATTCAACACAGTTATGATGTTCTCACCCAAGTACTTCCATCATAACTTACCAAATTTACATCCACATTCAAGTGGTGAAGTAATCAATAATTTCCATTCATACTATGATGTTCACACTCAAGTCCTTCCATCATAGATTTTATATCAACCAACAATTCATAGGTTTATAAACATTTATAAACCATGATTCTATGATATTCATCCTCAGATACTTCTATCATAGATTTACCAACCAATTTTACATTCAATTCAATTACACAAGTCATAATTCAAACATTATAATCTTTATGCAGTTTGACTAAATAAAGTCAAACCTAACACTCAAACCAATTTCAATTATGAACTAAACAATTCATAATTAATCCAATACAAATATGAATTCTATAATTCATAACCAATTCCATTCAAATATAAATTCAACAATTCCTAGTCCATTCAACTCAATTAGTGGACTACACATAATCACAATCCCATATTTTGATATATGCATAGTTTGACCAAATAAGCCAAACCACACAATCAAACTCTATTTCTTTATGAATGTAACAATTCATAACCAATTTAATTCAGTTGTGAGACTAGCTCATCAATTAACACTCAATGTCCTTGCAATTAATTACAACTCAAACATAAATTGGATATGCACAGTTTGACTAAATAAGTCAAACTGCACAATGAACAAACAACACCTATGAACCAAACCATTCATAGCCAAACCAATTTAATTAGTAGACTATTACTACATCACAAATATGGTGTTTTGCAAGTTAGATAACTTACCTTAGCACTAGGATTAGAGATTAACAAATGGTGATTTGTCTTCTCTTTGACTTTCCTTTGCCCTTCCAATACCACCACCTATTTCACATCAAATTTCAATTCTCTTAACTATCATTCTAGTTAAGATTTAAATTGACTTATCTAAGTCAATTCATTGACTATCAAATTCTCTATTTTACAATGATAATCACTTCAAACAAGTTTTCATGATTCACTTCACCAACTTTGACTAAAAATCAAACTATTGGCATTTCTACAAACACTTTGTGTGCATCAATCTATAACACTAATCTCTATAATGTTTAAACATTAACCAATCCCACTCATACTCTCCAAAATCATCAATTCATCATTTTTATATAAGATTAGTCAAAATTGATGCATCACACAATCAAAACCATGCCTTCAACCTTCCTACTAGTTGATAAACACTATCATATGAATTTTTCTTAACTTCTCAAATTACCCAAATCCATACCAAATCATATTTAACCAAATATCATATCAACTAGTTGTTTGATTGTTTTAAACTCATAACAAACATCTATTCATGATTTCTAACTTATGTAAATAACTAATTTCAAGATTTGAGCAAAACTCATATCTTGTTCATCTCAAGAAATCATGAATAACATCAAATTAGGAATCACAAATCACTTACATGATGTTAGTAATCACTAAGGATAGTGATTTAAGCCTTCAATCTCGAGTTTTGGCCAAGAAACCAACGAATTTGGAAGCTAGGTCATGGGTTCTTCTTCTTCTTCTCTTCTCCTCCACGTAAAACACACACACATTCACTAGACAAAAATCTAGTAATGTTGACTAAGTCTACATTTATCCACCTAGTTACAAGTTTGAGAGTTTGGCAATTTCAATCCCTCAACTTAGCAACTCACATAACCAAGTTAACTAACTTAGTTATTTAATTTAACTTATCAACATAATTCAAATACTAGTTAAATAAATATTTAACTTACAATTTCACCGTTAAATTATATTATAATAATTTATCGAAACGAGTCGTTACAGTTGAGGAGATCAACATAAACGGTTAACCGAACCGATCCGATTTCCAGACCAGTTTTTCCCACCAGTTTTAGGTTTAAGGAATACCCGGCGATTAGAGACCGGTTTTAGGTTTAATAGCAAAACCCGGTAAAAGGAGAATATAAACGATTCTCCTATTCCCACCACTTCGGTTAACCGTTTATTTTGATCTCCTCTATGTACTAGTACCAATACCGATACCAAATTTATGGAATAGTGGATACCGAATAACGTACTGAATATATCGGTTCGGTACCGGCTTGATAGGGTACCGGTTCAGTTTTGGTACTCGGTTTAATACCGTTTTGGTACCGGCTTGATACAGTGTTGGTTCGGTTCCCGGTTTTAGGTTTAACATCAAAATAAACGGTTACCAGTTAGTGACCGGGTTTTGCTATTAAACCGGTTAGAAACCGGTTAACTGGTTTTGTTTAAAAAAAATCATTTATTGCCACTGTGGTATAAGTAGGCGTTCATTATTTAACCACTTATTTGGTCGGTTGAATTTCGAAAACTAGCCGTTTAACACAATTTTTTGGAGCATTTTGCCCCTAAACGAAATCATAAATAGATGTGGAGGTTTTGGTTTGATCACACAATATATATTATTCTCTCACACCTTTATACGCTAAAAAACGATCAACTAGTTCTCATTTCAAGCAATAGAAGAAACAATAAACCGGGTGAAAGTCGAGTAAGGAATGACTTTACCACTTTCCGAAGAATAACAAGCAATGGATGAATAGATGCGGAGCAATAGCCTGGAAGTTCAATATGAAGTGCAATCCAAAGGCTAATTACGCTTTCAATATTAACAAATAACGATTTACCATTATATTTTTATTCTATTTATAATTAAACTTGTGTAATTAAATGTTACATTTTTAGGTTGTTTTGTTTTTAATTGATCATTTTATGTAAATAAAAGATTTTTATTTTATTTTATTTTACTTAATTTTTTCATTTAATTTTATATTGTATTAATAATTTTGAATATATAATAGATTTTTATTCTATTTATAAACTTGTGTAATTAAATGTTACATTTTTAGGTTGTTTTGTTTTTAATTGATCATTTTGTGTAAATAAAAGATTTTTATTTTATTTTATTTTACTTAATTTTTTTCATTTAATTTTATATTGTATTAATAATTTTGAATATATAATAGATCTTTATTCTATTTTTACTTAATTTTTTGTGTATAAATAAAATTTTTTTTATTTATATTTTTCAGCATTTTTTATATATATAACAAATGTTTAATTATAAGTTTAAATTTATTTAACAAAATATAATTAAAAGATTGTAAAAAAGATGCCTTTTGAACCGGTTTCACCGGTTAACCGGTGTGGTTATTGACCCATCCAGTTCCCTTCGATTAGATGTTAAAGGTTTTAAAAAACCGGTTTTTAATCTAACTAGTTATTGGGAAAAACCGGTAAACCCTAATGACCAGGTTCGGTTATTGGGAACCGATTACAGGCCTGTTAACCGGTTAGTGCATGTCTTCCGTTACGGTGCAAATACCAATTTAAAATGATTATTTTGTAACAAATACTGGTTCCAAACCGATATCGTACCTATACCGCACCGATCGATTCGGTACGATATTTGGCACATACTTTTTCAAATCTCAGTATCGGTACTTTCGATATCAGTACGGCTATGTTACCAATCTCATCCCTACTCCAAATAACAACATGAAATAGTGTTGAGACAAAGAAATATTCTTCTTTAAGTCATACATAAAATTACACTTGAAAAGAATGGTTATTAAGGAATAAGCAATTGCACATTATTTTCGGTTTTTGTCTGTTTATAATAGCGTTAATATAATTGTAAGACTCCTTCAAAAAATGAAAAGAAAGCATCCTAGTAACATTTTTTAGATATAAGTATCATTTTTTAAAACTTGGTTTTTAGAATTCCAAGAACGATACTCTTACTTTTGTGAGTTAGGGTCGCTGAACTCATTGCATGATTCACTTAATCACCTTTCATTAAGTTTAAGACATTAGACCATGTTTAGTGGTCAAGCTGTGGTTGCGGTGGGGTGTGGCGTTTGGGTGGGGGTGAGTGGGAACACCACCCCCTCCCACAGCGGCTTCCAAAATTCTCTCCAACGACGCACGCTCTCTGTTCTCTCCTCTCATTTCTTATTGGTTAATTAAAATTTGTTGGGACCCAAAAAAAATACCATTTAACAACGGTAATTAAAAAAAAAAACAATTAATTAATAAATTTTACTGTATAGAAACTCACAACCTATTAAAAAAGCACAATATTTTTAAAAAATGCCTTCGTCATCCTCTTCATAGTTCGTGTCTTTCCTTTAAAAAAACACAATATTTTTAATTATACAATGTTATTTATACAAATTTAGCTAATTATTAAAATAAATATTTAAAATTATTATTATTACTATTACTATTACTATTACTATTACTATTACCATTCCTATTACCATTCCTATTACCATTACCATTACCATTACCATTACCATTACCATGACCATGACCATGACGATGACCATGACGATGACGATGATGACGATGACGATGACGATGACGATCATGAAGAAAAGTTCAGCAGTTATACCCATGATGTTATAAAACATTAAAAAGAACAGGGGTCGTACGAAACTCACCTGATGATATAAATGTAGCAAAATATCTCGAAGCTGATGACAAAGAGATGATTCTGCATTTAGTTATATTTTATGAATCATTTATGTTCTAGTTTACTGATTAGATCTTTCCGAACGTTCAATGTCAAAGACATTGCTTTGTAAGTCATCAAACCGATATTAAATGTTTAATTGGTTACTTTAGTATTATATCATACAATGTATGATAATGTAGGAACCTACATTGTATTAGATTCCTAATACAAGGTTGATGACACTTTGATTAATCAGAATAATCTTGGATTAACCAAATAGTTAATGTTGTTGATTATAATGCTAAAACAGTTTCTAGATGACTCAATGGCTTAGGAATGATCAATCCTTGTTATTGATTACCCAAACATCATGAAATATCACAATGTATGCATCAGAATAGGTGTAATAACCAGGTTTAACATACTAAAATCTGACTGTTATCATAAACATCAGATAATCGTTCCAATGAGTATGTTAATGATTGTGATTAGTTTGAAACACTAACTGGATTTAACCTTGCATTTCAAGGATTAATCCAACTAATCACCTACACTGTTATCATCAAATGGATTAAACCATTATAATCATGGGTATGGTTTCATGCAAACCGGGCATTACAACGGGTCAAAACAAGGATTTATGTCACACCGGGCCGGCGGGAACGGATCGGGTTTTCCCGTCGGGCGGAAGGTTCCCGGGGCGCGATATCTTTGAGTGATAATCAAATGATCAGATTGTTACTTAGCACATGATAATCAAAATGAGAAATACTAATACACCAATGATATAGAATTACAAGATTAAATTACAATGTATCGTTCATAATTTAATCAAGTAAATCTACCAAAAGAATCAATATAACTATATCTTGTATATGTACAAGATATACAAAAGATGATTCAATGTTTAGGCACCAAAAGCATGCAACACAAAATAAGCTAGGTCTTCTAAAAGTCCTCTAGCTTAAACCTTGCATGTAAGTCTCTACACCTGTTCGTCACCTGAGAAAACATGTATTTAAACAAAGTCAACACTAGGTTGGTGAGTTCATAAGTAAGTTAGTTGAAAACTCTGATTCAAACACATGCATTGTCCCAATGTTTTGTTATGTTGCTTGTATGTGTAATGTTCATTTGTTCAATTGATGGCTCCTCAATAGTTATACTTACAAGCATTATGTTATCCTAGTAGTGATGCTTATATATAGGGCATATGTAAGGGAACTAAGCCCTAGCCAACATCCCACCACATCACAATTAGAACTCCACACTACTTGTAATACAACTATTGATTTCCATTCCCATGTCACCTGATTGTCCCATTGTTGATCACCTGTGTTCCATGAATAGAATAATATAATGATAGCGTTGTAGTTATCAAACCGAAGTATTGACAACCATTTGTATAGTAAGGATGTTAGATTTAGTAAATCTGTTCCTTGTATTATCCTATTGTCTGTGTGTTAACTTTTATGTTACACTTTTAATTAATTAAAAGTGTTAGTTAACTGTTCATCATATGTCTCAAATGTAGCGTATAGGATCCGAATGGAATCCATTTTAATCCTCACATAATCAGATTAAAATGCATTCCAGTCTCTCCTATCCCACCGTGTGATCCCAAGGCCTTTACGGGGATTGTCTCATGTAATTAACAAAGTCGAATAAGAACTAGTCTTATTACTTTATGTTAATTAAGTGTGATTGGCAGTGATAGGCATGAAGTTACGTTATCATGGTCGCCGTTCACAGTAATCCATATGGTCACCTTGTAATCCTTAAGCCGTAGCAAGAACAAGTCTTAGTACCCTTAAGTGACGCAGGTGGTGGATAATCAATGCGATCATACTACCCAGTAGTATGTTTTTAGGGTGTTGATCAAATGTTATAAGAAATTGTCTTATCACACTTGATCGTTTATGATGTGGAATGATATTCAGAAGATATTTTATCTTCTGATCATCCATGTGCTGTGATGTGTCACCATGTTTCACTGTAATAGTTCTCATTGTTCGTTTGTGTACGAATTGTCTCAATGTTCATTTTTGTAGGAATAACCAAGTGTTATAAGATAAATCTTACAACTGTGTTATTCCCATATGTTGATGATTATGAAAGTACATTATCATAATCTCCTGAGTTTCCCTGTTATCTCATGATCATACAAGCATGCATACAATGATAAGCGATAATAAACAATTTAATATTATCAAAATCAAAGTATAAATAACATGTTAAGCAAAACTTTTAAATAAATAAAAGTAAACATGTTTCTCAGCCCCGAGAGTTAAAATCGATTATGATTAAAGTAAAAGGGGCATATGAACTCACCTTGTGCTAGAAGTGGTTGACTTAGCTTAAAAGAAAGAATGCACGCGCTCTCTGATTGTTCTTTGATATTGATTTCACGATCCTGTATTGTTTATGCGTTGTTGAAACTTATAAGTATTGATTGAAATTTAGTCATGTGTGTATAAATGTGTTAACCCTAGAGTTGGTTAACACCCGCAAGTCTCGACCTTGGTCTTCATTCGGCTTGTTTAGTTCTCAAAGTTGTTGAAATCATATTCATATCAAGTTTGAGTCATCAATCTTTGTTATTGATCTTATGACCACTGAAATTATTATAATAAAAGAGTTTTAATTATTAACTTTAGTGTGTTAAAGGTTATTAATCTTTCATCCTTTGTAACCTAGATTATTCTCATAACTCTAGTATTATTATAGCCCAATCGTAATACTTTACAAATTTCTTGTCACCTTTGTAATTATTCGTGACTCTCATGATCCTATAAATCTCTAATCAAATTAACCTTATGAGGTTTGTTTAATCCTTTGATAACCAAGTGACCGAATGGGTGTGTTAACCAACTTGAACACAATATCAACTTGAATTAGATAATTGGGCCCTATATCTTTCGTGAGCTGCTGGGCCAGGGAGTGATGTGGGCTGATTCAACAGGCCATGGACCGATTAACTTGGGTTGCATGGTCACGTGGGCCAGATCAATCACATGGGTCGTTGGGCCTGAACCAAGTATGGGCCGAGACTTATAATTTCGTTTGGGCTGTTATTGGGTCATGAAGAGTGACTGAAACAATATGTTGGGCCGACATCAATGTAAATGGCCAATACGAAATAGCTAAACCGGCCGCATGGGTTATTCAAACATCTGCATGAAATATCTCCATAACAGCGAACCTTGGTAGGGATAGCCAAAGGTTCGTTGTCCCTTGCTGGTTCGTGAACATCACAGGTTCGCCGGGGACAGTTCGTGGGTCCATGCCAGTCGCACAAAGGTTCAGTGAGTTTGAGGGTTTGTCTAGGCTCGTGAAAAAGGTTCGCAACAGTAGCTAGGGTTCGCCAATGGCTATAGTTCGGCTGCATGGTTCGTGAAAACACACTAGGGTTCGTCAGACTGCATGGGTTCGGGACTCATGTGGGTTCGTGGATGTGAGGGTTCGACACTGGTTCGGCTTAGGACGGAGGGTTCGGCTTGTGGCTGTTGGCTCATGGGTTTGATGACCAACTGTGACGAACCCCAGCTAGGGTTCGCCTCACGCAGCCCACGAGCCTGTACCAGCAACCACCATCATCTTCCTTCTTTCACTAGGTTTCTAGGTTGTTCGTGCATCATGAGCATGCCCGGGCTAAGACTCGAGGGTATGGAGTTCGAAGGAAAAGATGAGAACCGACCAAAGTGTCACCTTCAAACAACCCATACTCAAAAACCCTATTTTCGTGGACATTAATGACTTCATACCTTCGTTTTCAGCGGTTAAACGTTTAGATCTGCTGTGTACTTCTATGTAGAGGATGTCAAGGGCTACACGTGGGCGAAAGAATCATCCGAATCGGTGGAGTATTGACCAAGATATGGTTGATTGAAGGTGGGTTGATGGTGGTGGGTTTCTTGGCCGGAAATTTCGAAGAGAGAGAGAGAGTTTTTGGAATGAAAA